>OY730192.1:76936985-77536985 GCA_963422505.1 Pseudognaphalium luteoalbum | reverse complement strand
AGCTTTCATTTTTTTCTAAAGACTTTGTTAAAGATTGATCAATACGGAGCATATGTTAATCATCTTTTAGTGAAATAATCATATTGCACTTTCTCTTTGAATGAAAGTTGTAGTTCTTTGTAAAATATCGAGTATATTAGTTAATCATTTCTTAGTGTAAATGATTTAATCAAACTTTCTCTTATGTTTGAAAGTTATATTCCCTTAGAAAATTTTGAACATATTATAGTTAATCATTTACGTAATGATTATGATCTTTCATTTTGTTTGAAAGTAATATTTCAAACAAAATATTAGTGTAAATAGATCATTTTTAGTGTAAATAGATCATTTTGAGTTAATCATTTCTTAGTGTAAATAGATCATTTTTAGTGTAATGACTGAAACAAAAGATTGGTTTATTATTTCTGTATTTTATTCATAGAGAACAAGGAGCTTATTTATACATGAATACTATACATCACCTATTCTAGGAAGGTAATTAAAGTACATTAACACTACAGCCTGTAATTATGCCTAATATTAATCCTAACAGCTATTCAACATTATCTTTAACACTCCTCCTCAAGTTGAAGCATATATGTTAATCATGCCCAACTTGCTACAGATAAAATCTATTTGTGGTTTGCGTAGTGGCTTCGTAAGAATGTCTGCAAGTTGATGTTCAGTCCTAATATGCACAGTTCAAGTTCCCACAACATGGTCTCTAATTAGATGACAATCAACTTCAATGTGTTTGGTCCTTTCATGAAAGACTTGATTTTTGGCAATATGGATGGCTAATTGGCTATCACAATAAAGTCTCATCAAGTCGTCAGTTATTACTCTGAGCTCTCTAAGAAGTCTTTTAACCCATGTCATCTCACAAGAGACATCCGCCATAGCTCTATACTCTGACTCTGCACTTGATCGTGAGACGGTGTGTTGTTTCTTACTTTTCCATGAAACCAGATTTCCACCAACAAATACACAATACCTGGTCGTTGATCTCCTGGAAATAGGGCAACCAGCCCAATCTGCATCGGAGAAACCAGATATTTTGCCATCTCCTTCTTCGGTGAATGCACCTACTCGACAATGACCCTGATCTGAATAAAGTATTCCCAAGCCAGGTGTAGCTTTGAGATACCTTAAAACACGGAGAGCTGCATTCCAGTGGCCCGTGTACGGATCAGACATGAACTGGCTTAAAATACTTACTGAAAAGGATATATCAGGTCGAGTGACTGTTAAATTATTCAACTTCCCAACTAATTTTCTGTAACGTTCCAGATCCTTCATGGGACTTCCATCCTTAGGAAGAAGTTTTCCTGAAACCAGCATTGGGCTGTCTATTGGTTTGCACCCTAATAACCCGCACTCAGTAAGCAAATCAAGGACATACTTTCGTTGAGATAAAAGAATTCCTTGGGGAGATCGGGACACTTCTATTCCAAGAAAGTAACGTAGTCGTCCTAAATCTGTAATCTGAAAATGAGATTGAAGAAAGTGTTTCAATTCAGAAATACCACTGTTATCATCTCCAGTGATGATGATATCATCCACATAGACTACGAGAATGATCTGATGGCCTAAGTGGTGTCTAAAGAACACAGAATAATCCTTAGAGCTACGAGTCATTCTGAATTTCTGAAGAACCTCGGAGAGTCGTCCAAACCATGCTCTAGGAGACTGCTTGAGACCATAGAATGAACGTTTCAATCGACATACTTTAGATGCCTCTTCATTAATCATAAAACCTGGTGGCTGCTCCATGTATACCTCCTCCTCAAGAACGCCGTTAAGGAAGGCATTCTTGACATCCAACTGATGGAGAGGCCAATGATTAATAGCAGCTAACGCTATACATATCCGAACAGATGGCATCTTAGCAACTGGGGAGAATGTCTCATCATAGTCAATCCCATATGCCTGAGAATATCCCTTTGCAACCAATCGGGCTTTCAGTTGATGTAAGGAACCATCAGGATTAAGTTTCACTGTAAACACCCATTTACAACCAATCTTACGCTTTCCATGAGGAAGTTGCACCAAATCCCAAGTATGATTCCTTTGTAGGGCATCCATCTCCTCCTGCATAGCTTTAAACCATCCCAAAATCTTTGTGGAACATTATAGTGAATCATCATAGTGCGGGCGACATCCAACAAATGGCGATTTTTACATTCAGCAATGCCATTCTGTTGGGGTGTATATGCACATGATGACTCATGTATAATACCACGTTTAGACAGAAAACTGTTGAAATCAGAAGAGAAATATTCTTTTGCATTGTCAGATCGAAGTGTTTTAATGGAAACATCAAATTGAGTTTTAACACAAGCATAAAATTCACGAAAAATTGAAAATATTTCATTACGTGATTTAAATAAGTAAACCCAAGTTGCACGAGAATAATCATCAACAAACGTAATAAAATATTTAAAACCATTGGTTGAAGTAACTGGACAAGGTCCCCAAACATCATAATGTATTAACTGAAATAAAGTATTACTTGACTAGACTCTCTAGGGGGATAGGGACGACGGGTGTGCTTTCCTAACTGACACGATTCACAAGTAAACTCATGAATAGATGAAAACTCGGGTCTTAGTTGCTTGAGAACAGGTAATGAAGGATGCCCCAACCGACAATGAGCTTCCTTGATGCTTGAAGATTCACATAGGTGTACCGATGGAGACTTGAATGGAGACAAGCAATAGAGGCCCTGAGACTCAAAACCTGTGCCAATCAACCGGTTCGTCCCAAGTTCCTGAAAATAACAATGTGTAGGAAAGAAAGTTGCATAACAATTATGCTCATGTGTAATCTTACTAACAGATATTAGGCTCTCTGGAAAACTAGGAACATAAAGAACGGATGATAAATTTAAGTTTGGGAGATTGTTACTAGATCCTACATCGATTATTGGGCATGAAGAACCGTTGGCAATTTTAACAGGATTGTGTGTAATATTTGTGTTCAGATTAGATATAAGTTCTTTGTTCCCAGTTATATGATCTGTGGCACCAGAATCGATAATCCAGGATGATGAGCTAGCGGAAAGACAGGTTGAAGATATACCTGAATATGCTGTATTAGCACGAGGAGTGGATGCTACTTGTGCAAAAGCTTCATGTTGAGTTTGACGGATACCTTCCTCATTGGTTGATGCCATCTGAGCCCGAGGTGGACGTGGAGGTGGATGAGATCCGGGAGGTCGATTCGGGCAATTATACTTGGTGTGCCCGTATTCCTTGCAATAGTGACACTGAATTTTCTTGTTGGGATCAGTTTTCTTGTTTCCTCCTTTGCTTAAATTCCTTGCACTAGTGGTCACAAAAGCAAATGTCTCGGTACCGGATGGTTGTCCAACTGAGTTGTTTGAATACATTTCTCTAACCAAGTGATATGTTGATGCTAGAGACTGAGAGGCCGAATGACTCAAAAGTAGGGGACGAGCGCTAGAATATTTCAGGGATAACCCAGAAATGAATGTCATCACATCCATTTTGGCTAACCACTCCTCCTGAACTTTGACATCCGGAGTGATGGGGAAAAGAACACGTAACTCATCTGCTAGCTTAGAGAGCTTGGTATAGTAGTCTGTAAGATCCGAGTCACCCTGCTCACATCTGAAATAAGAGCCAAATACAGGATATATATGGGACAACGAGTCCTTTGCTGAGAAAGAGGACTGCAAATGCTCCCACATCTTCTTTGTAGTAGCATAGTTCTGCGTAATACTTAAAACCTGTGGTTCCATTGCATTCCATAACGCCATTCTAATTCCACTATCATCAAGCTTCCATTCCCGAGTTTTGGGGTTTGGAGGATCCTGAGTCAAGTAAGCATCTTTGTCCAAGCTTTCAAGACCCGTTTGAACAAACATGCTCCACTGAGCCCAGTTTGTGGAATTGAGTTTAACGGGTATCTTAAGAACACTGGAGTAATTGATTATTCCGGGAATACTATCATCGCTGGACTTTGCTTTTTCAGACATTTTGTAATAAAACTTTGAAGAGACTTACTCGTCTACAACTATAGCAGATTACAGTCAACGGAAATAACAAGTAGCAAGTGAACTGGTAGCAGTAGTGCTGGTTTAGAACTTCATTAGCGGAGCTTTTGATGGACTATTATTCCAGCAGATGACTTAACCCAATGTTAGGGTTCGGGTACTGATTTTAGTGCTAATCAGTGGCAAATCAACAGTGATAATTAATTGGAACAGGTATCTAGAGTTGGCAGGAAACTGGAGTTGATGATTCCAGCGTCTAGCTTTCCGGCGAAGAACAGCAGTTTACAGGGATTCAGGGGACAAAACAGGTGATTAACAAGATTGAATTTATGGTGATGTCGGATTAGGGTTCCGGCGAAGAACAGTAGTTTACAGGGATTTAGGGGACAGAACAAGTGATTAACAAGATTGAATTTCTGGTGATGTCGGATTAGGGTTCCGGTGACCTTTTAGGTTTCCGGCAGCAGACTAGGTTTCTGGCGAGGTTCAGGCCATGTAGGCTTTGATACCATTAAACAAAAGATCGGTTTATTATTTCTGTATTTTATTCATAGAGAACAAGGAGCTTATTTATACATGAATGCATCACCTATTCTAGGAAGGTAATTAAAGTACATTAACACTAGAGCCTGTAATTATGCCTAATATTAATCCTAACAGCTATACAACATTATCTTTAACAATGACCAAATTGAACTTTCATTGTGTATGAAAGTTACATTTCTTAGTGAAATTGGAAATATATTTTTAATATGCATAAGTTCTCTTATTTGTTAACTTTGCATCTTAATTGGCTATGTTAATTATGGTTTCATGATAGGCTTTATAGGCGATAATTGGAAACGTAGTGACCTTTTTCTCTATAACCTATTTTGAACTATAATTTGCGTAATCAATTATTTGCATAGTATTTTGTATATATGGATGGATATTAAAATTTCTTGCATTGTTGTCTCCATTTTGAACTTCGTGTTCAATCAAACTTTGTGTTTGATAGAAATTCATGTTCTTGAGCTTTGTACTTTGCATTCATTAGAAATTTATGTTAAACTTAAAGTTTATGTTTAATCGAACTTTATATTCCATTGAACTTCGTACCCAATCAAACTTCATTATAATTGAACTATGTGTTCAATAGAACTTAGTGTTCAATAATTTGTTTTCATGATCTAGAGTCTTTGTTGTTGAATTTATGATAGCATAAAACACAATTTGTTTAGAGGAACAAAATGCTCAAAATGCTCTTATGGCATTAATGGAAGAATTCAAGGAAAGAAAGTCATAAGAACATCATTTCTCGCATTATGTTGCTGAGTGGTATGGATGATATCATAGGTTGATTCAAGCTAGTTTTGATCTTGCTAAAAAAAGATGTGATCGGCATCGGCCGACTGGTTTATAGTCACATCTATTATCAAAATGAGATATCACCATGAACGCGTTCTTATTTTTGAACAATTGATTCAATATATAAGTCTTTCCTAATCTGAATGTTTGAAGCATAAAGAGTTGCACCTTATTTATAATGAAATCATAAAGATTTTTAGAGCTTGAAGAGAATTGGCATGAGGCCTTTAACCACATACTAAGTTGTATGTGGCATGACCTAGCTCTAATAACGCTTAACCATGTGGTTTCACACATGCAAATAATGCTGACAAATTCTACCCATTTGCTCCACATCTGGGTAATTCTGGGTATAATGACATAAAGTTTGGGTTCTTATGGACTGTGGGAATTTTGAGAATGGGCTTAATTGGGTAAAACTCAAATCATGAATGGGTCTAAATGGGTGGCCATCATGTTATACTTTTTTATATTATCTAGTTAAAAATGTTAACTTATTTTGGAAAATATATATATTCTAGTGAATTAGAACATTTTTTAATGAAATTTTCAAATAGCCCGTTATGACCCGAGCCCGTTTAGACCCACACCCGATTAGACCCAAACCCGTTTATACCCGCGCCCGTTTTGACCTGTAGCCCATACCCGCCCTACCCGCCCATTTTACCGGCTCTACCAGCAAACATCGTGTTTGTAGTAATGTTTTCCTTATTGAATCTTATCCTTTGTGGATATAATTGTTCTTTCGTACTTCCAAGGTAATGCTATTAGATTTTTTTTCAACAAGCTCTTAATTATGATTATATCCTAAATGATAATGGCATTATGGATATTGGTTATTCACGTTATAACCAAAGTTTTTCCTAAGATACATTTTTAAATAAGTTTTGAGTTTGATGTAAAAATATTGATTAAGTGGATTTGTCCGCTTATGAGCAATATTTAGTTGGAAAAATTGTTGAAAATCATTTGGAATCGTTATCCATTGCAGTTGATCCATTCTTAATATGTGGTCCTTTCAAATATCCGAGTAAGGCACGAAGCATTTTAATATATATAATTTCTATTAAATATTTCCAAGATTTGATTATGTCTTTTTGATTCTTTACGAATATGAATCGTTTTGATATTTTTTTTTCAAAAATTAAGTTTTCTTGAAAATCAATTTATAATAAAACTGGAGAAGTTTTAATCAAGTAATTGAATACCGATATGATATGTTCAAAGCACTCAATGATGCTTACGGTATTTAATTTTAAGTTGTTATTCTTATTACTTCTCAATAAGTCATGTTCCGGAAAGAAGGAACATAACGCTTCTTGAAATGGTTAAGTCGGGGACGGTTAAGTTAACTATGTATGCCATATTTGGGTGATCTTTAGTTATCTTATTCGGACTTAACCGAGGGTCTTCCAAAATGGTATCTCCTACGCCATATGAGTTATGGATAGGTCGTGAGAACGATTTATATAACTTGAGATTGTATAAGTATATATTATATTCCTTACTTTTCGAGTTTTCGTAAACTTTAGACCACGAGGAAAGAAACTGTGTTTTCATTAAATACTTTGAACAATCCAAAGATAAAGTGTTTATAGGTGAACACGAAAGTGAGAGTATAACCAGATTTGATTCTCGGATGCCACATTATTGGAAAATACATTTCCAAGTGAAGGGATACAAATGAAGATTAGTTTTTTATTTGTAAACATATAGAATAACTTCATTCGAGTGGGAGAGTTTGAGGAATTAGGAAAAGAATCTGTTTCTTTATGGTAATTCCTTAACATATTGCGAATGAGAGTAATTCTAATTTCAGTGGGAGAATATTAAGAAATTGCGAATACGTTTCAAGGAAATCTCAATTCGAGTGGGAGTAATATGAGAATTCAAGAATTCGTTTCAAGGAAATCTCAATTCCAGTGGGAGTAATATGAGAATCCAAGAATTCGTTTCAAGGAAATCTCAACCCGAGTGGGAGCAATTTGTGAAATCAAGAATCCATTTCAAGGTTATATTAATTGCCAAATAGATAACCTCCATGTCGATATAAGATCGAATGTGAGTATAATAAATATTAAGGAAATTCCCACATATCCCAAAGATAGAAAATGGATCAAATAAATGGACGAATAAATGATTTTATGAGACAAAATCATTTTTGGGAATTAGTTAAGTGTAACACCCGGTCAAAAAGGCCAATTTTCACGCCCAATTTAAACTTTAAACATTCGTACTTTGTACGCATCTAAAACTAAAATATTCAAAATTATATATGTAGATATATATAATGCGAACGATATTTACTTACTCGAAAAATATTTAAACACATTTCGTTTTATTTAAAAATGTGTTTTACTAAACGAAAACAGCGCGAAAATAAGTTATAAAATTTTAACACAAACATTTTATTTTTATAAAATGTTTCGACTCGAAAACATTTCAAAGGAATATTAATAAACTCCTAGAATTGAAAATACTATATTTTTATACAATCGGGTAAACAAACACGGGCTTTTAACACTACAAGTTGGGAGACAGTGTCCTCCCCCCTCCTTGTATAAGCCGGCCCCAAACACACCCCACCCCCATTTCTTTCATTTTCACTTCACTTTAACACACACACATATCTATCTCATATCTCTCGGATTACACCACCGCCGACCACCACCACCGAGACCACCATCATCATTTTCGGATTCATCATCATAATCAGACAAAGGGAAGCAAGAAGAAGAACAACATCATCATCTTCATCATCGCCATCTTCATCATCTCGACGCACCATTTTGAGCTCGATGAGAATCTCTCCCTTTCCTTCGATTTTTCGTGTTAGAGACGTTTAAGACATCATGTATAAGTGGCCTACCGACTGATTATGTCCAATAAAACCATTGAAAATGTTTTAAAAATCGAAACCCACTTCAAAACTCGCATCAGTTCATCCTGCGAACTGAGATCCTAGATCCCAGTTCGTCTCGCGAAGCGAACCGAAGCTTGCAAACTGAACTGCCTTGCGAACTGAGCTGGCCTGCGAATTGAGTTGGCCCGCGAACTGAACTGGCCTGCGAACTGAACTGGCTTGTGAGCCGAACCACTTGTGAACTGAGTTGCGAGCTGACTTTGCGAACCGAGCAACGAGTTGAGACCTGCGAGTTGAGACTTGCGAACTGACTTTTTCCTGCGAGCTGAGACTTGCGAATTTAAATTTTCAGATGCGTTTTTCAGCTCGACCCCAGCCAAGGGCTCTGCCCCTTGGACCCCGCCAGGGGTTGCCACCCCTTGGACCCCGCTACCAGGGGCGCTGCCCCCGGACCCCCGTACACAGTTTCCAAACCTGAATGACAAATGACTATTTACACAACTCGCTTAGACAAACTGATTTGTCTCTTATTTATATAACCTCACATGTTTATGACACTAGGAGGTTACCATTCGGGCAACACACGTATCGTAGGATCGCTGACAACTCACAGGTGAGTTCATAGCCCCACTCTTTCAACTGTTTTTACTGTTTTCGGGGTGAGACGCATGCACAATTACTGTTTTTCGAATTATAATGATAAACTTTTATAATTCACACTTAACTATATTACTGTATGTAATACAAAATGTGTAATACATAGGAATTACACCCACTATATTGTTGTAGGACAATACCATAGCTTAACGTGGATATGTTACCACAGTATACTACCTTGTCGTTGAAACACCATTACCATTACATAACTTGCTTAAGTTATCGCTATACATTGGCCACATTTTCGAGGGACAATGATATTCAAACATATTAGAACTGGTTAGTTCTACCTACGTTGGACAACAACTAGGTTGTTATAGGATTAGTGTTCCATTTAGGAACTAAGACTGCCTTTGCATTCCATTGTTACTAGAATGGATTTGCACTTAAATAAACATTAACCACGAAACTCAATATACTTGCTAGGTTGAGGCTAGAAGTATACGTTAGTAACGTACGTTAGTATAGCCCTTTATACTAATACAAAACAGCTAGGTGATGGTTATACGTACCTAGGTTCCTTGTGCTACACTTAATATCTAAGTATTGTTTATACATACTTAGATACACTAAACCCCTTTCATGTGTTACATGGTACCCAGTTAGGTGTGTTTGTTGACTAAGACTTATATACATGTATACATATATATATATATATATATATATATATATATATATATATATATACGTATACTTATACACTATCTCAAGCACATGATGCCATCTACTATTTACTTATGTATATTGATATGCATACACTCATACGAACGCGTTTACTTGGTCGGGCATGTCGTAGTACTGCCGGCTCTCAATTATATACATTGCTTGCGAGCAACACTGTTCGATGCCACGGTAAAGTGGGCACAAAAAGATATCACGGTTAGAGTGATACAAAACGAGATCACGGTAAAGTGATTCAAAATGATATCGTGGTAAAGCGATACAAAACACGGAATCGGCGAGCTTACACTAAAGATTCGCACTCAGTGACGGAATCAGTGAGCTTACACTCGAGATTCGCACTCATCAACGGATCGGAGAGCTTACACTCAAGATCGTTGACTCAGTACTTAGATAAAAGCTTACTTATAGTTCTGCGAGACTACACTTACATGTTGCTGGAGGCAACACACTATGCCAGGTGGCGTACTAGTTTATTACTTATTATCATATGACGTGGTCATACTCTTACTCGATTCGTACTTAAGCATGCCTTGCCACCCACTGGTAGACTTACTTATACTTGATCGGTATCTAGGCATGGATTGCCACACCCTCGATATGACTCGGTCATACACTTACTCGATAGTACTTAGACATGTAGTGCCTCACATTCGTAGACATACTTATACCTGATAGGTATCTAGGCATAGACTGCCACTTTCTCTATGTACTTAGGTACACACCATGGTTACTTAGGTATTAGATACCTCGTTTATTGTATACACATTGATGTTACAACTCTATAATAATACAAATCAAATCGTAGTTTTTGAACTACTTTTCAATCATACAAGGCTTATACTATTGTTTACAACTAACAAACCTTTGAACTCACCAGCTTTATAGCTGACTCGTTTTAGCATGTGTTCTCAGGTGCCTAGTAGGACTAGGATTGCTACAAGATATGATAGCTCGAGTCGCGTGATTTCAAACACATGGATTTTCCTTGCATAACTTTTGTACTACAACTTATGTATTTGGAATTATTTTGCGCACTCACAACTTGTATATACTTTTATTTTGGAAATGTAACAGCTATTTTTCAAACGTCTCATTTAGAGGTCGTTTGCTATGTATCTTATGCTTTGATGATTGATTAGTCACGCCCCGACCCGACCGCTTCCGCAACCCGAATTTGGGGGTGTGACATTAAGTTTCCCAAATGACACAAAGCTAAGTTTGATGCAAAAGGTTACAATAAATTAAAAAGATACTAAGGTATCCAAATAGTACTTTGATTACTAAAGTATCCAAATAGTACTTTGATTTTTTGTGCAATGAAAATTGATCTGCTAAAAAGGCTTTATATGCTAACCTAGTTGTTATTACTTGGAGTAACGAGAAATAGTCGCATATAACCTTGTATACAATGGAAGTTGAATGTTCTGGAAACATCAATTGTGGTTCGAATAAGCTCTGTGGCTTAACCACTTTCCGAATAACTTGTGAGTTATTACTAATTCATTCATTGGGTATCGATATTGTCATATCGTGATGTTTTCGTAGCATATATGAAAGACCCTATGTCTCTATTGTGAGACCAAGCACATTGATATCAAGTATATTTTGTGAGACATGGTTGCAAGAAAATTGGTGAATATGTAGTACATATCTACATATGTAGTTGATCATTTGGAAAATCCATACCTAGAGATACGCGTTTATGAAACATATCAAGGTTCAAGGTTGTGTAGATGTCAAAATGTAACTTAATGTTTCCCAAACATATTTATGTTTTGTCAAATCCTATATATAAAGAATGTCGTGTCTACATTCTTAAATTGTAAAGTATGTCGGAAAGATTGGAGATCAGCCTACTCACATAGGTGATCGGCTTCATTATTTCAGTAATAAATGTAGTAGTAGCGTATTTTAAGTAAATTGTCTAAGTGACAATAGAGAGAACAAACTTAAAATCTTTAATGCTACAGTTGTAAAGTTTACAACAATTGGTGAATTACTTAGCTTCACAGAATCTGTCTATGATACCAGATGCGAGTTCTTACTGAGTTTTATGAGTAGATGAGTGAACTCGTATTCAAACATTGAGTATGTTTGAATTATTATCTATGCAACATTGATTGAAAGACATACCACCATGGGAAAGGAGAAATGTTGCAGCATGTGATTCATACCACATGTGTATAAGACGACCAATAAGGGAAATAGAAGAAGTGATCTCTACTTCTATGCTATGTGAGTCCCTTGAGGTATGAGTAACCTCAATTTTGAGTATCATTATGACCTTTTTCTTGTCTCTCGAGGATTAGCCTGATGTTTGCTATCTTAAGGCATTTCTTAAGGGTTATGAATGATTCGACCTGGTAGGGTGCTCTTAGAAAAGCGAGTTGAGTTAAGTCCGAAAGAATCTAAGAAGAGGGAAGATCATTTGAAGTTCACATTAAGTTGTATTCACCGGTCGATCAGTTATCTCGTCTTAGTGACATATCTTAGCGATAAAAGATAATTGTGAATACAAAGAGTTTTGTAAGTAAAACTGAGATCATGAGAATTATCAATGTGATTAATGATCTAGGATATTGCATACTAAATCTACTCTTGTCAAATGTTATGGAGCTGTTATATATTCCTAACAGATGTATAACAAATGAGCTCTCATAGTATGCCGGTCGCACGACCTATTTTTCCAAGTATGAACTGTTTGCTATCTACACGATTGTTCTCTTGAGATATAATGAGAATGTCAACTTAGTATGTGTGCGAGTGGGAGATATTGGAATATGGATCCGGTTCGACCCGGATCCAACCCGTCCACTAACTAAGTGTTTTCCTTTGTGGTTATATACACATTATATCCCATAAATTCCTATTAACTTAGTGGTTAATAGAGACCATTGGTTACCCTTTGGTGGTTACTATGTGATTGGTTATATAAGTGGGTTAGTACGTCCATTTGGTAAGACAAGTGAACACCACATATACTAAACATATGAGAGGCAACAAACACACGTGTTAGCACACATTGAGTTATGTTTATACGTTTGGTGCAAACGGATGAGGGGATCTTAGGTCGTGAATCATGATGGCTTTCCATTTGTGACCGCTATCTCGACCGGTGATCTAAACAATGGTTCAATCGCTTCCGCTATAGTATTCGGGTATGTACCGAATCCCTTATTTCCAACACATATATCATAAGCATGATAGAAGCTAGTTAATTTTCATCTGTTTCATATCATGTATTCAAGTCTACGTACTATATATCATCTATTAATTATGATTAAGTACGTACTTAATCAAATTGAAAAATTGAGTTTTTTTTACTGTCATTCTGTTAAACATTTACCTCATATACCGTGTTACACCTGGTGTTACCTTTCATTCAATAAAAAACGAAGTCAGTGAAAGATAAATTTTTATTTTATAACGGCCAGTAATGTTTGAAAAACTGATTTTTGAGTTGACTCGGTTATGCATCCGGTTCAGGTTTGACCGGCCGATCCAACCGGTTAGCTTAAAATTCGAAATACACGTTACTTGATGGGACTACTGATTTCTGTAGCTCTATATAGGATAACAAGAATATTAAAAGTCATAATGGCATTTATAGTAAATATTGTATTTAAGAGGGTTTTGTCCGTTTATGCATATACTAGTCCCACTGTATGTATAGGTAAGGACAAAAGTACTTTTCACACTTTTAAGTTTACACTTTCTTCAAGGTTGAATTTTCGAGGCATTCACATAACTTCTCTTCTTCACCATTTTAATAGCTTCTTACGTTTTAATAGTCTACTAACATAATTTCTTCATATATTCCAGATGATTGTAGCTTTTGAAGATAGATTCTAGCTGCCGGAATGAGTTCCTCGCTACTGGAGAACGAACCTCTTCGCAGAGAAAACTATCATCACCGGAGAACGATTGCGTTGCCGGAAAAGAAGGCATTTTCCGGCCAAAACCAGTTTTCACGGTTCGATACGGTTGGTTTTGGACGTATACGGTTGAACTGGAGCAAATACAGGTAAACACCAACCGTATACGATTGGTTTTCAGCCGTATACGGCTGGCACAAGCCGTATACGGTCTGTGTCTAGCTGTATACAGCTTGGGCCAACCGCATACGGTCTGGTTCAGCCGTATTTTGGTTCTTCGGTTCTTTGTTTCTTCATTTAAGTGTAACTTCTTTGTCGTTTATCCGTTTTGAGTGATTCTTGCGTTCACGATTTCGTAATTTCCTAACGAAGAAAATGACATAATTTAGAGGTCATAATTCCAAGTATAGCTAAAAAAGAATTGAAATGTATGAACGAGAGATTCAATGATCGTTTGTGCTATATTTTACTTGTTTTTAGGCCGTTTTAGTTGCTTCTTGAAGCATTGTCTATATTTTAGCCTTCATGATGATTTTTAGTATATAATTGCATATTTCAAATGTTTTCATCAATAATCGGGCTAAAAAGGTGAGATAATAACACATAAAAACTTAACTTTTTACGTGTTATCAGCTGCCATTTGATAACCAAGTTCTTTCTATTTGTACTAAATTGGTTATTTCAAAACTTTTTATTTGTGGCGTTCGCAAGTAATTCCTAACTAAATGGGTAGTAATTGTTACATTTATTCATCGTAAAGTTTATCGACCCTTTTAGCAAGTTTTATTTTGATTTCGTTTTGGTTTGACCAATTTTACCCATTTGAGTAGGTCGAAATGCCTTAAGCAAGATTTATCTTTTCTTACAGTTCTTTCAAATAAAACGCAACTCAATTCGATCCATTTCTATGTCATTCTTCTTCAAACGGGTCGACATTGCTGTATTAATTCATCAAAAGTTTATAAACCTATTTGACATTCTCCATTAAGCTGTTTTGCGTGAGAGCGTTACATGATAAACAACAAATTGCAAGGTAGTTAACGGCGAAGGCGAAGACGAAGGTGAAGCCGAGGCGACAAGCCTCTTTAATCGAGTAAGGCGAGAGGCAACAAAAGGTGAACGCCCAAGTCACCTAATCTGTTAATATAAGTTAATGACGTACAACACATAATTTAACCAAAAAGTAAAGAGTAAAGACATAATATGAAGATGTAAAAGATGTGTACCTTATGTGTACCTTTTAATAAAAGATGTGTACCTTATGTGTACCATCAACTTGAATTTTTTGTACTATTAGTCTACCTTGACCGACCAGTTTGTAAATCAAGAAAATTGGACATATTTTTTGGGCAACTAACAAATAGAGGTGTACATGGTTCAAGAACCGCACCAAACCGGTCCAAAATCAAACTGAACCACGATCCAATTATTGAAAAATCATGGACCATGAACATAATCATGTAATTTTAAAAGATCATAACTTAAAAAAAAGGGATAATATAGATTACGGGTATTAAACTCTCACAAAATGTTCAATTTAGAAAATGATTAAAAATTATTTACTTATTCAACCTTAACTACATGGTTCAAGAACCGCACCAAACCGGATCAAAACCGAACCGAAGCACGAACCATTTATTGAAAAATCAAGAACCACGAACCGAACCATGTAATTTTAAAAGGTCATAACTTACAAAAACAAAGGGATAATGTAGACTACGGGTATTAAATTCTCACAAAATGTTTAATTTAGAGAATAATAAAAAAATATTTACTTATTCAACCTTAACTATATGTAATATGTTTAAGGTAACTAAAGTTTATTAAAATGTGTACAAGGATAACAAAATTTTATCAACATATATACAAGAATTATTAAAGTGTATAAAATTGTTCAAAATGATGAATCCTTATTAGCTCATTTTTCACTAGGCAAGGGTTTTATAAGTTATAATATTATATTTTTTTTGTTAAAAAAATTAGATTATTCCTTAAATTGAACATTTTACGAAAGTTTGATTATCTATATGTCTATTAATTCTATAAAGTATCATTAATATTGGTAAAAAAATATTAATTTACACAATTTGAAACTTTTTAAGAGGTTAGCTCTCCTCTGAAACGCCCCAATTTTTTTTTTTCAAGTCTCATACAAACCCAGATACTTTATTACCAGTATTTTAAATTATTATCTAATGCAATGGTCCCAGTTTTAACCAATATCTGAAATGTTCTGAACACAAGTAGTAATCGCCGGGTACAGTTACTACCCGCCGGGTGGTGAGGTGGAACCGCCGGGTGGTGAGGTGGAACCGCCGGGTCGGACACTAGCCCCGCCGGGTGATTTAAGAAATTCATTAAAAGAAGCTAATGCTCATTTAAAAGCTGTGGAAACAGTCGGGTCATGGTTTGGAACGGCCGGCTTCCCAAATATTTTGGGTTACCCGCCGGGTACATGACTTACCCGCCGGGTAGTCATGTATCCAGCAGGTCCTGTAACCTGCACACATTATATGTACAAATCCGAATTTCTACGACTCGTAACTTCCAAACGACAATGAGTTAAGTCATAAAATTTTGCAGGCGTATTCGTATTATAAAAATGAAGATCTCTATTTTTACACTTTTTCAGATTTTGCAATATTGACCATTTTGACCCTATTACCACTTTTCGACACTTTTGGTGAATACCTCAACTCTCAATTCACAATTGCTGTGATTATAAACTTTTAACCATCTCTTTAATACCTCAAAACAAAGTTGTGAGAATTGATAATTCACACATAGCCTTTATTTAACTCAATATAGACCGTAGGGCAATTTTGGACCCAAATGGACCGTTAACCTATAAAGACTGTTCTGACCCATTCGTTGGTCAATTTCATACCAAAATCATCTAACAATACTACTCAAACACATGTAAAAGTTTAGATTGACTTAAACTACTCTTTGACCAACGTCATTACTTAAATCATTTAACAACCATGACTTTCACCAAAAGTAATCATATGTCTTCATAATACATAGGTTACATACATGTTTGACTTTCAAAGTCAACTTCCTCCAAACCATATGTTTGATACTTAAATCTTATATTTCGATACAAGCTTCGGGCGTATTATACAAGTTGATACAAAACGAAGCATCAAGAGAAATTATTACTTACTATAAGCAAGTAATCCACGCTATTCCTTTTTGACTTCTTTACTCTCTCGATGCGAACTATTACCTACAATTCATCATAATACAACGAAGTAATAAAATGCTTAGTGAATATATAAACAACCAATTAAGCAATTTAATCAACATATTAAATAAGATAGATACTCTTACACAAAATAATCTTATTAATACAACAAGTGAGCATAAGTAGAGACTTAATCCCCAAATCGGATCCACGGACCATAAGATACCATTGTGCTTTGCACATATTTCGATTAATCATTATTTCGTAGCAAAATCTCTACTCTAATGCTCAAACACATAATTCACAACAATCTTCATGTAATCACATCAATATAATAATAACAAGTATATTACTAACCACATGATTATGTAGAAACCTCTTGCTCGTAAGCAATCCAGAATCTACATAATCTTCACTTAATCGATTCTTTACATACTCACCTTATGATTAGATTGAAGATTTCAAGCCAAGATGATGCAAATTATTCCAAGCTTTTTCCACCTATTAGATATCATATATACATAACAATACATTTAGATTCTAAAACTCATAATAATTAACTAGTGAATCATAATTCACTCTCCCCCACTTTGCTAAACCTAGATACTTCATTCCCTACTAATTTAAAACTACACTTTCAAAACCCATGATTATTTCAAACCTTTAATTTCTTGAATTCTTTAATGAATTCTTGTTTTAATGACTTAGTTAAGCTCTATTAACATAATTATTCACTTTCTATGCTAACTAATCTAAGTTTAGATAGTTTTTAGCAAAACTCATAATTTCACCAAGAACACTCTTGGTGAATTCATCATTTTCAAAGATCGGAAGGGTTAATACTGGTGATAATCATGTTAATAGACATCAATTGGTTCCATCTCATAGCCTAATTCAAACCAATTGATGAAAATCTCCAAAACCCCATAACCACTTAAACCCTAGATTATGATTCAAGAAGAAAACACTTACAAAAGAGTTAGAGATGATGATGGAGATGATCACTTGAAGATTTCAGAGTTTAAATCGAAGCTTGATTGATGATAGAGGTAGAGATTCACGAGTTATTTTTTGAGTCTGGAATTGTTTTGAGGAAGAATCAGGAAGATACATATATAGGTATATATTAAATCCTAAATCTTTTAAAATACAGTCTGGAACTGAGGAATCTAATTGCGTTTTACATTACATCTTATTATTTTGATAATGTTATTTCATAATATGTATATTTCTGGATACACTGAAATAATACCTTAAATATTGGGGTGTTACAAGTCTCTCCCACTTATTCTGTTCGTGTCCTCATGAACCACTCCTGGTGCACTGCAGGATAGTACACCATCATCCATTCATCAGGTTCCCAAGTAAATTGAGAACCTTTTCGATGTCGCCATTGAATTTTAACAATAGAAACCGTTTTATTTCATAATTGTTTAACTTTTTGATCAAGAATCTTAACGGGTTCTTCCACGTAGTTAAGCTTTTCATTTATTAGGATTTCAGGAAGAGGCACATATGAAGCTTCATCAATAAGACATTTTCGAAGCTGTGACACATGGAATGTATCATGAATACCACCAAGTTCATCCGGTAATTTTAACCGGTAAGCTACTCTACCAACACGATCAAGTATTTCGAAAGGTCCAATATACCTTGGACTTAATTTCCCTCTTTTTCGAAACCGAATAATACCCTTCCAAGGAGAAACTTTCAACATTACCTTATCACCCACTTGGAATTCTATTGGTCTTCTACGCTTGTCAGCATAAGATTTTGTCGGTCTTGAGCCATTTTCAATCTTTCACGAATTTGATCAATCTTTTATGTGGTTAATTGAACCACATCAGTACTTCCTAGCTCACGTTGACCGATTTCTCCCCAACAGATGGGAGTACGACATTTTCGACCATAAAGCATTTCGTATGGTGGCATATTGATGGAAGAATGATAACTATTATTATAAGAAAATTTCACCAATGGGAGATGAGAATCCCAACTACTACCAAAATCAATGACACACGCCCGCAACATATCTTCCAGAGTTTGAATAATCCGTTCACTTTGGCCATCCGTTTGAGGATAAAAGGCCGTGCTGATATGTAGTTGAGTACCTTAATCTTCCTGGAATTTCTTCCAGAATCGAGAAGTGTAACGAGTATCTCTATCAGAGACAATGGAAACAGGTACTCCATGGCGTGCAACCACTTCACACATATAAATATCAGCTAATACTTCAGATGAGGATGCTTCCTTAATAGGCACAAAAATAGCACTTTTGGTTAATCGGTCCACTATCACCCAAATAGCATCATGCTGGCGAGGAGTTCTCAGCAGCTTTGTCACAAAATCCATGGTAATATGCTCTAATTTCCATTCTGGAATATCCAAAGGTTGGAGTTTTCCGTAGGGTTGTTGGTGTTCAGCTATAACTTGTAGGCATGTGAGACAATTCTGAACATATTTAATGATATCGCGTTTCATACCAGGCCATCAATAATCATTTTTTAAATCACGATACATTTTGGTAGCACCTGGATGAACAGAATATTTCGATTTATGAGCTTCATCCATCAACACTTTCTTTACATCATTCGTTACCGGTATCCAGATTCTACCATGATGAGTTTTCAAACCCTTAATTCAGAAAGTTGACCCTTTAAACGCTGTTATTCGGGTCATTAGAAGATAATGCATCAGTTTGAGCAGTTTTAATAAAATCAAACAGTTGAGGAGACACAATCATACTAAGAGATTTCACAGAAAGAATATAATGAGTAGCCTTTCGGCTCAGAGCATCAACAACGACATTAGCTTTACCAGTATGGTAAAGAATGTCACAATCATAATCTTTAACCAGATCAAGCCATCTCCTCTGTCGGTTATTTAAATCCCGTTGATCAAAGAAATATTTCAATCTTTTGCAGTTAGTATAAATGGTAGATTTAACTCCATAGAGATAGTGTCGTCAAATCTTTATTGCAAAGACCACGGTTGATAATTCAAGATCATGAGTGGGATAATTTTGCTCATGCGGTTTAAGTTGACGCGAAGCATATGCAATAGCCTTTCCACTTTGCATTAATACACAGCACAAGCCAAGCTTAGAAGCATCACAATAAATAACCATGTCCTCATTACCCTCAGATAAAACAAGGATAGGAGCCTGGCTGAGCTTTTCTTTTAATAATTGGAAAGCTTTAGTTTGTTCCTCACCCCATTTCCATGAAACACTCTTTCGAGTCAATTTAGTCAACGGGGTAGCAATCTTAGAAAAATCTTGAATGAAACAGCGGTAATAACCCGCAAGACCAAGAAAACTTCTGACTTCAGTGGGACTTGAAGGTGGGTCCCACTTCATGACCGCAACAACTTTAGATGGGTCAACTTGAATACCATGGACATTAATCACATGTCCAAGAAATTGAACCTCGCGTAACCAGAATGCACATTTGGAAAATTTAGCATAAAGCTTTTCACGTCGAAGCATCACCAGAACTTGCCCTAGATGTATTGCATGATCACTCTCACTTTTTGAATAAATGAGAATGTCATCAATGAATACAATAACAAATTTGTCAAGCATAGGCCGACATACACGATTTTATTAGATCCATAAAGGCAGCTGGAGCATTAGTTACGCCAAATGGCATGACAACGAATTCATAGTGACCATAACGAGTTCGAAAAGCAGTTTTAGGAATGTCATCCTCTTTTACCTTTAATTGATAGTAGCCAGACCGGAGATCGGTCTTTGAAAAGAAGCTGGCACCCTGCAGTTGATCAAAAAGATCATCGATTCTAGGTAAAGGACATCGACTCTTAATGGTCACTTTATTCAATTCCCGATAATCGATGCACATTCTTAAGTATCCGTCTTTCTTTTTAACGAATAATACTGGAGCTCCCCAAGGAGAACTGCTAGGACGAATGAAACCTTTATCAAGCAGTTCTTGCAACTGATTCATCATTTCTTGCATTTCAGTTGGAGCTAAGCGATAGGGAGTCTTAGGGATTGGTACAGCTCCAGGAATTAAATCAATTCGGAATTCCACTTGCCGATCAAGTGGAATACCAGGGAGTTCATCAGGAAATACATCCGAAAATTCATTAACAATATGGATGTCAGAAAGAACAGCAACAGATTTAGAGTTATCAACCACGTGTGCCAAAAAGGCCCGACACCCGTGTGACAACAATCTTTTAGCACGTGCAAAAGTGCATACAGGAATCGATCGATTGATACGTTCACCATAAACAGTTATTTCCTGTCCGCTAGGTGCTTTCAGGAAAATAACTTTTTCATGACAATTTATTACGCATTTATTTCGTCCTAACCAATCCATTCCTACTACTACATGAAATTCTCCCAAATGCATCGGGATCAAGTTTACACTAAACTTCTCGTTCCCTATTCGAAGATACATCCTTTATACACATCATAAACTATTACTAGCTTATTATCATCAATTTCAACTTCTAAAGGATGATCCAGTTTAGATACAGGAATATTCAAACAATTACATAATGATAGTGATACAAAAGATCTAGAAGCTCCGGAATCAAACAAAACATGGGTAGGTATGGAATTTATAATAAAGGTACCCGTGACCACGTCATGTGATTCCTTAGCCTTTTCTGCTGTTATTTGAAAAGCACGGGATTTAGACCCGGATCCTATGGTTGTCCCTTTTTTCTCAGCATCCTTCCTTTCATGTTGTTTCCTCAATTCTTCCTTTTTAACGGGACAATCCGCCTGAATATGATCACTCTTGAAACAAGTATAACACAATAAAAAAGGACTTGGACAATCTGGTGCAATATGCCCAGGTTTCCCACACTTGAAACATTTACAATCTCCTAGATGTCTTTTTCCACATTTATCACATAAAGGCCATTCACGGAAAAGAGTTTAAGTTGAGTGTTGTTGTTGTGATTGTGATTTCTGTGAGGATTGTTGTGATGGTGATTTAGATTCGAATATGGTTTTCTTAAATGAAGAGGGTTGTGATGATGCAGATTGTTCAATCTTTCTTTTACTTGCAATTGCAACATATTTGGCTTGCAAGTCTTTCTCCCTTACTAACGCCCGATTTAATATTGTTGGAATGCCCTCGTAGAATGATTGATCAATAGATTCACGGATTTCAAGATTCAAATGACGATAGAAATGATCAGTTAACAGCTTCTCATTGGAAGTATACTCCGGACAGAAACGAGCTTTTTCATGGAAGGATTTGGAATATTCAGCTACAGACATTCTTCCTTGATTAATCGCGAGAAATTCGCCTTTCAACTTTTCTATTTCAGCAGGTGGTGAAAACTCGCTTTTGAACAAGTCTTTGAACTTGTCCCAAGAAAATTGAGATGCTGTTTCAAAACCATAGGTGTCAATCTTTGAATTCCACCATTCATGAGCATCACCTTTCAGTTGATGAGCGGCGAATAGCACTCTCAAATTATAAGGACATTTAGATAGCAAAAACGTTTCCTCCATTCTACTCAACCACCTAAGACTAACAACAGGATTTAGTTCACCTTCAAATTTAGGTGGTTTGCAACCAGAAAACTTTTTAAAATCATAACTTTAAGTCGTCCCTTGAGCAGTCAAGAGTCCCGCGGTTAATAAAGGATTTGTCAGAATAGGGTGTTGTTGTTCAAATTCTTTTAGTTTATCAGTTACAACCTGGTTGACTTTAGCAGTTACAATATTATCTACCTCAGAAATTATAGTTGGGCCAAATTCCTTAAGACCTTGCCCAATGATTCGTCTAATGACTGCCTCATCCTCGGGATTTAAAATTCTATCACGTGCATTCTCTTCATGTTGAGGAGAATGCCCCTGAGGATTCTGATCACCTTGGTTTGTTGTAGATTCCATTTACTACAAAACTATCAAATTTAATCAACATATTCGATTTCCCTTATAATAAGGCTATTTAAGATACGTCCTATACAATCATCAAGAACAACCTTTACCTAAACCATCATATATTCAAGAGTCTTGAATCACCCATGTGCGTTAGTGTAATACAACCATGTTGGCCAGGCATAGCTATATTATACCAAACACACACTTCTACTCATTACTCTTAAACATATTCAAGTAAAATGCAAAACCGTTCTTGAGATTAAAACAGAATTACATATATTAAGAATCTATCAAGATACAAAAGATACATAGTCATAGATTCATAATAGTTTAAGATTATGTAACCCTAATGTGTATTACGTAATTCTCTTAAACTATCGCTCTAATACCAACTTGAAACGCCCCCAAATTTTTTTTTTTACAAGTCTCATATAAACTCAGATACTTTATTACCAGTATTTTAAATTATTATATAATGCAATGGACCCAGTTTTAACCAATAACTGAAATGTTCTGAACACAAGTAGTAATCGCCGGGTATAGTTACTACCCGTCGGGTGGTGAGGTGGAACCGCCGGGTCGGACACTAGCCCCGCCGGGTGATTTAAGAAATTCGTTAACAGAAGCTAATACTCATTTAAAAGCTGTGGAAACAGCCGGGTCATGGTTTGGAACGGCCGGCTTCCCAAATATTTTGGGTTACCCGCCGGGTACATGACTTACCCGCCGGGTAGTCATGTATCCAGCAGGTCCTGCAACCTGCACACATTTTATGTACAAATCCGAATTTCTACGACTCGTAACTTCCAAACGACAATGAGTTAAGTCATAAAATTTTGCAGGCGTATTCGTATTATAAAAATGAAGATCTCTATTTTTACACTTTTTCAGATTTTGCAATATTGACCATTTTGACCCTATTACCACTTTTCGACACTTTTGGTGAATACCTCAACTCTCAATTCACAATTGCTGTGATTATAAACTTTTAACCATCTCTTTAATACCTCAAAACAAAGTTGTGAGAATTGATAATTCACACATAGCCTTTATTTAACTCAATATAGACCGTAGGGCAATTTTGGACCCAAATGGACCGTTAACCTATAAAGACTGTTCTGACCCATTCGTTGGTCAATTTCATACCAAAATCATCTAACAATACTACTCAAACACATGTAAAAGTTTAGATTGACTTAAACTACTCTTTGACTAACGTCATTACTTAAATCATTTAACAACCATGACTTTCACCAAAAGTAATCATATGTCTTCATAATACATAGGTTACATACATGTTTGACTTTCAAAGTCAACTTCCTCCAAACCATATGTTTGATACTTAAATCTTATATTTCGATACAAGCTTCGGGCGTATTATACAAGTTGATACAAAACGAAGCATCAAGAGAAATTATTACTTACTATAAGCAAGTAATCCACGCTATTCCTTTTTGACTTCTTTACTCTCTCGATGCGAACTATTACCTACAATTCATCATAATACAACGAAGTAATAAAATGCTTAGTGAATATATAAACAACCAATTAAGCAATTTAATCAACATATTAAATAAGATAGATACTCTTACACAAAATAATCTTATTAATACAACAAGTGAGCATAAGTAGAGACTTAATCCCCAAATCGGATCCACGGACCATAAGATACCATTGTGCTTTGCACATATTTCGATTAATCATTATTTCGTAGCAAAATCTCTACTCTAATGCTCAAACACATAATTCACAACAATCTTCATGTAATCACATCAATATAATAATAACAAGTATATTACTAACCACATGATTATGTAGAAACCTCTTGCTCGTAAGCAATCCAGAATCTACATAATCTTCACTTAATCGATTCTTTACATACTCACCTTATGATTAGATTGAAGATTTCAAGCCAAGATGATGCAAATTATTCCAAGCTTTTTCCACCTATTAGATATCATATATACATAACAATACATTTAGATTCTAAAACTCATAATAATTAACTAGTGAATCATAATTCACTCTCCCCCACTTTGCTAAACCTAGATACTTCATTCCCTACTAATTTAAAACTACACTTTCAAAACCCATGATTATTTCAAACCTTTAATTTCTTGAATTCTTTAATGAATTCTTGTTTTAATGACTTAGTTAAGCTCTATTAACATAATTATTCACTTTCTATGCTAACTAATCTAAGTTTAGATAGTTTTTAGCAAAACTCATAATTTCACCAAGAACACTCTTGGTGAATTCATCATTTTCAAAGATCGGAAGGGTTAATACTGGTGATAATCATGTTAATAGACATCAATTGGTTCCATCTCATAGCCTAATTCAAACCAATTGATGAAAATCTCCAAAACCCCATAACCACTTAAACCCTAGATTATGATTCAAGAAGAAAACACTTACAAAAGAGTTAGAGATGATGATGGAGATGATCACTTGAAGATTTCAGAGTTTAAATCGAAGCTTGATTGATGATAGAGGTAGAGATTCACGAGTTATTTTTTGAGTCTGGAATTGTTTTGAGGAAGAATCAGGAAGATACATATATAGGTATATATTAAATCCTAAATCTTTTAAAATACAGTCTGGAACTGAGGAATCTAATTGCGTTTTACATTACATCTTATTATTTTGATAATGTTATTTCATAATATGTATATTTCTGGATACACTGAAATAATACCTTAAATATTGGGGTGTTACAAGTCTCTCCCACTTATTCTGTTCGTGTCCTCATGAACCACTCCTGGTGCACTGCAGGATAGTACACCATCATCCATTCATCAGGTTCCCAAGTAAATTGAGAACCTTTTCGATGTCGCCATTGAATTTTAACAATAGAAACCGTTTTATTTCATAATTGTTTAACTTTTTGATCAAGAATCTTAACGGGTTCTTCCACGTAGTTAAGCTTTTCATTTATTAGGATTTCAGGAAGAGGCACATATGAAGCTTCATCAATAAGACATTTTCGAAGCTGTGACACATGGAATGTATCATGAATACCACCAAGTTCATCCGGTAATTTTAACCGGTAAGCTACTCTACCAACACGATCAAGTATTTCGAAAGGTCCAATATACCTTGGACTTAATTTCCCTCTTTTTCGAAACCGAATAATACCCTTCCAAGGAGAAACTTTCAACATTACCTTATCACCCACTTGGAATTCTATTGGTCTTCTACGCTTGTCAGCATAAGATTTTGTCGGTCTTGAGCCATTTTCAATCTTTCACGAATTTGATCAATCTTTTATGTGGTTAATTGAACCACATCAGTACTTCCTAGCTCACGTTGACCGATTTCTCCCCAACAGATGGGAGTACGACATTTTCGACCATAAAGCATTTCGTATGGTGGCATATTGATGGAAGAATGATAACTATTATTATAAGAAAATTTCACCAATGGGAGATGAGAATCCCAACTACTACCAAAATCAATGACACACGCCCGCAACATATCTTCCAGAGTTTGAATAATCCGTTCACTTTGGCCATCCGTTTGAGGATAAAAGGCCGTGCTGATATGTAGTTGAGTACCTTAATCTTCCTGGAATTTCTTCTAGAATCGAGAAGTGTAACGAGTATCTCTATCAGAGACAATGGAAACAGGTACTCCATGGCGTGCAACCACTTCACACATATAAATATCAGCTAATACTTCAGATGAGGATGCTTCCTTAATAGGCACAAAAATAGCACTTTTGGTTAATCGGTCCACTATCACCCAAATAGCATCATGCTGGCGAGGAGTTCTCAGCAGCTTTGTCACAAAATCCATGGTAATATGCTCTAATTTCCATTCTGGAATATCCAAAGGTTGGAGTTTTCCGTAGGGTTGTTGGTGTTCAGCTATAACTTGTAGGCATGTGAGACAATTCTGAACATATTTAATGATATCGCGTTTCATACCAGGCCATCAATAATCATTTTTTAAATCACGATACATTTTGGTAGCACCTGGATGAACAGAATATTTCGATTTATGAGCTTCATCCATCAACACTTTCTTTACATCATTCGTTACCGGTATCCAGATTCTACCATGATGAGTTTTCAAACCCTTAATTCAGAAAGTTGACCCTTTAAACGCTGTTATTCGGGTCATTAGAAGATAATGCATCAGTTTGAGCAGTTTTAATAAAATCAAACAGTTGAGGAGACACAATCATACTAAGAGATTTCACAGAAAGAATATAATGAGTAGCCTTTCGGCTCAGAGCATCAACAACGACATTAGCTTTACCAGTATGGTAAAGAATGTCACAATCATAATCTTTAACCAGATCAAGCCATCTCCTCTGTCGGTTATTTAAATCCCGTTGATCAAAGAAATATTTCAATCTTTTGCAGTTAGTATAAATGGTAGATTTAACTCCATAGAGATAGTGTCGTCAAATCTTTATTGCAAAGACCACGGTTGATAATTCAAGATCATGAGTGGGATAATTTTGCTCATGCGGTTTAAGTTGACGCGAAGCATATGCAATAGCCTTTCCACTTTGCATTAATACACAGCACAAGCCAAGCTTAGAAGCATCACAATAAATAACCATGTCCTCATTACCCTCAGATAAAACAAGGATAGGAGCCTGGCTGAGCTTTTCTTTTAATAATTGGAAAGCTTTAGTTTGTTCCTCACCCCATTTCCATGAAACACTCTTTCGAGTCAATTTAGTCAACGGGGTAGCAATCTTAGAAAAATCTTGAATGAAACAGCGGTAATAACCCGCAAGACCAAGAAAACTTCTGACTTCAGTGGGACTTGAAGGTGGGTCCCACTTCATGACCGCAACAACTTTAGATGGGTCAACTTGAATACCATGGACATTAATCACATGTCCAAGAAATTGAACCTCGCGTAACCAGAATGCACATTTGGAAAATTTAGCATAAAGCTTTTCACGTCGAAGCATCACCAGAACTTGCCCTAGATGTATTGCATGATCACTCTCACTTTTTGAATAAATGAGAATGTCATCAATGAATACAATAACAAATTTGTCAAGCATAGGCCGACATACACGATTTTATTAGATCCATAAAGGCAGCTGGAGCATTAGTTACGCCAAATGGCATGACAACGAATTCATAGTGACCATAACGAGTTCGAAAAGCAGTTTTAGGAATGTCATCCTCTTTTACCTTTAATTGATAGTAGCCAGACCGGAGATCGGTCTTTGAAAAGAAGCTGGCACCCTGCAGTTGATCAAAAAGATCATCGATTCTAGGTAAAGGACATCGACTCTTAATGGTCACTTTATTCAATTCCCGATAATCGATGCACATTCTTAAGTATCCGTCTTTCTTTTTAACGAATAATACTGGAGCTCCCCAAGGAGAACTGCTAGGACGAATGAAACCTTTATCAAGCAGTTCTTGCAACTGATTCATCATTTCTTGCATTTCAGTTGGAGCTAAGCGATAGGGAGTCTTAGGGATTGGTACAGCTCCAGGAATTAAATCAATTCGGAATTCCACTTGCCGATCAAGTGGAATACCAGGGAGTTCATCAGGAAATACATCCGAAAATTCATTAACAATATGGATGTCAGAAAGAACAGCAACAGATTTAGAGTTATCAACCACGTGTGCCAAAAAGGCCCGACACCCGTGTGACAACAATCTTTTAGCACGTGCAAAAGTGCATACAGGAATCGATCGATTGATACGTTCACCATAAACAGTTATTTCCTGTCCGCTAGGTGCTTTCAGGAAAATAACTTTTTCATGACAATTTATTACGCATTTATTTCGTCCTAACCAATCCATTCCTACTACTACATGAAATTCTCCCAAATGCATCGGGATCAAGTTTACACTAAACTTCTCGTTCCCTATTCGAAGATACATCCTTTATACACATCATAAACTATTACTAGCTTATTATCATCAATTTCAACTTCTAAAGGATGATCCAGTTTAGATACAGGAATATTCAAACAATTACATAATGATAGTGATACAAAAGATCTAGAAGCTCCGGAATCAAACAAAACATGGGTAGGTATGGAATTTATAATAAAGGTACCCGTGACCACGTCATGTGATTCCTTAGCCTTTTCTGCTGTTATTTGAAAAGCACGGGATTTAGACCCGGATCCTATGGTTGTCCCTTTTTTCTCAGCATCCTTCCTTTCATGTTGTTTCCTCAATTCTTCCTTTTTAACGGGACAATCCGCCTGAATATGATCACTCTTGAAACAAGTATAACACAATAAAAAAGGACTTGGACAATCTGGTGCAATATGCCCAGGTTTCCCACACTTGAAACATTTACAATCTCCTAGATGTCTTTTTCCACATTTATCACATAAAGGCCATTCACGGAAAAGAGTTTAAGTTGAGCGTTGTTGTTGTGATTGTGATTTCTGTGAGGATTGTTGTGATGGTGATTTAGATTCGAATATGGTTTTCTTAAATGAAGAGGGTTGTGATGATGCAGATTGTTCAATCTTTCTTTTACTTGCAATTGCAACATATTTGGCTTGCAAGTCTTTCTCCCTTACTAACGCCCGATTTAATATTGTTGGAATGCCCTCGTAGAATGATTGATCAATAGATTCACGGATTTCAAGATTCAAATGACGATAGAAATGATCAGTTAACAGCTTCTCATTGGAAGTATACTCCGGACAGAAACGAGCTTTTTCATGGAAGGATTTGGAATATTCAGCTACAGACATTCTTCCTTGATTAATCGCGAGAAATTCGCCTTTCAACTTTTCTATTTCAGCAGGTGGTGAAAACTCGCTTTTGAACAAGTCTTTGAACTTGTCCCAAGAAAATTGAGATGCTGTTTCAAAACCATAGGTGTCAATCTTTGAATTCCACCATTCATGAGCATCACCTTTCAGTTGATGAGCGGCGAATAGCACTCTCAAATTATAAGGACATTTAGATAGCAAAAACGTTTCCTCCATTCTACTCAACCACCTAAGACTAACAACAGGATTTAGTTCACCTTCAAATTTAGGTGGTTTGCAACCAGAAAACTTTTTAAAATCATAACTTTAAGTCGTCCCTTGAGCAGTCAAGAGTCCCGCGGTTAATAAAGGATTTGTCAGAATAGGGTGTTGTTGTTCAAATTCTTTTAGTTTATCAGTTACAACCTGGTTGACTTTAGCAGTTACAATATTATCTACCTCAGAAATTATAGTTGGGCCAAATTCCTTAAGACCTTGCCCAATGATTCGTCTAATGACTGCCTCATCCTCGGGATTTAAAATTCTATCACGTGCATTCTCTTCATGTTGAGGAGAATGCCCCTGAGGATTCTGATCACCTTGGTTTGTTGTAGATTCCATTTACTACAAAACTATCAAATTTAATCAACATATTCGATTTCCCTTATAATAAGGCTATTTAAGATACGTCCTATACAATCATCAAGAACAACCTTTACCTAAACCATCATATATTCAAGAGTCTTGAATCACCCATGTGCGTTAGTGTAATACAACCATGTTGGCCAGGCATAGCTATATTATACCAAACACACACTTCTACTCATTACTCTTAAACATATTCAAGTAAAATGCAAAACCGTTCTTGAGATTAAAACAGAATTACATATATTAAGAATCTATCAAGATACAAAAGATACATAGTCATAGATTCATAATAGTTTAAGATTATGTAACCCTAATGTGTATTACGTAATTCTCTTAAACTATCGCTCTAATACCAACTTGAAACGCCCCCAAATTTTTTTTTTTACAAGTCTCATATAAACTCAGATACTTTATTACCAGTATTTTAAATTATTATATAATGCAATGGACCCAGTTTTAACCAATAACTGAAATGTTCTGAACACAAGTAGTAATCGCCGGGTATAGTTACTACCCGTCGGGTGGTGAGGTGGAACCGCCGGGTCGGACACTAGCCCCGCCGGGTGATTTAAGAAATTCGTTAACAGAAGCTAATACTCATTTAAAAGCTGTGGAAACAGCCGGGTCATGGTTTGGAACGGCCGGCTTCCCAAATATTTTGGGTTACCCGCCGGGTACATGACTTACCCGCCGGGTAGTCATGTATCCAGCAGGTCCTGCAACCTGCACACATTTTATGTACAAATCCGAATTTCTACGACTCGTAACTTCCAAACGACAATGAGTTAAGTCATAAAATTTTGCAGGCGTATTCGTATTATAAAAATGAAGATCTCTATTTTTACACTTTTTCAGATTTTGCAATATTGACCATTTTGACCCTATTACCACTTTTCGACACTTTTGGTGAATACCTCAACTCTCAATTCACAATTGCTGTGATTATAAACTTTTAACCATCTCTTTAATACCTCAAAACAAAGTTGTGAGAATTGATAATTCACACATAGCCTTTATTTAACTCAATATAGACCGTAGGGCAATTTTGGACCCAAATGGACCGTTAACCTATAAAGACTGTTCTGACCCATTCGTTGGTCAATTTCATACCAAAATCATCTAACAATACTACTCAAACACATGTAAAAGTTTAGATTGACTTAAACTACTCTTTGACTAACGTCATTACTTAAATCATTTAACAACCATGACTTTCACCAAAAGTAATCATATGTCTTCATAATACATAGGTTACATACATGTTTGACTTTCAAAGTCAACTTCCTCCAAACCATATGTTTGATACTTAAATCTTATATTTCGATACAAGCTTCGGGCGTATTATACAAGTTGATACAAAACGAAGCATCAAGAGAAATTATTACTTACTATAAGCAAGTAATCCACGCTATTCCTTTTTGACTTCTTTACTCTCTCGATGCGAACTATTACCTACAATTCATCATAATACAACGAAGTAATAAAATGCTTAGTGAATATATAAACAACCAATTAAGCAATTTAATCAACATATTAAATAAGATAGATACTCTTACACAAAATAATCTTATTAATACAACAAGTGAGCATAAGTAGAGACTTAATCCCCAAATCGGATCCACGGACCATAAGATACCATTGTGCTTTGCACATATTTCGATTAATCATTATTTCGTAGCAAAATCTCTACTCTAATGCTCAAACACATAATTCACAACAATCTTCATGTAATCACATCAATATAATAATAACAAGTATATTACTAACCACATGATTATGTAGAAACCTCTTGCTCGTAAGCAATCCAGAATCTACATAATCTTCACTTAATCGATTCTTTACATACTCACCTTATGATTAGATTGAAGATTTCAAGCCAAGATGATGCAAATTATTCCAAGCTTTTTCCACCTATTAGATATCATATATACATAACAATACATTTAGATTCTAAAACTCATAATAATTAACTAGTGAATCATAATTCACTCTCCCCCACTTTGCTAAACCTAGATACTTCATTCCCTACTAATTTAAAACTACACTTTCAAAACCCATGATTATTTCAAACCTTTAATTTCTTGAATTCTTTAATGAATTCTTGTTTTAATGACTTAGTTAAGCTCTATTAACATAATTATTCACTTTCTATGCTAACTAATCTAAGTTTAGATAGTTTTTAGCAAAACTCATAATTTCACCAAGAACACTCTTGGTGAATTCATCATTTTCAAAGATCGGAAGGGTTAATACTAGTGATAATCATGTTAATAGACATCAATTGGTTCCATCTCATAGCCTAATTCAAACCAATTGATGAAAATCTCCAAAACCCCATAACCACTTAAACCCTAGATTATGATTCAAGAAGAAAACACTTACAAAAGAGTTAGAGATGATGATGGAGATGATCACTTGAAGATTTCAGAGTTTAAATCGAAGCTTGATTGATGATAGAGGTAGAGATTCACGAGTTATTTTTTGAGTCTGGAATTGTTTTGAGGAAGAATCAGGAAGATACATATATAGGTATATATTAAATCCTAAATCTTTTAAAATACAGTCTGGAACTGAGGAATCTAATTGCGTTTTACATTACATCTTATTATTTTGATAATGTTATTTCATAATATGTATATTTCTGGATACACTGAAATAATACCTTAAATATTGGGGTGTTACAAGTCTCTCCCACTTATTCTGTTCGTGTCCTCATGAACCACTCCTGGTGCACTGCAGGATAGTACACCATCATCCATTCATCAGGTTCCCAAGTAAATTGAGAACCTTTTCGATGTCGCCATTGAATTTTAACAATAGAAACCGTTTTATTTCATAATTGTTTAACTTTTTGATCAAGAATCTTAACGGGTTCTTCCACGTAGTTAAGCTTTTCATTTATTAGGATTTCAGGAAGAGGCACATATGAAGCTTCATCAATAAGACATTTTCGAAGCTGTGACACATGGAATGTATCATGAATACCACCAAGTTCATCCGGTAATTTTAACCGGTAAGCTACTCTACCAACACGATCAAGTATTTCGAAAGGTCCAATATACCTTGGACTTAATTTCCCTCTTTTTCGAAACCGAATAATACCCTTCCAAGGAGAAACTTTCAACATTACCTTATCACCCACTTGGAATTCTATTGGTCTTCTACGCTTGTCAGCATAAGATTTTGTCGGTCTTGAGCCATTTTCAATCTTTCACGAATTTGATCAATCTTTTATGTGGTTAATTGAACCACATCAGTACTTCCTAGCTCACGTTGACCGATTTCTCCCCAACAGATGGGAGTACGACATTTTCGACCATAAAGCATTTCGTATGGTGGCATATTGATGGAAGAATGATAACTATTATTATAAGAAAATTTCACCAATGGGAGATGAGAATCCCAACTACTACCAAAATCAATGACACACGCCCGCAACATATCTTCCAGAGTTTGAATAATCCGTTCACTTTGGCCATCCGTTTGAGGATAAAAGGCCGTGCTGATATGTAGTTGAGTACCTTAATCTTCCTGGAATTTCTTCTAGAATCGAGAAGTGTAACGAGTATCTCTATCAGAGACAATGGAAACAGGTACTCCATGGCGTGCAACCACTTCACACATATAAATATCAGCTAATACTTCAGATGAGGATGCTTCCTTAATAGGCACAAAAATAGCACTTTTGGTTAATCGGTCCACTATCACCCAAATAGCATCATGCTGGCGAGGAGTTCTCAGCAGCTTTGTCACAAAATCCATGGTAATATGCTCTAATTTCCATTCTGGAATATCCAAAGGTTGGAGTTTTCCGTAGGGTTGTTGGTGTTCAGCTATAACTTGTAGGCATGTGAGACAATTCTGAACATATTTAATGATATCGCGTTTCATACCAGGCCATCAATAATCATTTTTTAAATCACGATACATTTTGGTAGCACCTGGATGAACAGAATATTTCGATTTATGAGCTTCATCCATCAACACTTTCTTTACATCATTCGTTACCGGTATCCAGATTCTACCATGATGAGTTTTCAAACCCTTAATTCAGAAAGTTGACCCTTTAAACGCTGTTATTCGGGTCATTAGAAGATAATGCATCAGTTTGAGCAGTTTTAATAAAATCAAACAGTTGAGGAGACACAATCATACTAAGAGATTTCACAGAAAGAATATAATGAGTAGCCTTTCGGCTCAGAGCATCAACAACGACATTAGCTTTACCAGTATGGTAAAGAATGTCACAATCATAATCTTTAACCAGATCAAGCCATCTCCTCTGTCGGTTATTTAAATCCCGTTGATCAAAGAAATATTTCAATCTTTTGCAGTTAGTATAAATGGTAGATTTAACTCCATAGAGATAGTGTCGTCAAATCTTTATTGCAAAGACCACGGTTGATAATTCAAGATCATGAGTGGGATAATTTTGCTCATGCGGTTTAAGTTGACGCGAAGCATATGCAATAGCCTTTCCACTTTGCATTAATACACAGCACAAGCCAAGCTTAGAAGCATCACAATAAATAACCATGTCCTCATTACCCTCAGATAAAACAAGGATAGGAGCCTGGCTGAGCTTTTCTTTTAATAATTGGAAAGCTTTAGTTTGTTCCTCACCCCATTTCCATGAAACACTCTTTCGAGTCAATTTAGTCAACGGGGTAGCAATCTTAGAAAAATCTTGAATGAAACAGCGGTAATAACCCGCAAGACCAAGAAAACTTCTGACTTCAGTGGGACTTGAAGGTGGGTCCCACTTCATGACCGCAACAACTTTAGATGGGTCAACTTGAATACCATGGACATTAATCACATGTCCAAGAAATTGAACCTCGCGTAACCAGAATGCACATTTGGAAAATTTAGCATAAAGCTTTTCACGTCGAAGCATCACCAGAACTTGCCCTAGATGTATTGCATGATCACTCTCACTTTTTGAATAAATGAGAATGTCATCAATGAATACAATAACAAATTTGTCAAGCATAGGCCGACATACACGATTTTATTAGATCCATAAAGGCAGCTGGAGCATTAGTTACGCCAAATGGCATGACAACGAATTCATAGTGACCATAACGAGTTCGAAAAGCAGTTTTAGGAATGTCATCCTCTTTTACCTTTAATTGATAGTAGCCAGACCGGAGATCGGTCTTTGAAAAGAAGCTGGCACCCTGCAGTTGATCAAAAAGATCATCGATTCTAGGTAAAGGACATCGACTCTTAATGGTCACTTTATTCAATTCCCGATAATCGATGCACATTCTTAAGTATCCGTCTTTCTTTTTAACGAATAATACTGGAGCTCCCCAAGGAGAACTGCTAGGACGAATGAAACCTTTATCAAGCAGTTCTTGCAACTGATTCATCATTTCTTGCATTTCAGTTGGAGCTAAGCGATAGGGAGTCTTAGGGATTGGTACAGCTCCAGGAATTAAATCAATTCGGAATTCCACTTGCCGATCAAGTGGAATACCAGGGAGTTCATCAGGAAATACATCCGAAAATTCATTAACAATATGGATGTCAGAAAGAACAGCAACAGATTTAGAGTTATCAACCACGTGTGCCAAAAAGGCCCGACACCCGTGTGACAACAATCTTTTAGCACGTGCAAAAGTGCATACAGGAATCGATCGATTGATACGTTCACCATAAACAGTTATTTCCTGTCCGCTAGGTGCTTTCAGGAAAATAACTTTTTCATGACAATTTATTACGCATTTATTTCGTCCTAACCAATCCATTCCTACTACTACATGAAATTCTCCCAAATGCATCGGGATCAAGTTTACACTAAACTTCTCGTTCCCTATTCGAAGATACATCCTTTATACACATCATAAACTATTACTAGCTTATTATCATCAATTTCAACTTCTAAAGGATGATCCAGTTTAGATACAGGAATATTCAAACAATTACATAATGATAGTGATACAAAAGATCTAGAAGCTCCGGAATCAAACAAAACATGGGTAGGTATGGAATTTATAATAAAGGTACCCGTGACCACGTCATGTGATTCCTTAGCCTTTTCTGCTGTTATTTGAAAAGCACGGGATTTAGACCCGGATCCTATGGTTGTCCCTTTTTTCTCAGCATCCTTCCTTTCATGTTGTTTCCTCAATTCTTCCTTTTTAACGGGACAATCCGCCTGAATATGATCACTCTTGAAACAAGTATAACACAATAAAAAAGGACTTGGACAATCTGGTGCAATATGCCCAGGTTTCCCACACTTGAAACATTTACAATCTCCTAGATGTCTTTTTCCACATTTATCACATAAAGGCCATTCACGGAAAAGAGTTTAAGTTGAGCGTTGTTGTTGTGATTGTGATTTCTGTGAGGATTGTTGTGATGGTGATTTAGATTCGAATATGGTTTTCTTAAATGAAGAGGGTTGTGATGATGCAGATTGTTCAATCTTTCTTTTACTTGCAATTGCAACATATTTGGCTTGCAAGTCTTTCTCCCTTACTAACGCCCGATTTAATATTGTTGGAATGCCCTCGTAGAATGATTGATCAATAGATTCACGGATTTCAAGATTCAAATGACGATAGAAATGATCAGTTAACAGCTTCTCATTGGAAGTATACTCCGGACAGAAACGAGCTTTTTCATGGAAGGATTTGGAATATTCAGCTACAGACATTCTTCCTTGATTAATCGCGAGAAATTCGCCTTTCAACTTTTCTATTTCAGCAGGTGGTGAAAACTCGCTTTTGAACAAGTCTTTGAACTTGTCCCAAGAAAATTGAGATGCTGTTTCAAAACCATAGGTGTCAATCTTTGAATTCCACCATTCATGAGCATCACCTTTCAGTTGATGAGCGGCGAATAGCACTCTCAAATTATAAGGACATTTAGATAGCAAAAACGTTTCCTCCATTCTACTCAACCACCTAAGACTAACAACAGGATTTAGTTCACCTTCAAATTTAGGTGGTTTGCAACCAGAAAACTTTTTAAAATCATAACTTTAAGTCGTCCCTTGAGCAGTCAAGAGTCCCGCGGTTAATAAAGGATTTGTCAGAATAGGGTGTTGTTGTTCAAATTCTTTTAGTTTATCAGTTACAACCTGGTTGACTTTAGCAGTTACAATATTATCTACCTCAGAAATTATAGTTGGGCCAAATTCCTTAAGACCTTGCCCAATGATTCGTCTAATGACTGCCTCATCCTCGGGATTTAAAATTCTATCACGTGCATTCTCTTCATGTTGAGGAGAATGCCCCTGAGGATTCTGATCACCTTGGTTTGTTGTAGATTCCATTTACTACAAAACTATCAAATTTAATCAACATATTCGATTTCCCTTATAATAAGGCTATTTAAGATACGTCCTATACAATCATCAAGAACAACCTTTACCTAAACCATCATATATTCAAGAGTCTTGAATCACCCATGTGCGTTAGTGTAATACAACCATGTTGGCCAGGCATAGCTATATTATACCAAACACACACTTCTACTCATTACTCTTAAACATATTCAAGTAAAATGCAAAACCGTTCTTGAGATTAAAACAGAATTACATATATTAAGAATCTATCAAGATACAAAAGATACATAGTCATAGATTCATAATAGTTTAAGATTATGTAACCCTAATGTGTATTACGTAATTCTCTTAAACTATCGCTCTAATACCAACTTGAAACGCCCCCAAATTTTTTTTTTTACAAGTCTCATATAAACTCAGATACTTTATTACCAGTATTTTAAATTATTATATAATGCAATGGACCCAGTTTTAACCAATAACTGAAATGTTCTGAACACAAGTAGTAATCGCCGGGTATAGTTACTACCCGTCGGGTGGTGAGGTGGAACCGCCGGGTCGGACACTAGCCCCGCCGGGTGATTTAAGAAATTCGTTAACAGAAGCTAATACTCATTTAAAAGCTGTGGAAACAGCCGGGTCATGGTTTGGAACGGCCGGCTTCCCAAATATTTTGGGTTACCCGCCGGGTACATGACTTACCCGCCGGGTAGTCATGTATCCAGCAGGTCCTGCAACCTGCACACATTTTATGTACAAATCCGAATTTCTACGACTCGTAACTTCCAAACGACAATGAGTTAAGTCATAAAATTTTGCAGGCGTATTCGTATTATAAAAATGAAGATCTCTATTTTTACACTTTTTCAGATTTTGCAATATTGACCATTTTGACCCTATTACCACTTTTCGACACTTTTGGTGAATACCTCAACTCTCAATTCACAATTGCTGTGATTATAAACTTTTAACCATCTCTTTAATACCTCAAAACAAAGTTGTGAGAATTGATAATTCACACATAGCCTTTATTTAACTCAATATAGACCGTAGGGCAATTTTGGACCCAAATGGACCGTTAACCTATAAAGACTGTTCTGACCCATTCGTTGGTCAATTTCATACCAAAATCATCTAACAATACTACTCAAACACATGTAAAAGTTTAGATTGACTTAAACTACTCTTTGACCAACGTCATTACTTAAATCATTTAACAACCATGACTTTCACCAAAAGTAATCATATGTCTTCATAATACATAGGTTACATACATGTTTGACTTTCAAAGTCAACTTCCTCCAAACCATATGTTTGATACTTAAATCTTATATTTCGATACAAGCTTCGGGCGTATTATACAAGTTGATACAAAACGAAGCATCAAGAGAAATTATTACTTACTATAAGCAAGTAATCCACGCTATTCCTTTTTGACTTCTTTACTCTCTCGATGCGAACTATTACCTACAATTCATCATAATACAACGAAGTAATAAAATGCTTAGTGAATATATAAACAACCAATTAAGCAATTTAATCAACATATTAAATAAGATAGATACTCTTACACAAAATAATCTTATTAATACAACAAGTGAGCATAAGTAGAGACTTAATCCCCAAATCGGATCCACGGACCATAAGATACCATTGTGCTTTGCACATATTTCGATTAATCATTATTTCGTAGCAAAATCTCTACTCTAATGCTCAAACACATAATTCACAACAATCTTCATGTAATCACATCAATATAATAATAACAAGTATATTACTAACCACATGATTATGTAGAAACCTCTTGCTCGTAAGCAATCCAGAATCTACATAATCTTCACTTAATCGATTCTTTACATACTCACCTTATGATTAGATTGAAGATTTCAAGCCAAGATGATGCAAATTATTCCAAGCTTTTTCCACCTATTAGATATCATATATACATAACAATACATTTAGATTCTAAAACTCATAATAATTAACTAGTGAATCATAATTCACTCTCCCCCACTTTGCTAAACCTAGATACTTCATTCCCTACTAATTTAAAACTACACTTTCAAAACCCATGATTATTTCAAACCTTTAATTTCTTGAATTCTTGTTTTAATGACTTAGTTAAGCTCTATTAACATAATTATTCACTTTCTATGCTAACTAATCTAAGTTTAGATAGTTTTTAGCAAAACTCATAATTTCACCAAGAACACTCTTGGTGAATTCATCATTTTCAAAGATCGGAAGGGTTAATACTAGTGATAATCATGTTAATAGACATCAATTGGTTCCATCTCATAGCCTAATTCAAACCAATTGATGAAAATCTCCAAAACCCCATAACCACTTAAACCCTAGATTATGATTCAAGAAGAAAACACTTACAAAAGAGTTAGAGATGATGATGGAGATGATCACTTGAAGATTTCAGAGTTTAAATCGAAGCTTGATTGATGATAGAGGTAGAGATTCACGAGTTATTTTTTGAGTCTGGAATTGTTTTGAGGAAGAATCAGGAAGATACATATATAGGTATATATTAAATCCTAAATCTTTTAAAATACAGTCTGGAACTGAGGAATCTAATTGCGTTTTACATTACATCTTATTATTTTGATAATGTTATTTCATAATATGTATATTTCTGGATACACTGAAATAATACCTTAAATATTGGGGTGTTACAAGTCTCTCCCACTTATTCTGTTCGTGTCCTCATGAACCACTCCTGGTGCACTGCAGGATAGTACACCATCATCCATTCATCAGGTTCCCAAGTAAATTGAGAACCTTTTCGATGTCGCCATTGAATTTTAACAATAGAAACCGTTTTATTTCATAATTGTTTAACTTTTTGATCAAGAATCTTAACGGGTTCTTCCACGTAGTTAAGCTTTTCATTTATTAGGATTTCAGGAAGAGGCACATATGAAGCTTCATCAATAAGACATTTTCGAAGCTGTGACACATGGAATGTATCATGAATACCACCAAGTTCATCCGGTAATTTTAACCGGTAAGCTACTCTACCAACACGATCAAGTATTTCGAAAGGTCCAATATACCTTGGACTTAATTTCCCTCTTTTTCGAAACCGAATAATACCCTTCCAAGGAGAAACTTTCAACATTACCTTATCACCCACTTGGAATTCTATTGGTCTTCTACGCTTGTCAGCATAAGATTTTGTCGGTCTTGAGCCATTTTCAATCTTTCACGAATTTGATCAATCTTTTATGTGGTTAATTGAACCACATCAGTACTTCCTAGCTCACGTTGACCGATTTCTCCCCAACAGATGGGAGTACGACATTTTCGACCATAAAGCATTTCGTATGGTGGCATATTGATGGAAGAATGATAACTATTATTATAAGAAAATTTCACCAATGGGAGATGAGAATCCCAACTACTACCAAAATCAATGACACACGCCCGCAACATATCTTCCAGAGTTTGAATAATCCGTTCACTTTGGCCATCCGTTTGAGGATAAAAGGCCGTGCTGATATGTAGTTGAGTACCTTAATCTTCCTGGAATTTCTTCCAGAATCGAGAAGTGTAACGAGTATCTCTATCAGAGACAATGGAAACAGGTACTCCATGGCGTGCAACCACTTCACACATATAAATATCAGCTAATACTTCAGATGAGGATGCTTCCTTAATAGGCACAAAAATAGCACTTTTGGTTAATCGGTCCACTATCACCCAAATAGCATCATGCTGGCGAGGAGTTCTCAGCAGCTTTGTCACAAAATCCATGGTAATATGCTCTAATTTCCATTCTGGAATATCCAAAGGTTGGAGTTTTCCGTAGGGTTGTTGGTGTTCAGCTATAACTTGTAGGCATGTGAGACAATTCTGAACATATTTAATGATATCGCGTTTCATACCAGGCCATCAATAATCATTTTTTAAATCACGATACATTTTGGTAGCACCTGGATGAACAGAATATTTCGATTTATGAGCTTCATCCATCAACACTTTCTTTACATCATTCGTTACCGGTATCCAGATTCTACCATGATGAGTTTTCAAACCCTTAATTCAGAAAGTTGACCCTTTAAACGCTGTTATTCGGGTCATTAGAAGATAATGCATCAGTTTGAGCAGTTTTAATAAAATCAAACAGTTGAGGAGACACAATCATACTAAGAGATTTCACAGAAAGAATATAATGAGTAGCCTTTCGGCTCAGAGCATCAACAACGACATTAGCTTTACCAGTATGGTAAAGAATGTCACAATCATAATCTTTAACCAGATCAAGCCATCTCCTCTGTCGGTTATTTAAATCCCGTTGATCAAAGAAATATTTCAATCTTTTGCAGTTAGTATAAATGGTAGATTTAACTCCATAGAGATAGTGTCGTCAAATCTTTATTGCAAAGACCACGGTTGATAATTCAAGATCATGAGTGGGATAATTTTGCTCATGCGGTTTAAGTTGACGCGAAGCATATGCAATAGCCTTTCCACTTTGCATTAATACACAGCACAAGCCAAGCTTAGAAGCATCACAATAAATAACCATGTCCTCATTACCCTCAGATAAAACAAGGATAGGAGCCTGGCTGAGCTTTTCTTTTAATAATTGGAAAGCTTTAGTTTGTTCCTCACCCCATTTCCATGAAACACTCTTTCGAGTCAATTTAGTCAACGGGGTAGCAATCTTAGAAAAATCTTGAATGAAACAGCGGTAATAACCCGCAAGACCAAGAAAACTTCTGACTTCAGTGGGACTTGAAGGTGGATCCCACTTCATGACCGCAACAACTTTAGATGGGTCAACTTGAATACCATGGACATTAATCACATGTCCAAGAAATTGAACCTCGCGTAACCAGAATGCACATTTGGAAAATTTAGCATAAAGCTTTTCACGTCGAAGCATCACCAGAACTTGCCCTAGATGTATTGCATGATCACTCTCACTTTTTGAATAAATGAGAATGTCATCAATGAATACAATAACAAATTTGTCAAGCATAGGCCGACATACACGATTTTATTAGATCCATAAAGGCAGCTGGAGCATTAGTTACGCCAAATGGCATGACAACGAATTCATAGTGACCATAACGAGTTCGAAAAGCAGTTTTAGGAATGTCATCCTCTTTTACCTTTAATTGATAGTAGCCAGACCGGAGATCGGTCTTTGAAAAGAAGCTGGCACCCTGCAGTTGATCAAAAAGATCATCGATTCTAGGTAAAGGACATCGACTCTTAATGGTCACTTTATTCAATTCCCGATAATCGATGCACATTCTTAAGTATCCGTCTTTCTTTTTAACGAATAATACTGGAGCTCCCCAAGGAGAACTGCTAGGACGAATGAAACCTTTATCAAGCAGTTCTTGCAACTGATTCATCATTTCTTGCATTTCAGTTGGAGCTAAGCGATAGGGAGTCTTAGGGATTGGTACAGCTCCAGGAATTAAATCAATTCGGAATTCCACTTGCCGATCAAGTGGAATACCAGGGAGTTCATCAGGAAATACATCCGAAAATTCATTAACAATATGGATGTCAGAAAGAACAGCAACAGATTTAGAGTTATCAACCACGTGTGCCAAAAAGGCCCGACACCCGTGTGACAACAATCTTTTAGCACGTGCAAAAGTGCATACAGGAATCGATCGATTGATACGTTCACCATAAACAGTTATTTCCTGTCCGCTAGGTGCTTTCAGGAAAATAACTTTTTCATGACAATTTATTACGCATTTATTTCGTCCTAACCAATCCATTCCTACTACTACATGAAATTCTCCCAAATGCATCGGGATCAAGTTTACACTAAACTTCTCGTTCCCTATTCGAAGATACATCCTTTATACACATCATAAACTATTACTAGCTTATTATCATCAATTTCAACTTCTAAAGGATGATCCAGTTTAGATACAGGAATATTCAAACAATTACATAATGATAGTGATACAAAAGATCTAGAAGCTCCGGAATCAAACAAAACATGGGTAGGTATGGAATTTATAATAAAGGTACCCGTGACCACGTCATGTGATTCCTTAGCCTTTTCTGCTGTTATTTGAAAAGCACGGGATTTAGACCCGGATCCTATGGTTGTCCCTTTTTTCTCAGCATCCTTCCTTTCATGTTGTTTCCTCAATTCTTCCTTTTTAACGGGACAATCCGCCTGAATATGATCACTCTTGAAACAAGTATAACACAATAAAAAAGGACTTGGACAATCTGGTGCAATATGCCCAGGTTTCCCACACTTGAAACATTTACAATCTCCTAGATGTCTTTTTCCACATTTATCACATAAAGGCCATTCACGGAAAAGAGTTTAAGTTGAGCGTTGTTGTTGTGATTGTGATTTCTGTGAGGATTGTTGTGATGGTGATTTAGATTCGAATATGGTTTTCTTAAATGAAGAGGGTTGTGATGATGCAGATTGTTCAATCTTTCTTTTACTTGCAATTGCAACATATTTGGCTTGCAAGTCTTTCTCCCTTACTAACGCCCGATTTAATATTGTTGGAATGCCCTCGTAGAATGATTGATCAATAGATTCACGGATTTCAAGATTCAAATGACGATAGAAATGATCAGTTAACAGCTTCTCATTGGAAGTATACTCCGGACAGAAACGAGCTTTTTCATGGAAGGATTTGGAATATTCAGCTACAGACATTCTTCCTTGATTAATCGCGAGAAATTCGCCTTTCAACTTTTCTATTTCAGCAGGTGGTGAAAACTCGCTTTTGAACAAGTCTTTGAACTTGTCCCAAGAAAATTGAGATGCTGTTTCAAAACCATAGGTGTCAATCTTTGAATTCCACCATTCATGAGCATCACCTTTCAGTTGATGAGCGGCGAATAGCACTCTCAAATTATAAGGACATTTAGATAGCAAAAACGTTTCCTCCATTCTACTCAACCACCTAAGACTAACAACAGGATTTAGTTCACCTTCAAATTTAGGTGGTTTGCAACCAGAAAACTTTTTAAAATCATAACTTTAAGTCGTCCCTTGAGCAGTCAAGAGTCCCGCGGTTAATAAAGGATTTGTCAGAATAGGGTGTTGTTGTTCAAATTCTTTTAGTTTATCAGTTACAACCTGGTTGACTTTAGCAGTTACAATATTATCTACCTCAGAAATTATAGTTGGGCCAAATTCCTTAAGACCTTGCCCAATGATTCGTCTAATGACTGCCTCATCCTCGGGATTTAAAATTCTATCACGTGCATTCTCTTCATGTTGAGGAGAATGCCCCTGAGGATTCTGATCACCTTGGTTTGTTGTAGATTCCATTTACTACAAAACTATCAAATTTAATCAACATATTCGATTTCCCTTATAATAAGGCTATTTAAGATACGTCCTATACAATCATCAAGAACAACCTTTACCTAAACCATCATATATTCAAGAGTCTTGAATCACCCATGTGCGTTAGTGTAATACAACCATGTTGGCCAGGCATAGCTATATTATACCAAACACACACTTCTACTCATTACTCTTAAACATATTCAAGTAAAATGCAAAACCGTTCTTGAGATTAAAACAGAATTACATATATTAAGAATCTATCAAGATACAAAAGATACATAGTCATAGATTCATAATAGTTTAAGATTATGTAACCCTAATGTGTATTACGTAATTCTCTTAAACTATCGCTCTAATACCAACTTGAAACGCCCCCAAATTTTTTTTTTTACAAGTCTCATATAAACTCAGATACTTTATTACCAGTATTTTAAATTATTATATAATGCAATGGACCCAGTTTTAACCAATAACTGAAATGTTCTGAACACAAGTAGTAATCGCCGGGTATAGTTACTACCCGTCGGGTGGTGAGGTGGAACCGCCGGGTCGGACACTAGCCCCGCCGGGTGATTTAAGAAATTCGTTAACAGAAGCTAATACTCATTTAAAAGCTGTGGAAACAGCCGGGTCATGGTTTGGAACGGCCGGCTTCCCAAATATTTTGGGTTACCCGCCGGGTACATGACTTACCCGCCGGGTAGTCATGTATCCAGCAGGTCCTGCAACCTGCACACATTTTATGTACAAATCCGAATTTCTACGACTCGTAACTTCCAAACGACAATGAGTTAAGTCATAAAATTTTGCAGGCGTATTCGTATTATAAAAATGAAGATCTCTATTTTTACACTTTTTCAGATTTTGCAATATTGACCATTTTGACCCTATTACCACTTTTCGACACTTTTGGTGAATACCTCAACTCTCAATTCACAATTGCTGTGATTATAAACTTTTAACCATCTCTTTAATACCTCAAAACAAAGTTGTGAGAATTGATAATTCACACATAGCCTTTATTTAACTCAATATAGACCGTAGGGCAATTTTGGACCCAAATGGACCGTTAACCTATAAAGACTGTTCTGACCCATTCGTTGGTCAATTTCATACCAAAATCATCTAACAATACTACTCAAACACATGTAAAAGTTTAGATTGACTTAAACTACTCTTTGACTAACGTCATTACTTAAATCATTTAACAACCATGACTTTCACCAAAAGTAATCATATGTCTTCATAATACATAGGTTACATACATGTTTGACTTTCAAAGTCAACTTCCTCCAAACCATATGTTTGATACTTAAATCTTATATTTCGATACAAGCTTCGGGCGTATTATACAAGTTGATACAAAACGAAGCATCAAGAGAAATTATTACTTACTATAAGCAAGTAATCCACGCTATTCCTTTTTGACTTCTTTACTCTCTCGATGCGAACTATTACCTACAATTCATCATAATACAACGAAGTAATAAAATGCTTAGTGAATATATAAACAACCAATTAAGCAATTTAATCAACATATTAAATAAGATAGATACTCTTACACAAAATAATCTTATTAATACAACAAGTGAGCATAAGTAGAGACTTAATCCCCAAATCGGATCCACGGACCATAAGATACCATTGTGCTTTGCACATATTTCGATTAATCATTATTTCGTAGCAAAATCTCTACTCTAATGCTCAAACACATAATTCACAACAATCTTCATGTAATCACATCAATATAATAATAACAAGTATATTACTAACCACATGATTATGTAGAAACCTCTTGCTCGTAAGCAATCCAGAATCTACATAATCTTCACTTAATCGATTCTTTACATACTCACCTTATGATTAGATTGAAGATTTCAAGCCAAGATGATGCAAATTATTCCAAGCTTTTTCCACCTATTAGATATCATATATACATAACAATACATTTAGATTCTAAAACTCATAATAATTAACTAGTGAATCATAATTCACTCTCCCCCACTTTGCTAAACCTAGATACTTCATTCCCTACTAATTTAAAACTACACTTTCAAAACCCATGATTATTTCAAACCTTTAATTTCTTGAATTCTTTAATGAATTCTTGTTTTAATGACTTAGTTAAGCTCTATTAACATAATTATTCACTTTCTATGCTAACTAATCTAAGTTTAGATAGTTTTTAGCAAAACTCATAATTTCACCAAGAACACTCTTGGTGAATTCATCATTTTCAAAGATCGGAAGGGTTAATACTAGTGATAATCATGTTAATAGACATCAATTGGTTCCATCTCATAGCCTAATTCAAACCAATTGATGAAAATCTCCAAAACCCCATAACCACTTAAACCCTAGATTATGATTCAAGAAGAAAACACTTACAAAAGAGTTAGAGATGATGATGGAGATGATCACTTGAAGATTTCAGAGTTTAAATCGAAGCTTGATTGATGATAGAGGTAGAGATTCACGAGTTATTTTTTGAGTCTGGAATTGTTTTGAGGAAGAATCAGGAAGATACATATATAGGTATATATTAAATCCTAAATCTTTTAAAATACAGTCTGGAACTGAGGAATCTAATTGCGTTTTACATTACATCTTATTATTTTGATAATGTTATTTCATAATATGTATATTTCTGGATACACTGAAATAATACCTTAAATATTGGGGTGTTACAAGTCTCTCCCACTTATTCTGTTCGTGTCCTCATGAACCACTCCTGGTGCACTGCAGGATAGTACACCATCATCCATTCATCAGGTTCCCAAGTAAATTGAGAACCTTTTCGATGTCGCCATTGAATTTTAACAATAGAAACCGTTTTATTTCATAATTGTTTAACTTTTTGATCAAGAATCTTAACGGGTTCTTCCACGTAGTTAAGCTTTTCATTTATTAGGATTTCAGGAAGAGGCACATATGAAGCTTCATCAATAAGACATTTTCGAAGCTGTGACACATGGAATGTATCATGAATACCACCAAGTTCATCCGGTAATTTTAACCGGTAAGCTACTCTACCAACACGATCAAGTATTTCGAAAGGTCCAATATACCTTGGACTTAATTTCCCTCTTTTTCGAAACCGAATAATACCCTTCCAAGGAGAAACTTTCAACATTACCTTATCACCCACTTGGAATTCTATTGGTCTTCTACGCTTGTCAGCATAAGATTTTGTCGGTCTTGAGCCATTTTCAATCTTTCACGAATTTGATCAATCTTTTATGTGGTTAATTGAACCACATCAGTACTTCCTAGCTCACGTTGACCGATTTCTCCCCAACAGATGGGAGTACGACATTTTCGACCATAAAGCATTTCGTATGGTGGCATATTGATGGAAGAATGATAACTATTATTATAAGAAAATTTCACCAATGGGAGATGAGAATCCCAACTACTACCAAAATCAATGACACACGCCCGCAACATATCTTCCAGAGTTTGAATAATCCGTTCACTTTGGCCATCCGTTTGAGGATAAAAGGCCGTGCTGATATGTAGTTGAGTACCTTAATCTTCCTGGAATTTCTTCCAGAATCGAGAAGTGTAACGAGTATCTCTATCAGAGACAATGGAAACAGGTACTCCATGGCGTGCAACCACTTCACACATATAAATATCAGCTAATACTTCAGATGAGAATGCTTCCTTAATATGCACAAAAATAGCACTTTTGGTTAATCGGTCCACTATCACCCAAATAGCATCATGCTGGCGAGGAGTTCTCAGCAGCTTTGTCACAAAATCCATGGTAATATGCTCTAATTTCCATTCTGGAATATCCAAAGGTTGGAGTTTTCCGTAGGGTTGTTGGTGTTCAGCTATAACTTGTAGGCATGTGAGACAATTCTGAACATATTTAATGATATCGCGTTTCATACCAGGCCACCAATAATCATTTTTTAAATCACGATACATTTTGGTAGCACCTGAATGAACAGAATATTTCCATTTATGAGCTTCATCCAACAACAATTTCTTTACATCACTCGTTACTGGTATCCAGATTCTACCATAACGAGTTTTCAAACCCCGTGTAACACCCCCAAATTTACTGTTTAGTGGAAGTAAGCTTTGGGGTGCTACTAATCAATAATCAAAACACACAAGGCATATAATGAACGACTCTATATGTGTCGTTTTAAAGATACATTGATAATATAAAGTTTTTCAATGTATAAATGTTTACAAAAGCCCAATAATTACAATGTTTAGAGATTAATTGGCATAACTTAGTTACAAAATGTAGTAATGCAAAATAATCTTCCGATGTGTATGCTGACTTGAGCTATGGGCATCCTGAATGAACAGGTCCTACTGTTGTTGGGTAGCTGAGAACACATGCTAAAAAGGTCAGCTAACGCTGGTGAGCTCACAGGTTTGCATAATAAATATGTAAGTGTGAACCACAAGATTTAATGGTAACCGTTTGAAATGAATCAAATGATGTATATGTCTGCCATGAGGTCATAGTCTGCGCTTAACGTGGGTGTCAGGATCACAATAAAGTGCCTGATCGTGGGTGCCTCCGGGCGAGTGTCTAATCCACACTCACATGAACAAATGTTAATGCGCCCATTTAACCATTCAGTGCTTGCTGACCCGTATGAGGATGGTCAGTCTTATATGATAACATACACTAACATTCACGCTACATAAAGTATTACCAGAACTATGATCGTAGAGGACTTAAAAGTGATTAGAAAACAGCTCATGCAGAATATAGCGAGTTTTGTACTCGTGTTCACGTGTAAAACAGTTAGAGCATGTATTCCCATCCTGGGAGTAAAAACAGTAAAAAGCCGGGGCTATGAGACTCACCTGAGCCTGAAGAGTTGCAATGAAGCAAATGTGGTGAACTAAAATAGGGTGTCCGAAGACTGTAACCTGCCGAGCGTTTATGACGCGCAAGGTTGAATAAAATAAGTAGCTATCTTAAAAGATAACCTATGCTAGTTGTTCATCCAACTAGTAATGTCCAATGATTTGATTTGATTGGTAAGTTCGAGTTTTGAAAAACGTGTACGGCCCGTTGGTGATTATTTGCAATAATATTATTATTATGTCGAAGTGTTATACTTAAAAAGTATTTACAAACTTTAGGTGACGGGGGTCCGGGGGCAGCGCCCCTGGTTAGCGGGGTCCCAGGGGTGGCAACCCCTGACGGGGTCCAAGGGGCTGGCCCCTGGTTGGGGTCGAGAAATTTCTATTTATACCATATTGTTATAGTGAAAAACGCATCTGAACTAGAATTTGGGTGAAATCAAGTGGTAAAATTTTAGGTCTCGACACTTAGTAAAAATATGTGTTTTCTTGGTTCTGTTTCATGCGACACTTATAGCGACACTTAGGGTCTATGCGACACTCAGGAAGTGTCGCATAAAATGAGAAATTCTGGGGTACTAGCGTCATTTGAGGAAGTGACGCATGAGATGCGACGCTTAAGCAAGTGTCGGGTGTGAGTGTCGGGTAAAGGTGTTAAGCGTCACTAGGCAAGTGACGGTACAAATCAGATTTAGGTTATAGGCGTCACTTAGGCAAGTGACGCTAGAAGTGTCGGTAAGTAGTGTTAGGCGTCACTGGACAAGTGATGGATGTAAGTGTCGGGAAAAAGGGGTTTTATGCGGCACTTAGGCAAGTGATGCAAATTTAGGGTTTTATGCGTCACTTAATGCGGCGCTTAAGTGACGCACGAAGTGACGCCATACTGGTTCGGCCTATGCGACACTTAAGTCTGATGAGGATTTTTGAGTCGAAAACGAGTTTTCCGGTTTCCGTTTGGTCCGATTCTTTTACCCAACCCTTAGATGGACATTTCAAGCTTAAATAAACAACAAACAAGCATTATAACAAGGATTTGAGTGATTTCGAGAATTTTTCGGAAACTTACAAGTTAACGCCGGAAGATTTTGAAAAGATGGGGTTGTAGATCGTGATGCGGTGGTTCTTTTCTTCCAAATGGGCGATGAAAACCGAGGTCGTTTGGCGGTGTAATTTAGTGTTTGAAGGTGATGGTGGATGGTGGGTGTTTGAGAGAAAAGAAAGATAGAGAGAGAGTGGAAGGGTGGAAAATGAAGAAGGAAAGGAGGAGGAAGTGAGGTTTTGGTGAAAGCCCCACACTTCAGTTCCCGCAATCGCGCTCTATGCGGTGTTCGTTTTCCCGATTGTTTCAACGTTAAGTAGTTATTTAAAACCTTTAATTATACATTTTAAAATACAATTAAATTTATCGATATTTTTATCGGATAATCTTATAAAATACTAATTATTGAAGTTATAAGATGTAACTTAACTTGTTTCGTTTCGTTTGCGCGTTTAATGCTTCAATCACGTAAGTTGTTATTTGTACGGTACGAGTTTTAAATTGAAATATTATAAAAATAATTTTTTGGGATATAATAGTGTTATTAAATAATATTAGCCTAACACAGAATTAATTACATGTATTAAAAAACGATTAGGACCTAATGACTAGCCCTAATTTGGTGGGTGTTACATTCTCCCATTGTTAGGAGAATTTTATCCCGAAATTTTAAGTCTGAGTAGTCGTGTGAGTGGAGTCGAGAAAAGTTGTGGATATTTGAGTCGCATCTGATCCTCTCGTTCCCAGGTGAATTCCGGACCACGCCGCAAATTCCACCGGACTTTGACGATAGGAATACGGCTTTGTTTAAGCTGTTTGATTTCGCGATCCATGATCTCCACTGGTGTTTCAACGAAATGAAGTTTATCGTCGATTTGGATTTCCGCGAGGGGAATGATGAGTGTTTCGTCGGATAGACATTTCTTTAAGTTGGAAATGTGGAAGGTAGGGTGCACTACTGAGTTCAGCTGGTAGTTGTAATCGATACGCCACTAGACCAACCCTTTCGAGGATTTCAAAAGGTCCAATGTATCTGGGGTTCAGTTTCCCACGCTTACCGAAACGGATGACGCCTTTCCAAGGCGATACTTTAAGTAGTACTCGGTCTCCAACCTGGAACTCGAGTTGTTTGCGTCTCACGTCAGCATAGCTTTTCTGACGATCGCGTGCGGCTTTCAGCCGTTGTTGGATACCAACGATTTTCTTGGTGGTTTCATGAATGATTTTTGGACCGGTGAGTTGGCTGTCTCCCACTTCGGTCCAACATATGGGTGACCGGCACTTACGACCGTAAAGTGCCTCGAATGGTGCAGCTCCGATACTGGCATGGTAGCTGTTGTTGTATGAGAATTCACACAAAGGCAAATGGTGTTCCCAATTTGCACCGAAGTCAACTACGCATGCTCGTAGCATGTCTTCTAGTGTTTGGATGGTTCGTTCACTTTGGCCGTCGGTTTGTGGATGATACGCGGTACTCATATCGAGGCGAGTACCTAAAGATTTTTGTAATGATTGCCAAAAGTGTGAGGTGAAACGACTATCCCTGTCGGAGATAATCGAGATAGGAATGCCGTGTCGGGATACAATTTCTTTCAAGTAGATTCGAGTGAGGCGTTCCATTTTACCGGTTTCCTTGATGGCGAGAAAATGGGCGGATTTGGTGAGACGATCAACGATTACCCAAATGGTATCGCAACCGCTTGACGTCTTTGGGAGCTTGGTGATGAAGTCCATGGTAATTTGTTCCCATTTCCATTGGGGTATGTCCGGTTGTTGAAGTAAGCCGGAAGGTTTCTGGTGTTCGATTTTGACTTTTGAGCACATGAGACACTTACTGACGTAGGTGGCGATTTCAGCTTTCATGTTTGGCCACCAGTATAATTCCTTGATGTCATTATACATCTTGTCGGATCCAGGATGTTTGGAGTATTTGGATTTGTGGGCTTCGTCCATTACTAAGTCTCGGAGATTCCCGAAACACGGTAACCAGATTGGGTTTGCGAAATATTTAACCCCGTTGGGTTTGGTTTCGAATTGTTTCTCCATGTTTCGCAAAGCTTCGTTTTTGATATTTTCATGTTTTAAGGCTTCGAGTTGAGCGGTGAGGATTTGGGTGATAAGATCGTTGTAGATTGTAATGCTGAGGGCTTGGACTCGAAGTGGTTTCGGTCATTCCTTTCGGCTGAGGGCGTCGGCAACAACATTTGCCTTGCCAGGGTGATATTTGATCTCACAGTAGTAATCGGTAAGCAACTCGACCTAGCGACGTTGCCTCATATTGAGATCTTTCTGATGGAGAATGTGTTGGAGACTTTTGTGGTCGGTAAAGATCGTGCACTTAGTGCCATAGAGATAGTGTCTCCAGATTTTGAGTGCAAATACTACGGCTCCTAGTTCAAGGTCATGAGTGGTGTAATTCTTTTCCAGATTCTACCATAGCGAGTTTTCAAACCCCGGGAATCATCAGTTAATTCAGAAAGTTGGCCCTTTAAACGCTGTTATTCGGGTCATTAGAAGATAATGCATCAGTTTGAGCAGTTTTAATAGAATCAAACAGTTGAGGAGACACAATCATACTAAGAGATTTCACAGAAAGAATATAATGAGTAGCCTTTCGGCTAAGAGCATCAACAACGACATTAGCTTTATCAGGATGGTATAGAATGTCACAATCATAATCTTTAACCAGATCAAGCCATCTTATCTGTCGGTTATTTAAATCCCGTTGATCAAAGAAATATTTCAAGCTTTTGTGGTCAGTATAAATGGTAGATTTAACTCCATAGAGATAGTGTCGCCAAATCTTTATTGCAAAGATCACGACTGCTAATTCAAGATCATGAGTGGGATAATTTTGCTCATGTGGTTTAAGTTGACGCGAAGCATAAGCAATAGCCTTCCCACGTTGCATTAATACACATCCCAAGCCAAGCTTAGAAGCATCACAATAAACAACCATGTCCTCATTACCCTCAGGTAAAACAAGGATAGGAGCCTGACTGAGCTTTTCTTTTAATAAATGGAAAGCTTTAGTTTGTTCCTTACCCCATTTCCATGAAACACTCTTTCGAGTCAATTGAGTCAACGGGGTAGCAATCTTAGAAAAATCTTGAATGAAACGGCGGTAATAACCCACAAGACCAAGAAAACTTCTGACTTCAGTGGGACTCGAAGGTGGGTCCCACTTCATGACCGCAACAACTTTAGATGGGTCAACTTGAATATCATGGACATTAATCACATGTCCAAGAAATTGAACCTCGCGTAACCAGAATTCACATTTGGAAATTTTTGCATAAAGCTTTTCACGTCGAAGCATCACCAGAACTTTTATTTTGGTTCCTTTTATTTTTTGAGTCTGGAATTGTTTTGAGGAAGAATCAGGAAGATACGTATATAGGTATATATTAAATCCTAAATCTTTTAAAATACAGTCTGGAACTGAGGAATCCAATTGTGTTTTACATTACATCTTATTATTTTGATAATGTTAGTTTCATAATATGTATATTTCTAGATACACTAAAATAATACCTTAAATATTGGGGTGTAACATCCTCCATCCCCCAATACTTGCTCAATATTATTTATTTATTTTGTAAATGTTATCAAATATGATTATATAAAGGGAAGTGACTTGTACAACACCTTTTTTAACCGTAAATCACAAAATATATTTTTACAGTGTTGTACAATCAACATCTTAAAGCATAATTGATGGCGTACAAATACAAAAAATGATGATGTACTAATCATCATTCATCACCCTAGCTTATATGGATTGTATACAACACAAAATTGAATATAACTATTAAAACATTTCATATACCATTTTAGATTATGATCATAACATTATATTTTTCTTGCTATCCATCGTACAGGTTCAATACTTTAATTATTAATATTAATTAATTAATATAGGGTAAGGTTCCAATGAGAACACTTCAAAAATAAGAACGGTAAGAACACTTCATAAATGCATATTTAGCCAACAAAATCATTAGATTCACACTCATACATCTCAAATATGTGTAGAAAAATTGATTAGAGTAGATGCGAACTTTCGAAAATACATAAAAATAAAAAAAATGATTGATGCACGATTATAGAGATAATCGTGCATCAATCGTTTTTTCGATTTTTGTGCATTTTTAGAAGTGTGCATTTATTTTTCTTTGCATATTTGAGATGTATGACTGAGAATCTAATGATTTTTGTTGATTAGTTGTGCATTTATGAGGCGTTCTCACCGTTCTTATTTTTGAAGTGTTCTCATTTGATCCAAACACTTTCTCTCTCTCTCTCTCTATATATATATAACAGAATACCATCAACGAGTCTTGACCCTTGATTAGGCTTATTAATTAAGCGTATTAATTAGAGATCAATGGTTTATATTAGTTTAAAATAAATATTGGTCGTAATATTTTTCCAAATCAACTTCCTTTTCTGTTTCTCCACAGATTAGGGGTAACTTTAGCAGCCTTGCAATTCAATCGACATCTACACTTCCCAATAACAAAAATTCTCAATGGTGCGACTTCTTTTGGTGAAATAAAAGTTTTAGGAAAAGGAGCGAAAGGTTTGATCATGGGTAAGAATGTGGCAGTGAACAAAGACACAGACGAAAAGAAACCTACTTCTCGATCATCTCAATATTGTGTATAAGGAAGCCTTTTATAGGGTTTCTTAAAAATTGATTGTGTTTTTCTATTGATTATATGAATGTATAGTTTTTTTTCCTTCCTTTTTTACACACAAAGGGACACAACTGAACAGGTTAATATTAGGCGCGAATCTTTCTCTGTGTCGCCACCGGCCAAAATTGAATAGGGTAATTTTTTTTCAAATACAAGGCGGGAATAAATGGATGGCTTACTTTCTTCGTTTCACGTATCTGGTAACATGCTGTTTTCATTATTCTTCTCTTATTTTGATTTTTTGATTAAATTGTGTATATTTGTTTGTATGATTATGTTTGCAGCGATTGAAGTTTCAATATGATGTCAAGCTACTAAAGTTTCCTACTGGTAATTAATATTTATATTTTATTGATTTGTTTAGGGTTGATAATGCTTGGGTTTGTTCTTCTTGATGCTTAACACGTTTTTGCTTTGTGTATTTCAGTCTCATTCATCAAACTTATTAGGTTTTTGATTTATGATCATACAAACATACATTATAAGTTTCTATCACCAGATTTCGTTGATTGTTACAAACTAGATCAATATATTACAGTTTTTTCATGTATATATTAATTTGTTACTTCTGTCGTCATATATAATTGCTTTACGTTTGTTACTAATTATGCGAAGGTTATGAGATGTCATTGTAATTTGGCTTGAGAAAGCTCAATCTCAACCAAACTATGGAGGAAAAAAGGATCAATATTCATCAAGATATCAAAGATAATCCTTTATTTATTGAGTATATTTTCATTGAAACTTGAGGGTGCAAGTCAAGCAGAATAATAGTAAATTCAAACTAAGAAAGTTGATAGCAATTAGATTAAAGCAATAGTTTTTTGATAGCAATTAGATTAAAGCAATAGTTTGACAACATAAATTACTACATTGCTCATACTCATATGCCATTCTTGGACTCAAAGTGTACATAAACACCATCATGATGTAATATAAGATGGCAAAGATCATATACTAATCTGGAGTCGTTTCCTTTTAGATAGGAATATTTCAAGACACGTAATGATTGTCTACTTAACACGTATCTTTATCTAATTGGTAGATGTGATGATTTTAATCCGTTTACCTTTGAATGATTAGATTTGGGTCCTCTATTGACTATTCTCATTTATTATGCCATATTTTGTAGATCTTATATGGATCATTTCGGGACTAGGTCATCACCACACATGGGCGGGAGTCAATCACCCTCAGCTGGAGAGTATATGCAAAAATTGTGCTGCCAAACTGTATAACATGTATATTTGTATATTTTGGCACTAAATATTTTCAAGTAATCTGATTCTAATTTTTTATTTATTTAAATAACGTTGAAGCCTGAAGGTGTTAAAAATGGATGTTGAAAGATTAATGAATACTTATGATCGATGAAGGTTGACGCTTGAACAGTCATCATAATTTGATAGAAACTATCATAAACCAAATTGATTGAATGTAATGCTTTTATTTTGCTGTTTTTGTTTCCGATTTTAGCTCCAGTTATCTAAGGCATTAGTAAGTCGATTATATTTTCATAGGTTATGACTTCTCAGTCTGCTGTTGTTGCCTAGGCTGCTCCAAATCCGGTAAGTCTGTTATATTATTTGGGTTGTGTTGATGACAAATATTTCTTTCACTGTTACCATATTGTTATGTTTATAAGTTTTCCAATTGTAGCATATACAATAAAGTCAATTGTTATATAATTGGCATTGTGTTTTATAGGTCAGCTATAGGTAATATATATGTCATTTTCAAAAGGTTTCTGGGTCAAAAAATGGGTCACATGGGTTGGTACTTAGTCCACCAAATATACGATTTTTAAAGATAATTAAGTCTAATTATCTAGGTATTGTGGATATTAGCTCTATGCAGGAGCTTTGCATGTTGGCATATATTCTGAATGATATAAGGTGGGTTTGCTGGATTGTGTCACTATACATTTGTGTTGCCTTCATGTCTTTGTTTGTTGAGCTTAATCTGTCAATTAGAAGTGAAATAACTAACCTTTTGAATTACAATTCCTGTATCGAAGAACAGTAGAAAACCTTGCTATATTATGGTGTTTAGGTAGGAATTAAAGATGTCCAGGGTTGATTTAGGCTTCTGGTCAAAGTCAGAATTTGAATGATCTGGAATGTGAACTCAAAAGGGAGAGATTTGAAGAACTAGCCTTGCCTACCTCATCTATAGGCATTTCTATCCGCCCGCGAGCGAGATCAGATCGACTACTCTACTACCATCATGCCGAATTTATTCAATAGGACGGAAAATGAATAGCTTATCCATAATCTTAGAGGCCCTGCACCACTGCATTCAATTGCATTCAATTGCTCAGTGTTGGTAGATGTACCTATAATATGTTAAGAGGTAATCTATTAAATTCTTTGAAGGATATGGATATTGCATATGATATTGTGGGTATTCTAATTTGGTTTAATTTGACTAATATTGGTTACATCTTGATCAGTTTAGAGTAATGGTTGATTATACTGGTCAAGACATAAATGGTGATTTACATGAAGATGTTATTAAATAGGATAGTTATTATTGTGAAAGTGATATAAGCATTATGATATAATTGGGTGTTATGGTGTTAAAGATAAAGAAAGTGTGATTTATTATAATCAGAATGGAGACAAGCAATTGGATGGAAGCAATCATGGAAATATACAAAATGTGATGAAAGCAGTGTGATTTATTATGGTCAGAATGGGGACAAGCAATTGGATGATAGCAATCATGAAAATATACAAAATGTGATGAAAGTAGATTTGGAATCGAGTTTGACTTGCATAAGTCAAATTACAGTTTTTTCATTAGATAGGTATTTTGATGGTAGAATTGGAATCAGTTTTGTCATTGGATAGATAATTTGATTGTAGAATTGGAATGCATAGTATGCTTTTAGTCATTTATATGGTCATTATAATACATGGATAGGATATGATGTATCTGTTTGGGATATACATTAATCATCCCCTTTGGGCATAATGATTATGTAAAGTTGTAAACATGTTTTGTTATTAATATAGTCCGTACTTTTCATGGATATCATGTTCCTCGATCTAAATAAAAATAAATGTATAACGTACAATTACTAAAGTTCTTAACGCACTAAATGACTTCATATTAATTATTAAAATATATCAATGAAAAATCTAATGTTAAATATTTATTTATTTATTCAATTGTTTTATGTTGTCAAGTCCCTGTAATCAAATTGAATATGTGCATCAAAGCAATAATATTTACAACTTTAACTACATACATGTTATAATAAAATGTCAAATTAACATCCTTAATTATGAAAACTAATGTTAAAGTTGGTTTAATTAGTGTGTCATATATTTAACAAAACAAATAGATAACTCTTTTATTTATTTATATATATAAACTGTACAAAAATCAAATGACATAGCCCTCGTTGTCGCGGGTTCTTCACCTAGTTATATTATACTAGCATAATATCTGCGCTATGCAACAGAATACGAAGTTTGTTATAAATAGTGATTCGGTCGGTTGCTATTCGCTGATGAATTATCTATTGTGGCGACTCAAAATAACGATAGTTTTCTCCTATTCTTGATACAATATTAGTGAAGAGTGAAAAAAGTGAAAAAAAAGTGAAAAATGAAAAAAAAAATCATATAGTTTATATATGGCAATGTTGAGTTTTAAATCTTACAAATTTCTGAATATAAAATAGCAACATGCTTTATAAGTAGTTATAGATATACCGATAATATTCAGCTCTAACTTATCAATTTAGTTACCATAATTATAATAATTTATACGAAGATCCTGAAATTAAGATATGAAAATAATTGTAAGGAAGAAATTACCCATAGTCTTTTTTTTTTAATCTTCCAATTTTATAATGCGTTAATAGGCAACAGCATACAATATGTGGAAAAAAAAAATCACTCTCTCAATTCGAACCCAATTAAATATTGGTTTATTGTTTTATTATGTATTACACTTTATATTTTTTATTATTGTATAAGTTGAACTTTAAAAACTTCTATTTTATGTATGAACTTGTACATATCGTATGTAAATTTCCTTTTGGGTAAGGCTAAAAAATAAAGGTTTCCTTTTTTGGCCTTACCCAAAGAGGAAAGTTTACATATAATAAATGATTTCTGGAAGTTATGTATATACAATATAACAAATGAAAATATGTCTCACATAAAAAAAGTGTAGAAGTTAATACATAACGAATCAATAAACTAGCAAACCCATGTTTTTATTTATCAATACCTATGATTTCATAATACGAAAACACAAATAATATTATTAGGATAATACGTTTTTTAGACGACAACGTTGATTGATACAACACAGGAAAACAGACAAGAACGACATACCAACAAACTTAATAACTGTAAGCACAATGACGTTACTGTAAAGAAAGAAATGCCAAGTAGCTATGGATAAACTTCAATGAGAGATCTTAACCCCAAAATTGGAGTTATTGTGTAATTACTAAACCCTGCATCAAGGAATAGCTTTGACCAATCTTCTTCACTCCTTTGTTTACCCGTCGTATGAATCATCATAAGCATATCAAAGAAAAGTTGAGTCTCGAGCTCCCGATGGCTCCCTTCATCATTCTTTACCACCATGTCTATGATGATCAGTTTTCCTCCATTTTCCTTACTTGAAATCGCCTTTTTGCATTGCTTCAGTAATTTAATGCATTCTTCATCGCTCCAATTATGTAATATCCACTGTTTCATTTTATAACAGAATACAAGTCTATATAAAGAAGGCTTTATTGTTTTGTTATGTATTAAACTTTACACTTTTTGCTATTGGATAAGATATACTTTTATTAGTTCAATTGCATGTATAGGAAAAAATTTCTTTAGGGTAAGGTCAAAAAATGAAACTTTTTTATTTTCGTCTTACCCAGAAAGGAAAGTTCACATACAACAGAATTTTTCGACATTCGATTCACAAAATAGTAAAAAAGTGTAAAATTTAATACATAACAAAACAATAAACCCCGTAAACAAAAGGTAATATTATAATTAGGATAGAAAATGATACCTTTAGTAAAACTGCGTCTGCCTTAGGAATGGCTTCAAACATGTCTCCACCAACATAACTCAAATTGTTGCTTCCTACCAAACCATTAACAACATGAGGCAGATCAAAACTGATGCAACTAATATTTGGAAAAGTTTTGGCAATTGATTTGGTAAGGGCCCCAGTACCACTACCAACATCAACAATTGACTGTAATCCTTCAAAAACACTCCCATTGTGTTTGAAAATGACACTAGTAACTAGCGTTGTATCACATGCCATTGCCTCATTAAACAAACCGCTAAATTTTGGGTCTTGGCTTGTAAGATCATATAACATCTTCCCATGAGTTGTCTGAAAAGGGATGGCATCGTCATTTTGGAACCATTTGCTCACGTTTTGCCACGGATCCATTAATACTGGATCCAAGTGGGCTAGCAAAAAAGGTCTAATGCTCAATGGCTCTTCTTTTAGAAGCAACCGAGAAGCAGGGGTTAACAAATAGCCTTCTATTTTCTCACCATCACCACCCAGGGGTAAACTTTGTATAACAAAGAAACCGGAGTGGACAAGTATCTGCATCAATCGATATACACACTCAGATCTCTCTTTTTTTATGGAGAGGGCTTCAGTTAACTCTGAGAGCGACATTGGTGCACAATGGCGATTAATGATATCAGGTATTTGTAGTTGAATGGCACATTTGAGTGACATGGAGTTGATAAAGCTGAAAATGTGGTTCCATACGTGAGCTTGAGACTCAAGCAATTCTTTAGATTGATCATCAATTTGCGATGCCATTTTCTTTTACCTATACTTGTAACGTATATAGGTGATAGAGAATGAGGCTTGATGTCACGTTAACTACATACGCTGACTATATATAGGAAAAGTAGAGTGAGGAGATACGTAGTGGTGGGCTTTACTGAATTTTTAAATTTAAAATTATAGTGAAGACCTCATCCATAAGGTTTAAATAGTATTATTATGCATAATATCTAATTTCTAATTTTCCGTTTCAACCATACATGTCAAGTGGATTCTGGACCTTCTGGATCAGATAACTTGCAAAACTTGCTCAGATTAAAGATCTCGATATTAACATGCAAATTCGGCTAGCGATTCGATACTACTTGGGTCCAACTTCATTAATTCAAGTTGTTTTAAGTTGGGCAACAAGCAGCTAGCTAAAGAGGGATTTTTTATTTAGTAAACGTTTTACACTTACACTTAGGCCTGTTTATCTGCAACTTATTGAGATTAATGGAATAGATAATAGATGGATTAGGGTTGACAATTTCCGATATGATTCGAAACCTAAATAAAACCGACATGAAAATATTAAGGTTGGATTGAGAATTTTTGACACATGAAACGTCAACCCGAAACCCGCCAAACTTTTTATTTTTTGGGTCCGGTTTAGGTCATATAATGAGTTTTTGAGTTGACTCAATAACCCGAATAAATTTTCAATATATATTTAAAATTTAGAAGTATTATTTTAACATAACAATTTAACGTGTTAAAGTGTTTTAGCATTAAATTTGATGAACACCAAGTGATGATTCTTTTTGAATTTATAAACATGTTTATGCTTATTAATGATGAATTATAAGTTTAAAGGTTGACCCTAGTGACCTATTGGATCCGAAAATGATCCGTTAACAGATAATAACTTGAAAATTATCCGATCTCACTAGATAAATGGGTAATCCGGGTCGCTCGGGTGAGATCAGGATTGGGTTGAAATACTCAACTCGATTACAAAATCATGTCAGATTTGCATCGATTACTTCTGATCCGTGAACTCAATAACCTGAATGGGTCAACTTGACCCAACCTAAATTGCCACCCGTAGGAGGGATTATTCGGTCAACACTTGAGCTTGTTTCTTTACGATTTATTGGGTCAAATATTTAATATGGGAGGATTATTCGGTAAAACGCAACACCTATGTCAGCCACAAACTTAATTTTAATCATAGGAGTGGCAATTTTAAGACCCATCGGTTAATTATGGGTCAATATAGTTAATTTTTAGGAGGGGATGACTTTGTTGGGTCTCCTCCTCATTTTTTGGATGTGTCTAAATGGCTTTTTCAATATAACCTCTAATTGTGTAACAATTAACCAACGGGTTTAGACGGGTCTATCAGGTAATTTTTTTCTTTCATTTTTCACTAAAATAAAAAAAAAAGGTTGGTGAACCCGATGACCTGACCCGACCCGAGACCCATTTGACCCGGACCCGTTTAGACCTATCCTTCTTAATGACCCATCTAGACCCGAACTCATTTAGACTCGAATTCATTTAGACCCAAATTCATCTAGACCCGTGATCCGACCCGAACCATTCATTTTGCCATCTCTAATTAATCACATCATTTACCATATATACTCTTGCCTCTCATCCCCTCCATTTATCGACTTCCTTATTAAAACACCCAACATCATCTGCAAGATCAATTCTCTTTCTCTAGAATTAAAAAAAGAAGAAGTTATTAATCATTTTAATCATCTGTAATAATTTTGTTTCTCATATAATATTCCAGTGAGTGATTCACAAAATTCCTCATATAGCCGACCGTCGACAACCATACCCCACCCGTTGCACATCGTTGTTGTTGGGATATGACCACGTAATAAATAAATGCACATCCGGAAATATTTAAGCCTACAGGGTCACACGTATTGACACTTATGTTCAATATATTTAATTAATATATATGTGAGATATATTAATTAATACGTTCACGAATAAATAAATAAAACGTTATTAAAGTGTTAATTGTATGTTTATTTGAAAGAGAGAGACTTAGATGTAAGTTAGAGGTTCTGGAATGTTCCATAAAACCCCTTAGCTTATTTTTCAAGCTACCTATACCCTATAAATAGAGAGGCAAAGAACCCTAACAAAGATATTTCGATTCTTTTTTCCTCCTCTCTCTAATTCCGCAAAACCGAAAACCCTAGGGGTTTGTTTCGGTTTCGTGGTTCGACCATAGCAAGGCACAAGGGTTGTGAGCATAGTGAACGGGTACTAGCATACGTATTCGAGCTGCTGTCGTGTGTGCGATCGTAGAGGGGTTTTACTTTAAACCCTAAACTATTTAATTATAGTATTTATTGAAGCTTTGCTAAAGGTACAATTCTATCTTAACTAATTACATATACGTGTTTATTCGCTTCCGCAATTGTGTGATAATTTGTATATATCTGATTTGTATACTCTAACAGTTGTTAGCAACTATGCGCGAAGCAGTTACACCCTAAACCACCAACGCCGCCTCTTATCCACCAATGTTGCCGTCTTGTTTGATTTCTACATAGATCTATGTTTTTTCCTTCGGTTCGATTACCTTACTTCTGGGTCGAATGAGTAATAAAATATTCTTAGATCTAGCTGTGAAATGGTGTACATATTTGAGTTTCACATGATGATTGGAGTGATAGAAAGTTTATCATGGAATTTAGAGATATAATTTGTATTTTTGTTTAACTTAAACTTGGGAATAGAACTTTTATGGAGATATAATCTAATCTTTATCGACAAAACAGATTTACATGAAGAAATATTTTTCCTTATTAATATACTTAATTAATAGTTAAATTACTCAAATGCAAAAAATTCCAAATAACGTTTTTTTTTTCCTCAGTCAAAGATATGTAAAAAAATCATATACAAAGTTAAAAAGGCAATTTAATATCATTCGGTTATTTCATCAAGCCCAAAAAGTAAACAGCAATATTTATTGGTATTACATCTTGCTGCATACTGCCATTTATATTCATTATAGCCTGTTTCTTTTTGGCTTAATGAGGTGAGTTGTGCAATGGAATGGACTTATTCAGTCACAGATGCACATGTTTACCTTGGAGTTTGGACTTATCAATTCACCAATCGCCTAAGCTAGCTTTATCTCTTTAGCCACAAACAAGGACGGAGCTAGGATTTACATATCGAGGGTAAATTTATATTATTTTTTTAATTGTTTATTCATCTTTGAGGGACAAAACCTATAAAATATTATAAATATCCTTAAACAATTACATTTTTTACATGATTTGAAAATTCTTGAAAGGGCAACTGCCCCATACCCCCTCTACATCCGTCGCTGGCCACAAAACAGTTGACCCATCCAGCCATCTCATTTTCATCTATAAAACATATGTTGTCCCATCCAGCCATCTAATTTCCATATATACGGTATACCCATTATCTTCTTTCTTTTCCTTTATGAGAACTCCATACCCCCATTATCACAAATTTCAAGTTGGGTTAAGTTCGGGAACAAGCTAGCTAAGGAGGGATATTTTGTTTAGTAAACGTGTTACAAACAACACTTGATTAACATATATAATAATGGAATAATACACAATACCCACTCCATCCCAATTTAATCGTCCCAAAACGGAAAACATAGTTAAGGAAAACACAATAAAAACTGCTTATTTTATGCACAATGATATTTTAACCAATTAAATTAAGATTCCTCTCACTTTTGTAATTTAAAATTTTGAATTAGGGACAATCAATTAGGGACAACACGACATGTAAAAGTAGACTAATAAATTGGAACGGAGAGAGTATAATAATTGATGTGCATGCACAAATTGGGTTGGCATGTTGGTTTCATGTTAATAGCAGTTGATGGGTTAGTGATCGATACAGAATGTGGAAGCAATTTCATAAACCCCAATTCATTGGTAACCCGAATAAAGGGCATAAAATAAAACAACACATTTTTTTAGACTAGAAGTTAATTTTTTTTTATTAATAATATATGTTGTATATTTCATTGCATTAGTGGAGCAGTGTACACAGGATAGATGATGCGGAGTTTATACACGGCTAAGTTACTAAAAATCGGGCACAACCAAAATTCTGTAGGTCAAGGGGGTTGCGTCCCTATGTGGGATCCTAGGGGCAACGCCCCTAGCAGGATCCAAGGGGCAGAGCCCTGCAATGCTCTTGTGGGGTTTATGCACCGCCCTGAAATAAGGAAATTGACTATGTTCAATGGATTTGGAAAATGCATCTAGATACATTGAAACATGATTTTAGTTATATTAATAATTGGCGAATTTCGGTGATATCATGATCATTCCGCATGATTGAAAATCATAGAAAAACACACACATAAACGCTTTGATTCTCGATTTTAATTGTCATAAATCTTGAATATCTCTTTAATTATGTCAATGCGAATTTCGTGTAACTGGGGGCAATTACAGGGTCGAAGCATTGTATTTGGAGAGTGATGTTCAAACACGATTCGTAGAGATTATATCAGGTCATTGACAATATACCATATTCATATTTTACAATATAATCAAATAGTTTCTTACAATAATTCCAAGGCTTAACTTTATAAGGATATAAACTAGGACGAAAAGAAACTAAATTAACTTGGAAACTAAAATAATAATTAAGGCACATAAATAAAAATGGCTTCTTGATAGTAGATGGCATGTTCCAATAGTTTCTAATACTCTTCGGATAATTCGTCTATCTTGTCCCCATCATTCCACATCACTTGAATAGAACTTGTCCTAGAGTTCTCATGAACAATTGCATCTTATGGGAAGATCAACCGCATATTGCGCAAAATCATATAAGGACCATATTTCTTTTGTTGTAGCTTGATATAAGTACCCATCAGAAAACACTCTTTACAAAGAAATACCATAACTTCATCTTCTACCTCAAACAACTTCACACGACTGTTTTTATTAGCAAAACCTTATACATGGCATTTGATTGTGCAATTCTTTCTTTAAGAACTTCATGAGTGGCTTGTACATCTTCCACTAGCCTCTTTGATCGGAGACTTTGCTTACCCGTCAAATCAACCAAATCCACAACTTGTTTTGCCGGAGTCTTCTACACAATAACAAATGGTGGAAACCTTTTCGAACTACAAACCACATTGTTGTAAGCAAATTCAGCTGGAGCTAAGTGACACGCCTTAAACTTAGAAGATGTTTTTTTCTTTATCTTAAAACATGATTAAATAGGTCCCATTATTCATAACTATACATATTATACTAAGTAATAATCACATTAGATCAAACACAAGATACAAAATAAAAACAACACAACTGGCTGGGTACTCACTAGGTAGCGGGGGTACCCGTCGGGTATGCATGAAAGACTCAGACACTCTCGTTTTCTTTGTCCCGTTTTACACTGGAGCTACCCGTTCGGGGTAGCTTCACCCACCGTATAAATCAACCGGATAAGGCATTACCCGTTGGGTACAAGTCTTACCCGCCTAGTACTAATGGTTACAGCAGACCTTCAGACTTATATAATTACATACCAAAACACGAACTTCGATTGAGCATAAGTTTTAAACCGTAAGGAATTAGACTTTAAAATTTTATAGGCACTTTCATCTCACCTAAAATGAAAGTTTTCCTTTTTACACTTTTTCAATTTTCACAAAAATGATGACTTTGGACATCTCACCAATTTTGAGCCAATTTGGCCATTTTTGGTGAACCGTTGAAAACTCATATAACACACGATTGACTCTTGACTTTTTGCACACTTTTATAACATACCAAAGCAAGTCTAAAACATATAACCAACATATTATAACATCGATTCACTCTAATTTAGCAAACTCACACTTAAATGGCCCAATTTAACACCTTTAACCCATTTAACAAACCATCAATATGTTGTTGACCCATATACCTTTCAATGTCAACCCACAATGGACCAAGGTACTTAACTATGTATGACCACAAAATTTCGACCAAAATACAATTTGACCATATTCCACTTTCACTAATCAACAAACAACAATTCTAATATTTTCATTAACCATACATGCATGATCCAAAACCACAACGTGTCATCTTTCACCCGGCTTTGACTTTTAAAAGTCAAACCATTATAAAACGATAAGTTTGACCATTCGACATAACTTAGTTTCAAAATATGAAAAGTGAGAGAATTATACAAGTTATGTACATAACGATAATCACAAGAGAACATAGCTTACTACTTACGTCAAAGCAAGCAATCCACACTATTCCTTCTTAACTTCCTTTCCTTCTTGATGCCCACTGGTACCTACATATTTCAACACTTAAAAAGAATAAGCAAACATGTTTAGTGAGTTTATGAGCAATTAACTAAGTAATTCACTACATAACACATCAATCATCGAATCAAGTAACAAAAAACATGTAATCCCTAAACAAATAACTACTTGAAGTCTTGAACAATGGGTAGAGATTAAACACTATATATATGTGGATCCACGGCCAATAACTACATAATAGCTTAATACCATACACAACGATATGCATATTAAGCTCAACCTCATAAGTCTAGTAAAACTAGCAAATCTGTACAAAATTTTCCATTTCACATAAATCACAACAATAATCAATAATACACAGCCATTTGATTATGCAAACCTCTTGCTCGGAAGCAATCCAGAATGCACAACCATTACTTAATTTTCAATTAATAATCAAAAACTGTTTTACGTGAATCCCAAGTCTTATCTTCTTATCTTGTCTTATCTTAGTATATATATATACGGAAAGCTTACATGACTTGAGAAAAAGACATAAGTCAATATTTGAGAAGCACACGACAATTAAAAAAATAAATAATAATATCAATAATATTTACAAATAATTATACTAACATTAATAATAATTATTATTATATATAAGGAAAGCCCACATGACTTGAGAAAAAGAGACATATCAATATTTGAGAAGCACACATCAATTAAGAAAATAAATAATAATTACAATAATAATTACAAATAATAATACTAACATTAATAATTATTTTAATATATACTACAAACATACTCACACCATACAGTTTTGATGCTTATTTATCTTATAAACTTTTTAATCAAAGTTCTTTGTGACCTCCCATCGTTCACGACGTCCCTTCCTTCTCGCTTTATGAAACGCCCATAAATTATTATTTTTTTATACACACCAATGTATTTTAGGTCCCATTTTAAATCATCCCTGATTATTATTTGATTATCACCAATTTAATATGACTCACAAACAAAGAACAAAACAAAGAATTGCTGGAAGTGTACTAGTACCTGCTGGGTAGCCCAATTACCCGTCGGGTAATCGGTGTACCAGCCGGGTATACATGTACGCACCGGGAAGTCCATTTTGAACCACTTTCTAGGAATCTTTGAACACTAGTATCCGTCGGGTGTGTGACTTACCCGAATAGTCAGGCAATTCTGCAGACATGCAGATTTGTATAACTAATACCAAAACACGAAACTCAAAGGCGCATAAGTTTAAACCGCAAGGAGTTAGGCTATAAAATTTTGTAGGAATCTTTGTATGACAAAAATGAAAATTTCTCTTTTTGTACTTTTTCAAAATTCATAAAAACGACCAAATTAGGCGTATCACCAATTTAGTGCCATTTTGGACATTTTAGTGAACAACTCTTATTACGAACCATACACTTACAAGATCAAAGCTTTTGACCACTCTTTCCCTACACAAAATCACCTATAAATGCATACCCTTAAAGAGCTCGACCAAAGTTCCATACCCTTGATCTAACTCAAGTTAAGCCGTAAGTGCATTTAAGGACCTAAATGGACACTTTTTGACCCGTTAGCCCATGAGAGTTATTTTGACCCATTTAATGGTCAACGATCACTTATAATTAACTATTAAGTGTGAGCTATGTGTCACCATCAAACTTAAACAAATTTGACCACTTTCCTCACTTAGACATTTAATAATCACAAACTTTAATCAAAGATAACTATATACTTGCAAATTTTTAATATACATAATTTACACCTGTCATTGTTTTTCAAAGTCAACTATTATCAAAACCATATTTAGAGCGTAATACACAAGTGGATACAAAATGATACATAAATAGAGGCTTGCTACTTACAACGAGCAAATAATCCATGCTATTCCTTCTTGACTTCTTTACCCTCTCTATGAGTACTACTACCTACAAGACATATCATATAACGGAGTAAGCGTAAATGCTTAGTGAATATATGAATAACCAATTAAGCAATTCATTCAACACATAACATAGATACTTAAATAGAATAAATACACTTATACACATAGTCACTAATATATCACAAATGAGCATAAGTAGAGATTACACCAATTGGATCTGCGGTCCATGAGATACAATTGTGCTTAGCACATATTTCGTAGTGATCATTATTTCATAACAATTAACCTCTACTCTATTGCTCCATCATATAATTCACAATGATTCTATACAATAATACCAAACACAATCATATACAAGAACAACAACAATAACATGATTATGTATAGTCTTTTGCTCGTAAGCAATCCGAATTCACATAATCATTACTTAATTGATTCTCCATATACTCACCTTATCAATTGATGATGGCCTCAAATAACATTGGAACAAGTTATCCTAATCCTTTCACACCTATACATATAATGCATAATGATACATTTAGAATCTAAAATTCATAACAACTAGTTAGTGAATTATAATTCACTCTCTCTCACTTTGATTAGTCTAAGTATTCCATTATCTACTAATTAAGGATTAACTTATAAGAATCATAATTACTTCATGCCTTTAATTTCTTAGATTCTTTATTAAATTCTTGTTTAATTAACTTATTTAAGCTCTATCAACATGATTAATCACTCTCTAGGTTAACTAATCTAACTTAGATAGTTTTTTAGCAAAACTCACAATTTCACCAATAACACCCTTGATGAATTCATCATTTTCATGAATTGGAATGATCAATACTAGTGATAATCATGTTAATAGACACCAATTATTTCAATCTCATGCCCTAGTTCAAACCAATTCTCTGTTGTTTAACTTTTTGATCAAGAATCTGGAAGGGTTCTTCAATATAATTCAACTTTTCATTTATTTGGATTTCTGAGAGAGGTACATGTAAAGCATCGTCAACCAGACATTTTTGAAGTTGTGACACGTGGAATGTATCATGAATATTACCGAGTTCATCCGATAATTGCAGCTGATAAGCTACACGACCGACATGATCAAGAATTTCAAAGGGTCCAATATATCTTGGACTTAATTTTCCTCTCTTCCGAAATTGAATTATACCCTTCCAAAGAGAAACTTTCAACATTACCTTATCACCAATCTGGAATTATATCGGTCATCTACATTTGTCAGCATAAGGTTTCTGTCGGTCTTGAGCCATTTTCAACCTTTCACGGATTTGATTAATCTTTTCGGTGGTTAATTGGACCGCATCAGTACTTCCTATCTCGTATTGACCAACTTCTCCCCAGCAAATAGGAGTACGACACTTTCGACCATTAAGCATCTCATATGGTGGCATCCTGATCCAAGAATGATAACTATTATTGTAAGAAAATTCCACCAATGGAAGATGAGAATCCAACTACCACTGAAATCTATGACACATGCTCGCAACATGTCTTCAAGAGTTTGGATAGTATCACCCCCCCCCCCCCCCCCCAAAAAAAATCGTTAATTAAGTTTATCAGAAGTTTGCGGAAGCATTAGCTCGATAGCTCGAGTGGGGGTGTCGACGTATACAAAGTGCATGCATACATATCAGAGCATATGATTACAACAGAACATATATATATATATATATATATATATATATATATATATATATATATATATATTGATGCCAAGAGTAATAGTTACATAGTCTTACGATTCATCGAATCGTACAAGTGTAAAGTAATTAATGTTTACAAAAGTAGATTTCGTAAATATGACTAAAACAGATTAGTTATATAAAAGAAATCTGTTGGTTTCAAAAATGGTATCCTAAACGCTTCGCGGGTCGCTTAGAGTTTCATATGTGCAGGCGGTTCTTACGTGCAGCTATTTCCCTGAAAAATATAGTAAAAATCAACAACGAAGTTGAGTGAATTTACAAGTTTTATGTTTAAGTGTAAGTTTGATCAACCAAATTGTTTGTAACCAAATTGTTTGTAACGCTTTGCCATAACAATACAAGTAATGTTCATCAAAGATGAAGTTTTGTTGGATGTCGCCCAAAAGTATAGTTCAAAATGTTTGTCCAAGAAGCAGGACCTGACAATAGTTGCCCAAGAAGTAGGGACTTTTCAGGTTGTGTCCAAGAAGTAGGACTGACATCCAAGACGTAGGACCCACTACTCAAGAAGTAGAGCCTTCACCCAAGACGTAGGATGGAACCTTGCCCAAGAAATACGGACTTTCTGTATGTTTTCCCAAGGCATAGGGATTTTTTTGTATGTTTGCCCAAAACGTAGGGACTTTCTGTATGTTTGCCCAAGACGTAGGGACTTTCTGTATGTTTGCCCAAGACGTAGGGACTTTTTGTATACTTATGAAAATGTTGTTTCATAAAAGTTATTTTGCGAAAATGTGTAGCTGGTCATCCTCCAGGAAGTTTCCAAATTAGTTTTCGTATGAAATACCATTTCATAAACAAAAGTTGTAATGTGTTGCCCGCAGTCATAATCAGTTGGTGTAACTCGCATTCAAAACAGTTATATAAAAGTTTGCACACGTAGCAAAAGAGTTGACTATGTTTTTCACCCCTATTCAAAAGTAGTAAAGCAGTAAAAAGTAGGGGCTGTGAACTCACTTGATGAGCTAAGTAAAGTGCGAGTGCTAGCAAAGCGTAAAGCCCAAGTCTAGTCCGAAACCTCCTAACGTCCTAAACGTATGAGATTTAATAAGTATGTGGATGTCTAAGTCGACCATCCATGCTAGTGTTCGTACAACCAAGTTATGTCCAAAACGTTTGTTAAATAGGTATGTTTGTATTTCGTAGTTTGTGAAAATGTATACGACTCGTTGGTGTTGGTTTGAAATCAACATTTCGATTATATAAGTGAGTTTGTAATGTTTGTAAAGTTCTTGTATCGTATCGTATGTAAGTATTCGTTCTCGGTTAAGTCCAACACTTAGTGAAAAAGATGTTATAAATCTTCTTTTTTTAGCGACACTTGAGGCGTCACTTGGCTTGGGGTAGCGTCACTAAGGTTAGTGTCGCGTTGAGAGACGCCCATTGTAGAGGGCGTGATGTCGCGCAAAAAGTCACGTTTTTACCACCGATATCTCTCGCATTCTGGAGCAATATTTAGCATTTGGACTCAAATAATGCAAAAATCATTGATAAAATGCTAAGGGGATCAAAACAAGGTTGCACGAGAAAAATCAGGCAAAAAGGCCGAAAAACGAAGATTTCACGCACGTTTGAAGATTCAAGACATCAGAACGAAGATTCAAGACAAAAGAGCCCATCACCAACATCTATCTGACCCAAGATGTTCGTTTTCAAATTACGAATCCAACAGAAGAAGAATCAACTAAAACGGACGAAGAACGAAGATTCTACGCACTCCGGAAGATCCAAACGATTCATACGACACATCTAAAGTTCAGACATATTTTTGAGGTTTCTTTTCATCAAAAGCTTCGTTTTTGAATTACGAATCCAACGCAAAAAGAATCAACGCAAACGGACGCGTAACGAAGAAAACACGCACGAATCGAGGAACGCAGCAACCGGTAGCATACTGGTGCCACTAGCAGCCAGCCGTCGCCGCCAGGCAGCCAGCCGCCGCCGGCTGGCAGCCAGCCGCCGGCTACTGCCCATCACCCGCACGGAGTGCACTTTTTGGTACTTTTTCGTACCCGGTGCTAGACCTTTTCCTACTTTTCGTACCTGGTGCCACTACCTTTTTCGCCTTTTGTACCTGGTGCTACTACCTTTTCCACCTTTTGCTAATGTGTGCTTCCTTTGGCTAAAATGCACCAAAACTCCTCTATAAATAGAGGCATGGGCTCATTTGAAAACACACACCTTAGAACTTGGAAACACCAAGTAACACTTAAAATTACCAACATATTTGTATGTTCTTTTCTTTTATTCTTCCTAGTTAATTAGGCTAGCTAATTAACTAGCTAAGGAAGATTTGTACGGAGGTGCTCCGGGATGCATATTTTAGCTACGAGTTATTGTACTTCTTTCCAGGTGTTAATCTATCTTTCATATTTAATATGTTTGTCTTTTCTTTAATAAATTTAAATATGTATGCTAGAATTGCCATGATTAGCTAAATAACTCAATTGTCTGCTATGATAGTCATTTAGAAAAGTATTAAATGTGTGACTATGTGGTATGTTTTGAGATTGCGGATGGTTTATATTACAAACGGATATAGGAATTAAATCTTTATCGTTTATCTGCCCAACTCATGTTATGACTAAAACTTTATCCAAAAATGAATGTAGCTAACTCATAGGATACAGGTCACTTAGTTATACTATGTTAGATTGAATCATTGAGCTCAGCATGGCCGGTGTTCTCTAGACCACAACAGGATCCAAGAGACACGGAACATGGGAGTAGAGGTAGATTAAGATTAAATCATGTAGACGATATTTTTGAGACAACTTTCAGAATATCCTCAACTTAGATGATACTCTTGCATGCTTAAATTAAACTGTCGCCTTGATCGTCTTATTGCATGTTCTTGTTTGATTGTTGCCTTAGGATCATCATAATAGTAAAATTTAAATGGCACTAATCCTCGTGAAGTAATATGAGGGCCCCTATTCGACCGTTCTTTGATATAGTACTGGAAACGCTTACGGCGGAGTACAAATGTATGGAAGTCAGAACGACCGAAGGTAGTTGTATTATGAATCGAATAGCAAACGTATTACCTAGGTCTCCATTTGTAACACAAATCATCCCTGTCTTGTAACATCCCCAAGTAATGATGATAACTTGTACGAATAAGTGATGACATATTACCCGACCGTTTAGACCAGTTAGCCCAACCTATTCCGGTGAGGATAACCCTCGTTCATAAGATTGTTTATTCAACAAACTATGCCATGATTCGGGCATCTCTGACGACCGAGATTGGGGAATAGGATTTGAGGTTAACTGTTGGGTAATGTGGGTGTACATTTGAGAGAACTTTCGGTGTACACTTTAATATATTGTGCAATCCCCGTTACATTCTATTTGCCTGATTGTGGACATCTCCGCATCAGCCCGATGGAAGGATTGTAGAATAGCTCACATCAACTTACGAACTTATCCTCATTAGAACTTTCCATATTTAACCACTGCTAAACCACGTCATAGTAGACAATCGCTCTAATTGCTGAACACCCGAAGTAACCTCCACCTTTTATTTTAAATTTAGTTTAAATTAAGATAAGAAAACCTAAAACCAAAACCAACTCTTTCAATTCCAACTGAACACATAAAAGTTTCTAAACCCCCTAGTTTCAATTTGTCGAGCTTTGAAGAACGATCCTAGGTCATACTTGCCCTGTGCTAACCCTTTTAGCATAATAAGTAACCCTTGGCCCCAACCTTATAAATTAAAAACACCCACCGTTGTGCTGTGTCACCATTAGGAATTCCAACGACCGGTGCGCAGCGCAACAAGTTTTTGGCGCCGCTACCGGGGAGCATCGGCAACTGATTTTAGGATTTAGCAACTTTAATGTTTAAGCGATCCTTTTGAAAGATTAACATCAATCAAAAGTTACCTTTTTGCCCGTAGGATTAGTTTTATTTTAGTAACCGCTTTTTAATTAATTATGACAACACACTTTGATTGGACCAACCCCACACCGAATGAGTCTGTGACCCAACTTTTAGTTGTTTCCTCACCTACAAACCACTTACCTTCCTCAAAACAATCTTTGTCAGAATTTATGTTCGAACAAGACGTTATAAACAAAAGAGTAACCGGATTTCAAGATAACATTGATGCCATGATTAAAATTTCAGAAACATTAATCTCTAACATGAAATCCATTTTGGAAAACTTAAGTTTTATTGAGGAAAGTACGTCGGTACTCACAAATGACACCATTCATCCACCAAGTGATGATCTGTTAATCGTGACTAGAGAAGGAAAAGTGACCAAAGTTGATCCACCGCCATCAGATAACACTCCCCAAAACACTTCTTTGCCCACACCTACACCTAGTGAAAATGTGTCAATTGACATCCCTGTCACAATACCTGACCCATCACCAGCCAAAACTCCAGATAATGTACCTCGAACGAGAATACCTTATCCTGGCAGACTTAAAAAGGAAAAGCAAGAAGCCCAATTCGGTAAATATATGGAAATATTTAAAAGCCTACACTTAAACGTTAGATTATTAGATGCTTTAGTAGAAATGCCCTCGTGTGCTAAATTCTTTAAAGAACTCCTTTCAAACAAAGAAAAACTTAGGCAAATAGTTAGTTTACCCTTGGATGCTGAATGTTCATTAATTGTACAACGTGGTCTCCCACCTAAATTAGGCGATACTGGACGTTTTACTAAACCCTGTTTTCTCCAAGGAATTCAAATTAGTAACGCCTTTGCAGACCTAGGTGCTAGTGTTAATCTTATGCCCTATTCCCTTTACAAGAAATTAGGATTAGATGACCTATTACCTACTCGTATGACTACCCAATTAGCTGACAGATCAGTAAAACTCCCCCGAGGAATTGCTGAAGATGTCATGGTCAAAGTCGATAAGTTCGTTTTTCCAGTAAACTTAATGCGACACTTAAGTGTCGCTACATTGTTTTTGGGCCTGATGCGTCACTTACGTCAGTTTGTGGATCGATTTGGAAAAACGATTTTTGGTTCGATTTTTGGACATAATCAGTTGGTAAAAACACTAAAATATGATGTATTAAGCATTATTAACATGAAATATCAAAGGAAATAGCCAAATCTAAGAGTTTTTGAAAATGTCAGGATCTTACAAAGTTTTCGCGAGAGAAATCCGAAAAGATGGAAATGTAGAGCTCGTTGTCGTGATCGTTTTATTCTATAGGAGCTAGGTGATTTGAGGTGTTTTAGTGGTAGTTTTTGGTGGTTTTAGATGAGTTTTTAGAGAGAAATAGAAAGTTAGAGAGAGAGATGAGAGAATGAGTGGGTTTTGATGAAAATGAAAAATGATGAAAGTGAGGTGGGGTGGGGGTATGGGGCCGGTTTTTGGGTGTCAAATGGGGAGGGAATTGTCCCAATTTTGTGGTATTTGACCCGTGTTTGTTTACCCGATCGTTAAATGTTAAAATATTTTTAATTGGTAAATTTTTAAGTTTGTATTCGAATATATTTTTACTTGAGATATTTTATAAAAATAATTTAGTTGAGTTATAAAATCATAACTTGTTTTATTTTAGTTTTACGAAATAAATGTTTCACGTTACAAAATACTTTGTAAATATTATCAACATAATATTTAATATACGTTAATGTTATTTAATAATTTCATTTTATTAAATAATTTTGTTCACCAATAGTCGTAAATTTTGTCGCGTTTATTCCGATTGTTTTGTACGCATTTACACAAGTCTCAAAATATGAAATTCTACGCGTATTAACTAGTTGGGCTTTGCTATACTTATCTCTAAAATGTGTTGTGAGTTCAATCTAAGTTTGGAAATTAGCCTATAAATGCGTGCAATTAACGTTTATAATTATGTCAAAATTTGCGGGGTGTTACAGATAGTACATTCACTTTGTCCATCTGTTTTAGGATGAAAAGTCGTACTGATATGCAATTAAGTACCTATGTCTTCTTGAAACTTTTTCAAAATTGAGAAGTGAAACGAGTATCTTTATCAGAAACAATGGAAACGGGTACTCCATGATGATCAGCAACCTCACGAATATAGATATTGGCTAATATTTCAGATGAGGTCACCTCTTTAATAGGCAAGAATATAGCACTTTAAGTTAATCGATCTACTATCACTCAAATGACATCATGCTGGCGAGGAGTTCTCGGCAGCTTTGTAACAAAATCCATGGTGATATGTTCCTATTTCCATATTGGAATTTCCAAAGGTTGGAGTTTCTCGTATGGTTGTTAGTGCTCCGCTTTAACTTATAGACACGTGAGGCAATTCTGAACATATTTAATGATATCACGTTTCATGCCAGGCCACCAATAATCACACTTTAGATCATGGTACATTTTGGTAGCACCTGTGTGGATAGAATATTTCGATTTATGAGCTTCGTCCAATAATATTTTCTTTACATCACTCGTAATTGTTATCCAGATTCTACCATAACGAGTTTTCAAGCCCCGGGAATCATCGATTAGTTCATAAAGTTGACCCTTAAAATTTTTTTTATTAGGTTAATGACATGTGAATTCAGCCTAAAAATATTAATGTCAGCATAGCTTGAAGTTATGTTTGTTTAATTTCTATACAATGTGTGTAAATAAAATTAAGTCTAAGGTAGAAAATTTGTATGCATCATTGATAATCTAAAGATGTGAATGTTGAAGAATCTGGTAATATGAGGTGCGATGTTGATTCTGGATATTTCTATGAGTCGTATATGAAAAGCACTTTGTAAAAACAATATTTTGACCCTAAGCGATGTTCGGGTTTCACAATATATACTTTGAAATAAAACGCATAGTTTTTATTTATTTGAACAACAAAGCGATTTTATTAGAAAAAACACACCAAAAAAGAAGAGAAGTAAAGCAACAAAGAGATCTTAAGCTCGGGAGAGCACCAAAAAAAAAACAAACTTCTAAGGAAATTAGATTGACACATTGCACCCTTCTAACTAGAATTTATAAATTGTCAAGTTGTCACACCCCCGATTTCATGATTTGCGGAAGCGACAATTTGGGTGTGACTAATCAATAATCAAATCACAAAGATACAAGCAAACGACTCTACATGAGACGTTTATACATTTTACAAAAGTAAAACATAGTTTAGGTCATAAGTTTTACAACATTAATGAGTTCGCATAATTAGATTCCGAAGATTTTAATACATAACCGATTAACAAAAGATAATGCTATGAAATCTTCTTATGTTTATAGATGCATACGACTCGTAATAGCTAGCATATCCTGCGGGCCACCCTACTGTAGTTGATCACCTGAGAATACAACACTAAAAGGTCAGCTATAAAGCTGGTGAATCTCATAGGTTTAAAGTAAACCATGATGTGATACACAATATTATCCGACGATTTATAACCGAACAATGATTAAACCAATTAAGGTTTCCGAATTAAATATATCGACACTGACATTGCACTGAGCCATGGTTCAAGGACTAACCTGATTTTCTGCCTCCCGAACGGTGTCAACACCCATAATAATTACTAAAATGCCCGTTTGTACATGGTTGTAGCTAGCAACCTGGACGGGGATGTCACTCCCATGATAGATCTATCTTTCTGTAATTGTGCCTTATTAATTTAACGAACCATACACCGATGAGGACTTTACCGAATTAAAACACTCATAAGTAAAATGCTCAATTAACGAACAAAATAGAGCTAAAACGATTCACTTGCGGTTTGGTCATATAATTAAGCAAATCTTGCCTAATCTGTGTCATTTTGATCTTTAGGAAAATACGAAGCCATGGGCGCGAGAATCGTTCAAATCTGACAAGTAACGAAGAAGATAGAGCCAAACGAAGATCACAAGAACTACGACCAAGCAACCCAAACTTACGATCTAGTTCACAAGACCACGTGGGCTGGCATACCACCCCATAGGGGCCGTATACCACCTCTTAGGGGCCGTATACCACCCCTAGAGGGCGTACACGCCCCCTTTAGGGCCGTATACTACCCTCTAGGGGTGGTATACTACCCCTTTGAGGTGGTATACCCCCCCTCTTTTGGTGTTGTATTCGCCCTTTTTGGTGTCCGATACCCCCCTTTGGTATCCAATACTACCCTTTTGGTGCTGAATCTTTGAGCTACGGGTGGTATTTCAGTGCAAATTGGAAGAATTGGGTGTCAAAATGGTGGTAACATACTTGGAAGACTTTGCCTATAAATAGAGGCATCAACCTCTTCATTTGACACACCTCCACACAACACAATTCCATTCTCTATCTCACACACACTTTCTCTCTAGAATAGTAGTAGTAGTAAATAGAGGCATCAACCTCCTCATTTGACACACCTCCACACAACACAATTCCATTCTCTATCTCACACACACTTTCAAACATAGGCTAATTACATACTACAGTTTGACATGCTAGAATAATTACAACGATCTGTATGAAATATTTCGAACAATTTAACCGATCGTTAGACAGACTTTTCCAACTTATTCCGAGGGGTAACTCCTGTTCACTTTATTGTTTATTCAACAATTCGTGCCACGATACGAACGTCTCAGACGACCGAGACTGGAGAATAGGATTTGAGGTTAGTTGTCGGTTAAATTGGTACTGCATTTGGGAGAACTTCCGGTGTAGTTTACACTCCATATCTGTTATCCATGTGACATGTTATTTATTTGATTATGGACAACTCTACGTTAGATAAGTAATAGGATAGGAGTTATGGCCCATTAGGACATATACAGTAATGATACGGGATCTTTGGGCAGTGCATCAGAAATACCGTAAAACGGCTTAGTACTTGGTATAGCGCTTGAACCACCTCTGGTAAAGTACAAATGTGTGGAAGCCATGAAAAGGCCGTAGGTACAATACTATGTTGAGCATCGTTTAGAGACCCCAAGTCAACACTGCTAGGATTCATTATAATTAGAGCCATAATCCTAATAACTACCCTTAAATAGCATACACCAATGTCATAGCAAACACTCGCGTAATCCATAGTTCTCTTAGCGACTACACTCCTCATTCATTTTATTATTTTTAGTTTACATAAAATAGACAAAAAACCCCTCAAAAAGTTTTAAAACCCTAGCTAAATTGCCAAAGATAATTAATCCTCCTAAGATCCCATGCCCGTTGTGGTTTGAAGAACGAAACCTAAGTCATACCTGCCGCTTACTATACAAGTAGTAATATAACTTAGGAAACCCTACACTATAAATATAAAACCACCCATCCGATCGTTTGCCCCAACTGGAAGGCCCGCAATGACCAGGAAGCAATTCCTGAACCGAATGTTGGAGCGCGATCAGACCGCTAGAGTCACGATAAGTTTTTGATGCCGCTGCCGGGGACGGTAGTACGATTCAGAGCCTGTTTAGATAAATTAGTTTTTAAGCGATCCTTTTGACTCGGATTCACCATCCCTTTCAGAAGTTATTCCTTTCGTAGATTAGCGTATTTAGCTTAGATCACCTTAGCTTAGTTAGATTAAAATTTCCCTTCTCAACCCAACTTTAATTCTTAAACCTTCTTCGTGTGCTGTCTTTTCTAAAATCTTGGGAAATGGCAACTCAACAACAACTAATAGATCAAATTGATAGTCTTGCTAAATCAATCCAAGATAGATGCAGGAGTAATGCCTACGTAGATAAAGAATGTCAAGGGAATAGTATGATTTATTCAGATAACATAAGGTGCTTAGATCCTCAATTACAATATCATTATGACCCTCATGCTTTCCAAACACATCAATACCAGCCTTACTTATCACACCCCCAAATTCGGGTTGCGGAAGTGGTCGGATCGGGGCGTGACTAATCAATAATCAAAGCATAAGATACATAGTAAACGACTTCTAAATGAGACGTTAGAAAATAGTTATTACATTTCCCAAAATAAAATATATACGAGTTGCGAGTTCGCAAAATAATTTCAATACATAATTCGTAATACAAAAAGTTATGCAAAGAAATCCAGATGCTTGAAAACATGCGACTCGAGCTAGTGTATCTTGTAGCAATCCTAATCCTGCTGGGCACCTGAGAACACATGCTAAAACGAGTCAGATATAAAGATTGTGAGTTCATAGGTTTGTTAGTTGAAAACATGTAGTATAAACTGTATATGTTTGAAAAGTAGTTTAGAAACTACGATTTAGAGTTGCAGTATTATACAGTTGTGGTGTGTACCTAAATACATTGAGGGAAAATGGCATTCCATGCCTAGTTACCTATCAGGTATAAGTATGTCTACATATGTGGGGCATTACATGCCTAAGTACCAATCGAGTAAGTGTATGACCGAGTCATATCGAGGGTGTGGCAATCCATGCCTAGATACCTATCCGGTATGAGTAAATCTACCAATGTGAGGCAATACATGCCTAAGTACGGATTGAGTAAGTGTATGACCATGTCATATGATAATAAGTAATAAACTAGTACACCACTGGCATAGTGTGTTGCCTCCAAGTACTGAGTCAACGATCTCGAGTGTAAGCTCGCCGATCCGTTGATGAGTGCAAATCTCGAGTGTAAGCTCTCTGATTCCGTCACTAAGTGCGACTCCCAAGTGTAAGCTCTCCGATTCCATGTTTTGTATCGCTTAACCGCGATATCATTTTGAATCACTTTACCGTGATCTCGTTTTGTATCACTCTAACCGTGATATCATTTTGTGCCCACTTTACCGTGGCATTGAACTGTGTTGCTCTCAAGCAATGTATGTAATTGAGAGCCGACAATACTACGATATGCCCGACTAAGTAATTGAAAGCCGACAGTACTACGACATGCCCGACTAAGTAGTTGAGTTTGTATGAGTGTATGTATATCAATATACATAAGTAAATAGTAGATAGCACCATGCACTTGAGATTGTGTACAAGTATATGTGTGTGTATATATATATGTATATATGTATATATAGGTCTTAGTTAACAACGAATCTAACATGGTATCATGTAACACATGAAAGTAATTTATTGTATCAAAATATGTATATACAATATTTAGATATTAGGTGTAGTACAGGAAACCTAGGCATGAATAATCATCACCTAGTTGTTTGGCATTAGTATAAGAAACTATACTAACGTATGTTACTATCGCATACTCCTAGCCTACAGCTCAACAAGTATGTTGTGGTCTCTGGAAATGTTCACTTAAGTACAAGTCCATTCGAGTAATCCTGGAGTGTATAGGCAGTCTTAGTTCCTAAAAGGAAAACTAGTTCTGTATAAAGTCTAGTTGTTGTCCCATGTAAGTAGAACTAGCCAGTTCTAACATATTCGATAATATTGTCCCGCAACAATATGGCCAACGTATAGTGATAACTTAATCAAGTTATGTAAGGGTAATTTTTTTTCAACAATCTAGTAGTGTACAATGGTAACCTATCAAGGTCAAGTAGTGATATTGTTCTACAATAATATAATGAGTGTAATCCCTAAATAGTACACGATTTGTATTACGTAACAGTAATATAGTTAAGTGTGAATTATAAAAGTTTATCAATATAATTCAAAAAACAGTAATTGTGCATGCGTCTCACCCCGAAAATAGTAAAACAGTTGAAAGAGTGGGGCTATGAACTCACCTGTGAGTTGTCAGCGATCCTACGATACGTGTGTTGTCCGAATGGTAACTTTCTAGTGTCCTAAACACGTGACGTTATATAAGTAAGAGACAAATCAGTTTGTCTAAGTGAGTTGTGTAAATATTCATTTATCGTTCAGGTTTAGAAACCGTGTGCGGGGGTCCGGGGGCTGAAATGGTGTTGCGGACTGAAATGGTGTTGCGAATTGAGTTCGCGGTGCGAACTGAGTTTGGGTTCGCAAGGCAGTAGGCTGCGAACCGAGTTGGGTTCGCAGCACAAAGTTCGTCTTGCAGGTCAACTCGCAAGTCGGCTCGCATCTCAACTCGCAGGTCAATTCGGTTCGCAGATTGACTCCGCAAGTCAGTTCGGTTCGCAGGTTTCGATTCACTTCGCACGACGAACCACAACTGGAATCTCAATTCGTAGGACGAACTGATGAGAGTTTTGAAGTGGGTTTCGATTTTTAAAACGATTTTAAATGATTTCTTGGATATATTCTTGTTGTGCGGACTCAATAACATGTTAATAAACATAAATCAAGTGTTTTGAAGGTGTAAAATCGGGTGTTCTTACCAAATGTCGATTCCGAGCCGAAACGAGACGAGATAGTGAAGATCTTGATGAAGAAGATGATGGTGAAGCTGTTGTTGTTGTTCTTGATGATGATGGCGACGAGGTGGTGGTGATTCCGGTGGTGGTGGTGGTGTGATCTGAGAGAGATGAGATAGGTATGTGTGTGTGTGTTAAAGTGAAGTGCAAATGAAAGAAATGGGGATGGGGTGTGTTTGGGGCCGGCTTTATGTTTTGGTGGGGAGGACACTGTCTCCCAAATTGCAGTGTTAAAAGCCCGTGTTTGTTTACCCGATCGTATAAAAATGTATTATTTTCGATTCTAAGAATTTATTGATATTCTTTCAAAATGTTTTCAAGTCGAAACATTTTTTAAAAACAAAATGTTTGTGTTAAAATTTTATAACTTGTTTTCCCGCGGTTTCTGTCTAGTAAACACATTTTTAAATGAAACGAAATGTGTTTAAATGTTTTCGGAGTAACTAAATATCGTTTGCGTTATATATATTTATATATATATATATAAAATTTTGAATACCTTGAATTTTTAAATGCGTACTAAGTACGATAATTTGAGGTTTAAATTGGGCGCAAAAATTGACCTTTTTGACCGGGTGTTACATTCTCCCCCTGTTAAGAAAATTTCATCCCAAAATTTAGAGTGGAGTAGCGTGGGGTCCGGGGAGAAGTGTATGTATGAGAAGTTCACCAAGTAGATAGTAGACATACGATGCCTATGTCGAGTTTGAAAGCAGTCAATCCATGATTGTGTCGTGGTTCATCATGGTAGTCAGATCACTGACTATTTCGTTCGTTCAGATTGTTATTAAGTCGTGGTTGCAAAGTAACCATTTATGTGGTAGTCCATCCAGGACTAGATAGTTGCCACAAGGTGACTATTTACAGAGTAGTCCTATCAGGACTAAGTGGTTGGTGAACGTTCAGTTGACCAGTCTGCTGAAAGCAAACCTTGAGTTTTACGTGGGCCTAGGTTAACTACCCCTATGATGCACTCGGCATTAAATAGATAAAAGCGGTATTAGGAAACGAGTAACGTGTATGTAGCGTTAGCTACAATTAAAGAGTGTAGGTTCCCGTACCGGACCTAATCAGATCGTCACCTCAATTGAATGCGCGGAATACAAACAATCTATTAATAAACGTTTAACAAATCAAACACACAATATCTATAATCTTTTGTATTTATTAACAATTGAAGAACAAGATTACAAACACAAACTCAGTCTCTCCTCTCTCTCTGCCTCACGGACTCTCTCTCTCTCTAGGGTTTGATCAACCTTCAACTGAAACCCTACAACTCTATTTATAACCTGACCTGACCTATTAGCGACACAAGCATTGTGTCGCTATTGTGACCCTTGCGACATAAAACTTATGTCGCTATTACGACACAAGCTCTGTGTCGCATGACTAATATTCTATGTATATTCTATAATTATATTTCGTTTACAGTCTCGAATATACATACTAATCACATCACATACTAAGACTAATTGACTTTGACAAGTACAAATGTTAACCAAGTGACTAACACACAAAATAATCCAACAAATTCCCCTATGTCAGCAGCTTCGTCAAATGAGCTTTATTTAGTCTTCACCAACAAACTCCTTCCTGTCTTCAACAATCAGAAACTCCCCTATTGAGATAACATGGTCTTCAAACAATCTTGATGTCCTGATTCATGTGACTGACACACATTTATTATAGAATAAGATCTTCAAACTCTATGACCATCTCTCAATCATTATCAGCTTCTCCAATAGAATTTATCTTCATAGTCTTTGGAGAATAACCAACATTCTTTACATCTATTTGACTTGAACAAGATATGTGATATTGAAGAAAATAACATAGAAATAAAATCTTTTTGTATTTTCTTTATAAATGAAAAGTAAAGAATACATAAAAACAAAGATTAAAATAAATTGGGGATTAGATTGTTTTAAGTCTGTTTAGGGATCATATCAGACCAACATACAATTATTCGGAAATGATAAGTGTTATTTCGATTATCAGTATATTTGTCCACTTTAAATTTACTTAGCATACTTAAAACACCTTTTAGAAATATTATTTCAAGATCATTACTAGTATTGTTTGACCACCTAAACATGTTACATCCGTGTCTATGAACGATTCTTTTATTGTTAGTATGAATATTTATATGTGGTCCCCACCATAGACATACCCCTATAATTTAGACAAGAACATAACTTCCAAGATCAGATAGAATAGAGGAATATCATTTTTAAGAAGCAAGTCAGCGGTGACAGGTCTGGACAAACGTACAACAAAGCGACATAGCTTGATTCAGGTGTAAGCAAAACCAGACTTGGTCAAACCATTTTGGCGACCTTGTTAGGTATTTTGTGATTTAAGACTTTTTCAAGTTCATTGACTTGCGTTTTCTTAACTTTTAAGTATATACTAATTGAGACCAGGTCTGTACTTACGTACAATAGAGGAAACAGTCAGTATATACCCCCAAATGATTTCATATTAAAAACTAAAATAGAAGTATGCCAAGCTATATTAAGGGATTAAGATATTTAGTCATACATCACAGGGTGTTTACCACAAGATAATAGACATGTATTAGTGTCACTTTTTAATAGCTCAAAGACCGGTGTGTATTATGCCTACCAGTACATCATATGATGAAGCTAATGTTTATAAAAGCTATTTTAAACATGCCAGATAAACCTACAGACACATCAAACGTAAACCTTAAAATTTCCATTTTGTGCATGTCATCTGATGTATAATCATTTCCCATGTTGTTTATAGACACAATCCAATATCTTTTTGAGGAATAAGAATCTTGTTGTTCACATTTCTGATCCAAATAATCAGAATTTTGAATTACTCCCCCTGAACAACAAATTCTTTTCGCAATTCTAATTCAAATGTATTCCCCTTAAACATTAAACATTTTTTTTTATTTAAGATATTTCGCAACATTGCATTTCTTTGATACTAAAAAGTACAAAGAATGGCTATTGCAAATCTAACAAATAAAAGTTCCAAAATAAAAGTTTCAAATTCAAAGTTCCAAAATAAAAGTTTCAAAATAAAAGTTTCAAAATCACATATCAAGTCAAATCATATGCCTTTTTAGCACTCTAACCACCTGAACTTCAGAAATTTCATCATTCCAGTCACCCTTCTTTCAACAATATCCACATCCATGCAGTCACTAAAAATATTAGCTAACATGAAACTGACTGCATCACCACAAACTATCAAACACTAGAGTTTATGGGATACCCAAGCCTTAATAAACTTGGGTTGTCCATTATCATCCATAATCATCACTTCCATGAGTTTATGATATATATTAAAAACTCAGCTGATTTCATAGATGTGTTGTTTGTGGATTTTCGTTTCCAAACCTGTTTAGGTTCGGATGATTTGTTTTCAACAATGATGTGCTGTTGAACTTGAGGTCTACTAGGCACAACTTTGTTTACTCTAGCCATAGGTTGTGGAGAGTTTGATGCACAACTAGATACAGGCGAATACGAACGACGCCTTGAAAATGATTTTGAAAAAGACTTCTTAAAAGAAGAAGTTCTTGGCATCCCTCTACCAAACCTATCCAGGGATAATAACCTACGATCCCTAATAATATGGCCCTATTGACCACAAAGAAAGCAAGAACGTTTCTCAACATAAGATTGATTCTAATGAGTTCCCTCAAATCGTTTCGGTGGAGGATAATACACAGGAGGTCTATTAACAGGAACATTTATTGAACATGCACTCTTAGGTGAACATGTTGAAGTAGATGTTCCTGAGGTTGAGTTAGTTGATGTTGAACATTTATTATTTTCAAATTTATCAACTATTTTATCTTTCTTAAAATCCTTTTTAACATTTTTAACTTGAAAGGATTCATTGTCAACCTTAGCTTTGCCTTTGCTTTTAAATCGTTCATCATTTTATGTTGTAATGATATTTTCAGGTTTGACATTTATTTTCTCAACCTTAATGGTAGACTCTTCTGGTATATCTTCTACCACACTAACCAGAGGTTTACTTCCAGCCTTAACAAATATAGGCCTAACAAACTTGGCCTGTTTAACTTGCTCATTAACTGGTGTATTAACAGAATTTGTGTCTATTTTTGAGGAAGAAGGCACAAAGTCTTTGATTGCATCCTTAACAGGCATTGGAAGATAGTCAATAGGAGGAGGTACATGGTTATAGCCAATACCTGTCTTGCTTTTCGTATCAGTCCTTTGCTTATCAAGGATGTGATCAAATATCATGTTTGACGTAGGAAAATTTGATTGAGTAAATCAAGCCACCTCCTATGTCTATTATTCAAATCTCGTTGATCAAAGAAGTATTTCAAGCTTTTGTGGTTGGTATAAATGGTAAATTTTGCCAAATCTTCAATGCAAAAACTATAGCTGCTAATTGAGATCATGAGTAGGATAGTTTTTCACATGCGGTTTAAGCTGACATGAAGCATAAGCATTGAATTTCCCACGTGGCATTAAAACATAGCCCAAACCAAGCCTAGAAGCATCACAATAAACAACCATATCCTCATTACCCTTTGGTAAAACAAGGATAGGAGCTTGACTGAGCTTTTCTTTCAATGATTTGAAAACTTTAGATTCCTAATCACCCCCATTTCCATGAAACATTTTTTCGGGTTAATTGAGTCAACGGGGTAGCAATCTTAGAAAAAATCCTGAACGAAATGGCGGTAATAACCAACAAGATCAAGGAAACTCCTAACTTCAGTGGGACTTAAAGGTGCATCCCACTTCATAACAGCAGCTACCTTGGAAGGATCAACCTTAATACCATGGACATTAATTGTTGATGCATATTAGTTTGTCTGTCAGTTGGTCTATTGAGTTGTAAAAGTGTCGTTAGTCATATAATAGAAATATAGATTTTGTATTATGCGACACTTAAGTTTTAGTTTAGGCGACACTTGCCTAAGTGATTCATAGCGACACTTAGGTAAGTGACGCATGAAGGCGGCCACATGCGACACTTCCACAAGTGACGCATGTCGGCCAGAATTTTAGTATAAATAGAACCTACGGGTTTTCGGCTAGGGTTGACGAAACTCTAGCACCATTTGTCGACTAAGCTCACCTGTAATCAGTACCATTACGTTATTCAAAGCTAATAAACTCGTTTACTTTGTTTAATTCAATTGTTTCGGTTTGCGTTTATTAGTGATTTGTGCAATTGATTGTTTCCGCCTTTCGATAGTAGTCGATTATCACTTAGATCCAACGTTTAGGGCACTCACAACTGGTATCAGAGCCACTAGGTGATTAGATTGACGTTTTGAAGACGTTTTGGATTGATTTCGGTTTCGTTCGGATCAAGAATCGAGAATAACTACGGATTTCGAGTTGATAAGGTGATTTCCAGAAGATATTCATCATTTACTACAGGTTTCGTTCATTAGGGTTCGAGCAATTTTCGTTTGGTTTACGAAAATTCAATTTTTAGGGTTTTTGGGATTTTACAGCCGTTTCTGCGACACTCGCTGCGTCACTTGAACGCGTCACTTATAGCGGCACTTAGTAATCCCAAATTAGGGTTTTACCGTCACTTGAACGCGTCACTTGAGGTTTATACGACACTTAACTTAAGTGTCGTCTATTTTAATCCACCGTCACTCACGTGCGTCACTTTAGCACGTCACTTGAGTGCCAAGCGTCACTTCTGTTAGTGACGCCTGTTTGATTTCTTGCGTCACTTCCGTTAGTGACGCCTTTTGATTTATTGCGTCACTTTTACTAGTGACGCCTATTTGTTTTGTTGCGTCACTCAAGTACGACACTTGAGCGCGTCACTTGCTAGATTGAGCGACACTTGCTTACAGTGTCATCAGTCACTTCATCTGTCACTCGATAGCGTCACTTACTAAGTGACGCTAGTCATTGCGACACTTGAGTGCGTCACTTACCAAGTGACGCCTTTGGTACTAATTAGTTTGCAAGTTCTCGTTTTTGAGTTAATTTTCAGGTTAATTTTTAATGGCTCCTGTTGCTGATAAAGAGGATATTCGGGGAATCAGGGATATGCTAAAACAAAATCATGATGTTGGTTCCAATAATAAACCTCCTTTATTCACGGCTGATATGGATTACGCTTATTGGCGTGATCGATTTGAACAGTATGTAGATTTCCACTGTCCGGAGCTCGGGGTCCGCTCAGAGAAAGATATGAAGCTCCAGTAGCTGAGGGAGACTATCGTGGTATCCCTCCATCCAAAACATACAAAGCCATGTCTCCTGAAGAGAAGAAGGAGTACGATATTGAAAGAAAGGCTCATTCAGCCATCTGCATGTGCCTTACTAAAGATGTCTTACACCTCTTCAAAACACATAACATACGATCTCTGGAAGGCTATTGAGACGAGATGTGGTGGAAATCAGAAGTACAAGGAGGCTAAATTGGAACTGATCAAGAAACAGTATGATCTGTTTGATTCTCTGCCTAATGAAACAGCTTCGGGTGTGTTTACCAGATACTCACAGTTGGTTAGTGAGTTGACTGAGGGAGGATATAATTTCCCTCAGATTGAAATAAACAAGAAGCTGTTGGACGTTCTACCGAGTAGTTGGGATGTTAAAGTACAGTTTTCGAAAGAAAGTCAAGAATTAGCCACGATGAACTTAGATGAGCTAATTGGTGTTCTTCAAGCCCATGCGATGGATTTGAAGAAGAAAGAATGTAAATCGGGTGGTTTTGTTCAAGACCCGACGTTATATGGAGGAAAAGTCAACACCGGAAAGACTTATGGTGGAATGGCTTTCATTTCTTCTACAAGTTCTCCACTTCAACCTTCATTGCAATCTACCGGAGTTCATCATCCGGTGTATGCTTCTGGACCCTCACAAGGGTCACAACCGCAAGTTCCAGTTTCCCCTGCTATTCAAGAGCAGGCTGCTATCTATACAGCCTTTCTCAGCTCTTACAAGGATTTGGTTTCACAACCAAATTCTACTTTAGAACTTGCCAAAGAATATTATGCTCAACTAGATGACGATGATCTTGAGCAAATGGACTTAAACTGGAATATTGCCATGATATCAAGGAGAGTTCAGAAATTCTTGCAACGAACTGGTCGCAAGAGTTTGGAAGGAGATGGCAAAACCAGTTTTGGTTTTGATAAAAGCAAGGTTTGCTGTTATAACTGTCAGAATCTGGGACATTTTGCGAGAGAGTGTGAAAAACCTAAAGTTCCTCCATCGGGTTTCACGAAGCCTGATGCTCCCAGAACTCCAGAAAAAGATGAGGTGAAGCAAGCGACAGCTGATGCACTAGTTATCTTTGAGCCTACCAACACCGACTGGAGCATGTATGCTGATAAATATCAACAGTGTCTCATGGCTCACATTTCTAATGAGGTACGCAATGAACCAGAAGAACCTTTGAACTGTATCTCATGCATTAAGTTAACTGAATCTTTAAGGTGCTTTCAAGAAGATAACGTAGACTTGAGAAAAAAGGTTGAAAAACTTAGTGAATCAAATAAATACCTAAAGGCCAATGAACAATTGTATGATAAGAAAATTGGGGCTTATCAACAGGACACGCTTAGGTATAAATCTAAGGTTTTTAGTCAACAGGATGCTATAAATAGCTATCTTGCTGAAATAGATCTTTTGAGAAAGGAACCTATCTGATCTGAAAGTTGAATATGACAAATATAAAAGTAAGATTCTAGGTTCCTCTTCTTCTACGGTTGCCTTCAACGAAATCCTTAACAAGCAAAGGACAGATAGTAAAACTAAGACAGGACTAGGTTATACTGTAGTCCCGCCTCCCACTGAATACTGTCCTATGCCAGTTAAGGAAGGCACCGAAGAGATTCCAGTTGACTATGCACTGTTATATGGGGTCAAGTCTAAGGTCAATAATCAAAACAAACAGGCAAAGGAGAAAACCAAACGGCCAGAGTATCCTTCGCCTCAGTTTGTTAAGTCGGAATGTTAATTTCCAGTTAGAACTGAGGAGATTGTTGAGATTGAGGATATTACTGATCAGGAGTATCCTGAATTTAAAAGGAAGGTTGAAGTAAATTCTGAAAAAATGGTTTCAAAGGTTGAACCTACAATTAAGGTTCAACCTAAAAAGGAAAATAATAAGGTTTTAAATACAAAATCTCAAACTTTACAGTCACCTGTAAAGATTTTGCAACATAAAGCTACACGTGAAAATGATTTTTGTGATAAACCATCCACTTCAACCTCTCAACCAAAACAAGCATCTTCTAAGACGTGCACGAAATGTTCATGTTCTAGAAATGCTTCTCCTACTCCTGGGTTAAGTCCTCAGCCTCAACCAGTTGTTGAGACCCGATCATGCTTTTACTGTAAAAGACAAGGACATTTAATTCGTGAATGTCCTAAACTGTCTCATCAGCACTATGGGAGAGAAATGCCTAGGACATCAGTTTACAGAAATTCATTTTCAAAATCTCCACCTAGGCGTTACTCAACCTCTCCCAAGCCTGCTGAAAGGACGAGTAATATTGGGCAAAAACCTTTGCCAAAACAAAAGCCCGACATTACTCCCAAACCAATTTCCGAACAACCTAAGGTTTGGAAACGAAAGGAGTCTGTTAGTGACTCTTCTGTCATCAACAATAACACATTAGATAAAAATTCTAATTTGTTAAAAAATAAAGTTCCGTCCGATGTGATTATTGTTGATGACCTTGGTAGACCTAAGTCTGTAAAGGCTTGGGTCACCGTTTCTCACTAATCTCCTTACCTTTATGTGTTGCAGCAGTCAGAACGTGTTAAGGATAGTGAATGGTTTATGGATAGTGGCTGCTCGCGACACATGACTGGCGATGTGTCTCTTTTGACGGATGTTAAACCACATGCCGGAGGACATGTTGCTTTTGCTGGAGATACAGGAGGAACCATTACGGGAAAGGGAACGCTAACTAACGGGAAAGTTAGCTTCGAGAATGTGAATTATGTGGCTCAACTTACTCACAACTTGCTAAGCGTTTCACAAGTCCGTGATAAGGACTTTACCACTGCTTTCATGAAGACGGAATGTGTGATACTGAAGTCAGGTTTCGTTATCCCTGAAGAATGGGTGCTTATAAGGGCACCACGGAGAAACGACACCTATGTAATGAATATGCGAACTGTGGAGACTATAGATGAGTACACCTGTCTCCTATCAAAGGCTTCGGAAAAGGAATCACTATTGTGGCATAGACGAATGGGACACATCCATTTTCATAAGATGAATTTTTTAATAAACAATGATTTGGTAAATGGAGTTCCAAAACAGTCATTTGCTCTAAAAGATGACTGCATTGCATGCCATAAAGGGAAACTCCACAAGAAATCCCATAAGTCGAAGATAGTGAATTCCATTGCTGCACCACTGGAGCTCTTACATATGGATCTGTTTGGTCCTTTCTCAACTAAGAGCATCGGTGGTAGATCTTACTGCTTAGTAGTCACCGATGACTACTCGAGATTTTCGTGGGTATATTTTCTAGGTGCGAAGAGTGAAACACCAGATATTTTGGTGTATCTGTTGGATAAGTTGGCAAATCTGTGCAACTTAAAGGTGAAGAGACTGAGAAGTGACAATGGAACTGAATTCAAGAACTCCACTCTTGAGTTATACTGTGCTACGAAAGGTATTGATCATCAGTTCAGTGCCCCAAGAACTCCTCAATAGAATGGAGTTGCAGAGCATAAAAATAGGACTATTATCGAGACAGCTCGGACTATGCTGGCCGATTCTAAGCTTCCTATCATATTTTGGGCAGAAGCAGTCAGTACTGCTTGTTACGTTCTAAATCGTGTGCTCACGGTTAAGAAAAAGAACAAGACCTGTTATGAACTTTTCAATAACCGTAAGCCCACTTTGCAGTTTCTAGAGCCGTTTGGTTGTCCGTGCTTGATTATGGTCTCAAAAGAAAAGGTCTCGAAGTTTGGAGCTAAAGCCGTTGAAGGAATTTTCCTTGGCTATTCAGTCAACTCTCCGAACAAAAGAATCTACATTAAATCAACACACCAGGTGGAAGAGCATTTTGAGGTAAAATGCCTGCATTACACGGATCCTCCTCAAGGAACGGGTCCTGAATGGTTATTCAATTATAAGGATGTGTTTAATTCGTTTGACATACCCAAAGAAAACAGTGAAGACGAGGAGTTAGTTACCTTACTTCATGGCATCAGTCTGTGTCAAGACACATCTACCTTAAAACCTACATCAACACCTACTCCAACACCCACATCACTACCTACTACACCCACACCATCGCCTACTATTCTACCTTCGGATGTTCCTTCGACTTCAGGAATGACTAATGCAACAGAACATCCAGATGATCCCAACATGCCACCGTTAGAGGAAGACGAGGAAGAAGAAGAATTGGTTCATTCTCACCTCTTCTCTAATGAAGATGATACGGAACTTCAACCTCCTGTGCAACCTGAAAGTCCTACTGCTCCTGCGACTAACACTGTTCCCGTTACTGAAGGGGACATGAACAATTTGGAGTTAGTACTTGCACCGGAGTTAATCCCAGTCACACGTATACACAGGGATCACCCCATCGATAATATTATCGGTGATCCTAATGCTGCTGTTCAAACAAGGCACCAAGTGAAGCAAAATCCAAATCAAGAAATGTTAAACTTGGTTGCTCGGATAAATTCTTGTCATTTATCCCAAATTGAACCTAAGAAAGTTGATGAGGCCTTAAAAGATCCATCTTGGGTCGAGGCCATGCAAGAAGAGTTGCAGCAGTTCAACAAGCTGCACGTTTGGGATATAGTTCCGTTGCCCAAAGGTGCTCATTTAACCGGCACTCGATGGGTATTTCGAAATAAGATGAATGATCGGGGTATCGTCATTCGAAATAAAGCTCGATTGGTTGTTCAAGGTTTTAGTCAGATCGAGGGCTTGGATTATGATGAAGTCTTCGCTCCTGTGGCAAGACTTGAGTCTATATGGATCTTTCTTACGTTCGCTTCTTTCAAAGAGTTTCGTGTTAACCAACTCGATGTTAAAAGCACCTTTTTATATGGACAAGTGGATACGGATGTGTACGTGAAACAGCCTCCAGGTTTTGAAGACCCTGAGCATCCAGAATACGTCTGCAAGTTAAACAAGGCGTTATATGGTCTTCATCAAGCTCCGCGGCTTTGGTATGAGAGGCTCACTACCCACTTAATCAAGCATGGTTTTGTTCGAGGGAATATCGACAGTACTCTGTTCATCCATAAAGAACGGACTGGCGATCGAGAGGATATGTTACTCGTGCAGGTGTATGTGGAAGATAACATATTAGGCTCTACAAATGAAGCGATGTGTAAGCATTTTGAGGAGATTATGAAATCTGAGTTTGAGATGAGTGCGATGGGGGAGCTCAAATTCTTTTTAGGTGTACAAGTTGAGCAGTCTCCAAAAGGTATTTATATTTATCAGTCAAAGTATGTCAAAGACATGTTGACTCGATATGATCTGCTCAATTGTAAAACCTATGGGACTCCCATCGAACTTAATCACAATCTCAGACTCGCTGACGATGAGGAAGATTGCAAAGAAAAGGACTATCGATCAATGATAGGTTCTTTGATGTATTTGACCGCTTCTCGACCGGATATTGTATTTGCGGTATCCGTCTGCTCACGCTTTCAAGCCAAACCCAAGGTGTCTCACATGAAGGCGGTAAAGCGAATCTTTGGTTATCTCAAACATAGACCCAATCTTGGTCTATGGTATTTAAACGAGAAATCATTCGCTCTTTCTGCCTATTCGGATTCGGATCATGGCGGCTGCAGCATAGACAAGAAATCTACCACTGGTGGATGCCAATTCCTAGGATCTCGATTGGTCTCTTGGCAATGCAAGAAACAGACTACAGTTTCTCTTTCAACTGCAGAAGCTGAGTACGTTGCTGCTGCGAGTAGCTGCTCTCAGGTTCTATGGATTCAGCATCAACTGTGTGTTACTTCTTTCTATGACTCCTATTCACATAGATAATACTGCTGCTATTTCTATCACACGCAATCCCGTACAGCACTCTAAGACTAAACACATTGAACTTAGGTTCCACTTTATACGGGATTGCTATTCACATAGATAATACTGCTGCTATTTCTATCACACGCAATCCCGTACAACACTCTAAGACTAAACACATTGAACTTAGGTTCCACTTTATACGGGATTGCTATGAAAAATACCTGATAGACCTTGTCCACATAGACACCCTAAAGCAGAATGCCGACCTTTTCACAAAAGCTTTTTCGCGTACTCGATTTGATGAACTAATCAACATGATTGGTTTAAGGTTCTTTATCGCTAAAAAGTAATTTGTAACTTGGAACGTAATTTATGTCTTTTATGTGTGTTAAAAAAAAAAAAAGACGCAACGGCCACTCTTTATACTTTTTAGTATTAAAGAAATGCACCGTTGCTACATTTTAAAATAGACGTTGAAGTTGTGTCTGTAAACAACTTGGGATATGATAGTACATCGGGTGACATGCATAAAATGGAATTTTAAGGTTTATCTTGGATGTGTCAGTAGATTTATCTGACGTGTTGAAAACAGTTTTTATAAACATTGTCTTCATCATACGATATATTAGTAGGCATGTTATGCAAAACTCTTTGAGATCTCTTAAGAAGCCTAATAGTTAATTGTCTATTTCACGTGGTATAACGTCATTCGATGTATGACACAAGTCTTAATTTCTTACTTATGCTAGACATGTTTTCGTGAAAGGAGTTTATTTGCTATCATTTGGGGGTATATATTGACAGTTTCCTCTGTTATACGTAAGTATAGACCTGGTCTCTGTTAATATATACTTAAAACTTAAACAAACACAAGTCAAAGTACTTGCAAAGTCTTTACACTTAAGATACCTTACAAGGTCGCCAAAATGGTTTGACCAAGTCTGGTTTTGCTTAAACTTGAATCAAGCTATGTTGCTCTGTTGTAAGTAAGTACAGACCTGTCACCGCTGACTTGGTTCTTAAATTTGATTTTCTAATATTCTCACTGTAAATGGAAACATGGTCTATGTCTTAAGTTAAGATGTATATCTATGGTGGGGACCACAGCGAAATGTACATACCAATAATAATAAAATTACCTCCTAGATGTGAGTGTAACATGTTTAAGTGGACAAATATACTAATAATCGTTTTGAAATAATTTTTATCAAAAGTGTTTTTAACATGTCAAGTAAATTTAAAGAGGACAAATATACTGATGATCGAAATAACACTTACTGTTCCTAATAAATGCATGCTACTCCGATATGATCCCTAAACAGATTCTATCAACTCCGTCACCAAAAAGAATGTGTTAATTTTCTATTTGTAAATTTGCTTTCTTTTATGTGTTCTTGTATTTTCTATAAGATAGTTTACTTTTAGATTTTATCCAAGTTACAGTTACCTTTTCAAATTTGAGTACCGAAATCATAAAAATCGATAAAATCGCAAACTTTTCAATAAAAGTGACCTGTTGCGTCACTTTCATAAGTGACGCTACCAGTGACGCATACGATATTGCGTCACTTACACTAGTGACGCTGTAAGTGTCGGGGTAAGCTACGCTATAAGTGCCGGGTTGAGTGACGCACACTAGGGTTTTTGTATAAATACCCTCTCCAACGACACTCAACCTCACCACTTTTCAAAATCACATAGCGTCACTCTCTCTGACATACCGTCACTTGTTGTGTCCCTGCGTCACTTACACTGTGCGATTTTCTTTGATTTGTTCGTGATTTCTAGAGCTTGATTGTGCATTCAAGGGTCATATTCTTGTTCCCCTCATTCACACGACTTGTTTGGTACTAATTTTAACCTTTATCTTTCTGTATTCATGTTTTAATTTCGAATTAGGGTTACGGGTTTTGGGGTTCTTTGAAATCATTCGATTTGGGGCTTGATTTGTTAATGTTTTATGCTATTAAAAGGTGTGTTTCACTCGTTTTTATCATGCGTACGATTTGGTAACTTCGATTTTCTAAACCCCCAATTTTGATTTCTGGGTATGAACAGTGACACGATGATCTTCATCGTTGTGACACTTCATGCGTCACTTACTTCAAGTGACGCTACTTGGTAATTAAGAACCCATACCGTCACTTCATCAGTGACGCTTATTATTGCGTCACTTCTGAAGTGACTCTCTTAGTGACGCATGTACTTGTATTATCTGTTAGTCCGTCACTCATCTTAAGTGACGCCCATTTATGCGTCACTCTCTTAAGTGACTGCCTAAGTGACGCTTTTGTCTATAACGTCACTTATACCGTCACTTCCTAAGTGACTCACTTAGGATACCGTCACTCTGTTAAATGCCGCATGATATTGACCCGACACTTCTTAAGTGTATAATGACTCATGATCTGGCAACGTCACTTACACCAGTGACGCATGATAGCGTCACTTACCATAAGTGACGCTATACTTTAATTCTGATTTTGAGCACTGTTTTATGACACTTCCTAAGTGTCGGTAGTTGCTATGCGTCACTTATCCTAAGTGACGCCTAAATCAGAATTTCATTTTTTTGGTTATGTGTGTTCGTGCTAATTCTATAACGACTGTTGTTATTTTTGTTTCGTATTTTAGCTTGCAGATGGCTGACCTACAAAACTATTACCGCCGCACCAACACCTGTCACAACATTACTGCGTTTTTGGAGTCCACGCACGCCAATTCGGCTCCTTTCAGGCCTATGATCGAGTTCCTTCGACGTTTGAGGATTCACTACGCCATTACTGCTTCTACTCCGGTTTATATGAATCAAGTTGAAGAGTTTTATGATCATGCGTTAATACGGACTCAGGGTGATGTCCCGAGGATTGTTTCAACGATGTTTGGTGAAGAGATCGAGATCACCGAGAACTCTATTCGACGGGTTCTCCAGTTTGATGACAATGCTACGATGCCGACTATGTTCCCAACCACGTTTATCTACGGGGGACTTCAACGCATGGGTTATCCGGCGAATCAGCTTTCTGATTTTCGCAAGCAATATCTCTGCAGGGTTTGGAGGTATTTATGTCACATTGTGATTGTTTGTTTATCTCCAAGGAAGGGAGAATATGACGCTGCTAGTCATTTGACGTTATCTCTCATGTTGGCCCTCATCTACAACAAGCCGTACAACTTCAGCAGTTACATTTTTGGCAACATGGTTGAGAATATCCGAGCTGGTAAGGATAAATGGCTGCAATATCCAAGGTTTGTGCAGTTATTATTAAATGATTTGAATCTTGAGATAGCTCCAGATCAGCGATCCCTCTTGGTGCCGACGCCTATGCTTCTTCGAGTATTCAATGACTGCAAACTCGCGCCAAAGGGTGAACAAATTTTGGCTGACCGTGAACTCTTCGGGCACATAGTCAATGAAAACTATGTTGCGCCGATTAATGATGGTTTTGAGGATGACGTGATTCATCCGGTCAATGAGGATGACCTGGTTGACACCGAGATAGCTTAGGATTTAGATGATATTGATCGTGTTGACCGGGTTGATGCTGATTCTGATGATGGTGGGCCCAGTCCACCTGATTCTGAGGGTGACGTGCCCCCACCAACTGCTCTGGATGGGATTCAACTGGCTGATCCTCGACGCTTTAAGCGTATCTTGAGACGGATTTCTGCTGGCAGGGTCCACGTCCCGAGGAATCCAGGGAAATGTCCTGCTGGGTCTTCTCCTTCGTATGCAGATTTACCTCTTCGAAGACGCCAGCGGACTACTGTTGTTATTGAGGAACCTACTTCTCAGCGACCACAACCTCCACCACTGTCTGACATGCCATCAATTCAGATGATACTTGCTTAGATGGAGCTTTTGGCGAAACGATTTGATGACCAACGGGCTATTATTGCAGCTCAGGCTTCCCAGATAAAGGATTTGGAGCTCAAAGCTGCCGAGGTTGATAATCTCCAGCTTCAGGTGACGAATCTGTCGTCTAGGGTTTTAGAGTTGGAGTCTGTCACAATTGTTTCGGGGGAGGATATTCCCAGGGAGTTAGAAACAAATGTAACTCCTCCCCCTGAACCAGAAAATGTACAATCTTCAGATATAAATGAAAATATCGCTTTAGACTACTTTGTTGATGTTCCGGGACAACCGACTCCGATTGCAGCTGATTATTCAAATGTCAATCTGACATATCTGCAGAGTTTGGTTAATCAATTTGATGAAGTTGATAGATCTTTTGATCCCGATGATATAAAAATGGATGCAGAGGTTCCAGGGTCGGATGAGGAATATATGGATAATCCAAATCAAGAACCGGCGCCTGAACGTGAACCGGAGCCAGTGTTACGACAACCTGCTCAAGCATACAACTTTGATGCTCCGGTTATTGAAACAGATTCTTCAGAGGATGAGGCAGAACCTGAAATGGAACAACATACTGATGAATCAGTTCCTGTGTCTACATCTTCTGGAACTTCAAAACCACAAGTGGTATACAAATCAATTGCACCTGAGTTGAAGCCTTGTAAAACTTATCTTGTTAAAGGTGAATTGACTGGATTGGTCAGAAGCTGGAAATTTGATGTTGATAACTTTCTTATTTTGATCAAGAGAAGTGATGGCGTGCAATACTTCAAACCTAGATTCAATCATATCAGCACACTGCCAAAGGTTGAACTGAATCGTCTTGCTCAGCTAAATATTGTCAATCACTCTGAAGATACTCGAGGAGTTATTTTTCAGAGAATTTTGAGAAAGGAAATCTATAGCAAGAAATATATGTGGATTAGACCAGAGCTGGGAGTTCGGTATTCATACAAGAAGAAGATTGATTTGAGAACTCAACAACCAATCGTGAAATATCATTATCCACCAGCTGCTAGTCTCAAGACTGTTCCCCTACAAGAGTTACCACTGGATTTCTTACGAGATTTAAAGTATTGGTGGTTTGACTCTGTCACTCAAGAAGCTGTTATTGAATATTCTACAAAGACTGATGTGGTACAAACACAGGATATATGGGGAGAATGGCCAGTTAAGGAGTTTGTGGGAAAGTCTATTCGAGTTTTTGATCCAATCAGCCTAATAAATCTGACGAAGAAAGATTTGAAAGCTCTCTACAAGAATAAACTTCAGTACAATCAAGTTGATTTAGAGGAAGCTTCAAAGTTTACAAGGGTGGTCGAGATTTGTTTAAAAGTGGGAATACATGCTGGAGGAACATTCCCAGAAGGGTGGTGCTGAGTGAAGTTTTAAAGTTTTGAAGATTTTGAAGACCAAGCTGAAGACACGGGGGAGTTTGTTGATGCATATTAGTTTGTCTGTCAGTTGGTCTATTAAGTTGTAAAAGTGTCGTTAGTCATATAATAGAAATATAGATTTTGTATTATGCGACACTTAAGTTTTAGTTTAGGCGACACTTGCCTAAGTGACGCATAGCGACACTTAGGTAAGTGACGCATGAAGGCGGCCACATGCGACACTTCCACAACTGACGCATGTCGGCCAGAATTTTAGTATAAATAGAACCTACGGGTTTTCGGCTAGGGTTGACGAAACTCTAGCACCATTTGTCGACTAAGCTCACCTGTAATCAGTACCATTACGTTATTCAAAGCTAATAAACTCGTTTACTTTGTTTAATTCAATTGTTTCGGTTTGCGTTTATTAGTGATTTGTGCAATTGATTATTTCCACCTTTCAATAGCAGTCGATTATCACTTAGATCCAACGTTTAGGGCACTCACATTAATCACATGTCCAAGAAATTGGATTTCGCGTAACCAGAATTCACATTTAGAAAATTTAGCATAAAGCTTTTCACGTCGAAGCATCTCAAGAACCTGCCTTAGGTGTATTGCATGATCACTCTCACTTGTGGAATAAATGAGAATGTCATCATTAAATCCATAAAGGCAGTTGGAGCATTAGTCAAACCGAATGGCATGACAACGAATTCATAGTGACAATAATGAGTACGAAAGGCAGTTTTAGGAATATCATCTTCCTTTACCTTTAACTGATGGTAGCCAGATCTTAGATCGATTTTTGAGAAGAAACTGGCTCCTTGCAGTTGGTCAAATAAATCATCGATTCTAGGTAAAGGATAACGGTTTTTAATGGTCACTTTATTCAATTCCAGATAATCGATAAACATCCGTAGGGATCCATCTTTCTTTTTAACAAATAATACTGGAGCTCCCCACGGTGAACTGCTGGGACGAATAAAACCTTTATCATGAAATTCTTGCAGCTGATTCATCATTTCTTGCATTTCAATTGGAGCTAAACGATAAGGAGTTTTAGCAATTGGAACAACTCGAGAATTAAATCAATGCGAAATTCTACTTGTCGATCAGGTGGAAGACTAGGGAGTTCATCAGGAAACACATCCGAAAATTCATTAAAAATAGGGATATCAGAAAGAAAGAGCAACAACAGATTTAGAGTTATCAACTACGTGTGCCAAAAAGGCCAGACACCCGTGTGACAACAATCTTTTAGCACGTGCATATGTGCATACAGGAATAGATCGGTTGACATTTTCACCATATATAGTTATGTCCCGTCCGCTAGGAGCTTTCAAAGGAATGACTTTATCATGACAATTTATTACAGATTTATTTCGTCCTATCCAATCCATTCTTATCACTATACCGAATTCTCCCATTTGCATTGGGATCAAATCTACACTAAATTTCTCACCCCCTATTTCAAAGATACACTCTTTATAGACATCATATACTATTACTAACTTGTTATCAACGATTTCAACTTCTAGGGGATGATCCAGTTTAGCTAAGGAAACATTTAAGCATTCACAAAATGAAAGAGATACAAAAGATCCGGAAGCTCCGGAATCAAAAAAATATGGGCAGGTATAGAATTTATGATAAAGGTACTTGTCACCATGTCATGGGATTCCTTAGGCTCCTCTACTATTATCGGAAAAGCATGAGGCTTAGACCCTGATCCCGCGGTTATCCCCTTTTTCTCGACATCCTTCCTTTGTTGCTGTCTTCTCAATTCCTCCTTTCTAATGGGACAATAAGCCTAAATATGATCACTTTTAAAGCACTGATAACATAAACAGAAAGGACTTGGGAAATTGGTTGCCACATGTCTAGGTATCCCACATTTGAAGCATTTACATTCGCCTAAATGCCTCTTCCCACACTTATCACACAGGGGCCAGTCACAAAAGTGAGTTTGGGATGAACGTTGTTGTTGGGATTGTGATTTTTTTAATGATTTTTGAGATGATGGTTTTGTTTCGAATCTCAGTTTCTTGAATGATGAGGGTTGTGATGAAGTAGAATGCTCAATCTTCCTTTTACTTGCAGCTTCAACAGATTTAGCTAACAAGTCTTTTTCTCTAACCAAAGCTCGATTTAATATCTTCAGAATGTCATCATAATAAGTCGGGCCAATGGATTCACGAATTTCAAGGTTCAAGTGACAGTAGAAATGATCCGTCATTAGCTTATTATTGGAAGTATATTCGGAATAGAAACGGGATTTTTCATGGAATGATCTAATATATTCAGATATGATATCTTACCTTGTTCAATAGCGAGAAATTCTACCTTAAGTTTCTCCATTTCAGTCGGCGGGGAGAATTCTGCCTTAAACATTTCAGTGAACCTATCCCATAAAAATTTAGAAGCATTTTCAAAACCATAGGTCTCGACTTTCGAATTCCACCACTCATGAGCATCACCTTTCAGTTGGTTTGCTGCAAATAAAACTTTTATTTTCTCAAGACATTTGCATAACATAAACGTTTCTTCAATCCTACTCAACCACCTCAAACTAATAACAGGATTTAAATCACCTTCAAATTTAGGTGGTTTACAACTTGAGAACTTCTTAAAATCAAAGCTTTCAGTCGACACTTGAGCGGCCAAGAGTCCCACATTTAGTGGCGGATTTGTCAAAATAGGATGTTGTTCGAATTCTTTTAACTTATCAGTTACCACCTGGTTGACTTTTGAAGTCACAATGTTATCTACCTCAGAAATTTTTGTTGGGCCAAATTCTTTGAGAGGTCACCCAATAATCTGATTAATTACTACCTCATCCTCAGGATTTAGAATTCTCTCCACTGCATTCTCTTCATGTTGAGGAGAATGTCCCCGAGGTTCCTGTTCACCTTGAGTTGTTGACGATTCCATTTACTAAAGAGAATGTCAAATTTAATCAACGTATCCCATTTTCTATATAAAGAAACAATTCAAGATACATCTTATACAAATCATCAAGAACAACCTTCCCTTAAACCATCAATGTTAAAGAGTCTTGAATCACCCATGTGTACTAGTGTAATACAACCACGTTGGTCAGACGTAGTAATATTATACTAAATATACATTTCCATCCATTACCCTTAAACATATTCAAGTAAGGCAAATACCGTCTTTGAGATTAAACACAATATTTTATAAATAGAATCTATTACGATACAATTCTAGACACAATCATAGATTCATATAGTTTAAGATTAAGCAATCCTAATGTGAATTACGTAATTATCTTAAACTATCGCTCTGATACCAACTTGAAATGTCCATAAAAAATTTTTTATACACACCAATGTATTTTAGGTCCCATTTTAAATCATCCCTGATTATTATTTGATTACCACCTATTTAATTTAACTCACAAACAAAGAACAAAAAGAACTACTGGAAGTGGACTATTACCCGTCGGGTAGCCCAGTTACCAGCTGGGTAATTGGTGTACCAGCTGGGTACACATGTACGCACCGGGTAGTCCATTTTGGACCACTTTCTGGGAAACTTTGAACACTAGTACCCGCCGGGTACGTGAATTACCTGCCGGGTAGTCAGACAATTTGTATAACTAATACAAAAACACGAAACTCAAAGGTGCATAAGTTTTAACCGTAATGAGTTAGACTATAAAATTTTGCAGGCATCTTTGTATGAATGAAATGAAAGTTTTTCTTTTTGTACTTTTTTCAAATTCGTAAAAACGACCAAATTAGGCGTATCACCAATTTAGTGCCATTTTGGACACTTTTAGTGAACAACTCTTATTATAAACCATACACTTACAAGATCAAAGCTTTTGACCACTATTTCCCTACACCAAATCAAACTTAAAGAGCTCGACCAAAGTTCCATACCCTTGATTTAACTCAAGTTAATCCATAAGTGCATTTAAGGACCCAAATTGGCACTTTTTGACCCGTTAGCCCATGAGAGCTATTTTGACCCATTTAATGGTCAACGATCACCTATAATTAACTATTAAGAGTAGTGAGCTATGTGTCACCATCAAACTTCTACAAAAACACAATTTGACCACTTTCCTCACTTAGACCATTCAATAATCACAAACTTTAATCAAAGTTAACTATATACTTTCAAATTTATAATATACATAATTACACCTGTCATTGACTTTCAAAGTCAACTATTATCAAAACCATATTTGGGGCGTATTACACAAGTGGGTACAAAATGATATATAAAGAGAAGCTTGCTACTTACAATAGGCAAATAATCCACGCTATTTCTTGACTTCTTTACCCTCTCTATGAGTTCTACTACCTGCAAGACATAACATATAACGGAGTAAGCATAAATGCTTAGTGAATATATGAATAACCAATTAAGCAATTCATTCAACACATAACATAGATACTTAAATAGAATAAATACACTTACACACATAGTCACTAATATATCACAAATGAGCATAAGTAGAGATTACACCAATTGGATCCAGGGTCCATGAGATACAATTGTTCTTAGCACATATTTCTTAGTGATCATTATTACGTAACAATTAACCTCTACTCTATTGCTCCATTATATAATTCAAAATGATTCTATACAATAATACAAAACACAATCATATACAAGAACAACAACAATAACATGATTATGTATAGTCTCTTACTCGTAAGCAATCCGAATTCACATAATCATTACTTAATTGATTCTCCATATACTCACCTTATCAATTGATGATGGCCTCAAATAACATTGGAACAAGTTATCCTAATCCTTTCACACCTATACATATAATGCATAATGATACATTTAGAATCTAAAATTCATAACAACTAGTTAGTGAATTATAATTCACTCTCCCCCACTTTGATCAGTCTAAGTATTCCATTATCTACTAATCAAGGTTTAACTTATAAGAATCATAATTTTTTCAAGCCTTTAATTTCTTAGATTCTTTATTGAATTCTTGTTTAATTAACTTATTTAAGCTCTACCAACATGATTAATCACTCTCTAGGGTTAACTAATCTAACTTAGATAGTTTTTTTAGCAAAACTTACAAGTTCACCAAGAACACCCTTGATGAATTCATCATTTTCATGAATTGAAACGATCAATACTAGTGATAATCATGTTAATAGACACCAATTAATTCAATCTCATGCCCTAATTCAAACCAATTAGATGAAAATCACCAAAACCCACTAAAACTCCCTAACCCTTTAAACCCTAGGTTATCATTCACAAAAGAATAGTTACAAGGAGGTTAGAGATGAGGATGAGGATGATAATTGAAAGATTCTTGAGCTTAAACAAAGATTGGAAGGGAAAGATTGATGATGATAGTGATCCACGGGTTTTGGTTCCTCGTATTAAGTTTTTGGAAATGGCTAGAATGATTCAGAAAAGAGATACGTATAAGTGTATATAAGTTTAATCCTTTTATTTCGTAAAGGATGGAACTGATAAACCCAATTGCATTTTATGTTATCTCTCATCAACATATTTGAGCATGATATACATGTAGTATTGTAAAAATAAAGATTAACCTTCTCGAAAAAGGGCCGTGCATCGCACGGCCTTAATATTCACTAGTTATTATATATATAAAGAAAACAATGTGGCCTACAATCTTGACATATCATCATAATTAGACAAGTTATCTTAAATTTTTTAATTTCATTTAAGGAATTAAAAATTAATTTTTCAATGATATTTCATTTATGTATTAACATTCCAGTAACATTCTATTTATATAATTCAATATTTTTCATTTGTATTAATCTATCACATATCTATCATTTTTACTTAATGAGATAGTATAATCTAAAAGTATGACATGTATTTTCTTAAATAATCATGAATAACTCTATTATCTATCACCCCTTTTATGATTCGTAGAAAGTTTATTTGCATTTACTCTTAAGAATGATTTTTCGTTCATTCTAAATCTCAATAATTTACCAAATAGATTTCCTGTGGTCATTTCAAGACATCACGTTTTGTAAGTTATTATTTGATTTTTTTGGCACCTTTTTTCATATAAATTTATGTCTACTTGTAACACCCCCAAATTTAATGATTCGCGGAAGCATACTTTAGGTGTTACTAATCAAATATCAAAGCACACAGATACATAGTAAACAACTCTATATGCGTCGTTTTAACAAAATATATTAATATTAAAAGGTTTACAACAGTTTGAACTCATACATAGCTCGTGATCGTAATATGAGAGATTTAAGTACATAATTAGTTATACAAAATCTAATAATGTAATGAAATCTCTGAAGTTTGCATGAAGACTCGAGCTAAGATGTATCCTGATGGGCAGTCCAAATCTACTGCTGAGTACCTGTGATACATGCTAAAATGGGTCAGCTAACGCTGGTGAGCTCACAAGTTTGAGTATAAAATATTATTCTATGAACCGCAAGATTTAAGTATTGATTTGCATCCAGCAAATAAAGTTATAGATAATGTATACAACCATGAGCGCATAGTCTGAGCTTAACTCGAGGGTCGGGTCCCATATAGAGAATTCCGAGCAAGGTGCCTCCACGAGTGCCTAATCTACACTCGTCTTCCCAAATATTAGTACGTCCGTTTACCCGGTTAGTGCTTGCTAACCCGGACGAGGAGGGTCAATCCTCGCGCACATCACAGAGAAAAAGTCGGAGGAGAAGCGACTTGAGGATGTGCCAATCGTTAGAGACTTTCCCGAAGTCTTTCCGGAAGAACTACCTGGCTTACCTCCACATAGACAGGTAGAGTTCTCAATCGATCTCGTGCCGGGTGCCGCTCCGGTAGCCCGAGCACCATACCGCCTAGCTCCATCCGAACTTCAGGAGTTGTCCACCCAGTTACAGGAACTCCTGGACAGAGGATTTATTAGGCCGAGTTCTTCACCATGGGGAGCTCCGGCCTTATTCGTGAAAAAGAAAGACGGTTCTTTCCGAATGTGTATCGACTATCGAGAGTTGAACAAGTTGACCGTCAAGAACCGGTATCCACTTCCTCGTATCGATGACCTGTTTGACCAACTACAAGGATCGAGTATTTATTCAAAGATCGATCTTCGGTCAGGTTATCATCAACTTCGAGTTCGCGACACCGACATTCCGAAAACTGCTTTTCGAACTCGTTACGGGCATTATGAATTTCAGGTGATGCCATTCGGTTTAACAAACGCACCGGCTGTATTCATGGACCTTATGAATCGGGTGTGCAAACCCTATCTCGACAAGTTTGTCATTGTCTTTATCGATGACATCCTCATCTATTCGCGCAACGAACGAGAACACGCACAACACCTCAAAACCATCCTAGAGCTACTTAAGCACGAGGAGTTATATGTCAAATTCTCCAAGTGTGAGTTCTGGATACAATCCGTTCAATTCCTTGGACACGTTGTTAATAGTCAAGGAATTCACGTCGACCCATCGAAAATCGAGGCTATCAAAGACTGGCAAGCGCCAACTACTCCGACCGAGGTACGCCAATTTCTAGGGTTGGCCGGTTATTATCGTCGTTTCATCGAAAATTTCTCCAAAATAGCTCAACCACTCACGACACTGACTCAGAAGGAAAAGAAGTTCGATTGGACTGATAAACAAGAGTCAGCATTTCAGCTATTAAAACTAAAGCTTTGCAGTGCTCCTATTCTATCCTTACCCGAAGGCACTGACGACTTCGTGGTATACTGCGATGCTTCCCACCAAGGTCTCGGTTGCGTGTTGATGTAATGAGATAAGGTCATTGCTTACGTTTCCCAACAACTCAAAGTTCATGAGAAGAACTACACGACTCACGACCTCGAGCTAGGGGTCGTGGTGTTCGCCCTCAAAATCTGGAGACACTACCTCTATGGTACCCGAAGTACCGTATTCACCGATCACAAAAGTCTCCAGCACATCTTCGACCAAAAAGACCTTAATATGCGACAACGTCATTGGGTCGAGTTGCTCACCGATTATGACTACGAAATTAAATACCACCCAGGCAAGGCAAATGTTGTTGCCGATGCCCTCAGTCGAAAGGAACGGCCGAAACCACTTCGAGTTCGAGCCCTCAGTATGACCATTCATAATGATCTCACCATTCAGATTCATACCGCTCAACTCGAAGCTTTGAAACCTGAAAATGTCAAAAGCAAAGCCTTACGAGGCATCGATAAGCAATTCGAAATCAAACCTAATGGTGTTAGGTACTTCTCAAATCGAATCTGGTTGCCTAGTTTTGGGAACTTGCGAGACTTGGTGATGGATGAAGCTCACAAGTCTAAATATTCTATCCACCCTGGATCCGACAAAATGTATTACGGCATCAAAGAATTCTATTGGTGGCCGAACATGAAAGCCGAAATCGCCACATATGTCAGCAAGTGCCTTACTTGCTCGAGAGTCAAAACCGAACATCAAAAACCTTCTGGTTTACTCCAACAACCCAACATTCCCGAATGAAAATGGGAACAAATCGCCATGGATTTCATAACCAAACTACCCAAGTCATCAAGCGGTTGCGATACCATTTGGGTGATCGTCGACCGACTCACCAAATCTGCTCATTTCCTGGCGATCAAGGAAACCGATAAAATGGAACGCCTCTCACAAATTTACATCAAAGAAATTGTTTCCAGACACGGTGTCCCAACCTCGATTATCTCTGACAGGGACGCTCGTTTCACTTCTCACTTTTGGCAATCACTTCAAAAATCATTAGGTACCCGACTTGATATGAGTACCGCATACCATCCTCAAACCGATGGCCAAAGTGAACGAACCATTCAGACACTGGAAGATATGCTACGAGCTTGCGTAGTTGACTTCGGTGCAAACTGGGAAAGACACCTACCATTGTGCGAGTTTTCCTACAATAATAGTTATCATACCAGCATTAAGGCTGCGCCCTTCGAGGCACTGTACGGTCGTAAGTGCCGATCACCGATCTGTTGGACCAAAGTGGGAGACAGCCAACTCACTGGTCCTGACCTCATACACGAAACCACTGAGAAAATTGTCGAGATCCAAAACCGACTTAAAGCCGCACGTGATCGTCAGAAAAGTTATGCTGACGTGAGACGCAAACCAATCGAGTTCCAAGTTGGGGATCGAGTACACCTTAAAGTATCGCTTTGGAAAGGCGTAATCCGATTCGGCAAACGCGGGAAGTTAAACCCCAGGTACATTGGGCCCTTTGAGATCCTTGAGAGGATTGGCCCCGTGGCATATCGATTGCAGCTGCCAGTCGAGCTCAGCAGCGTGCACCCTACCTTTCACATTTCTAACTTAAAGAAATGCCTGTCTGACGAGACACTTATCATCCCACTCGACGAAATTCGCATTGATAACAAACTTCATTTTGTCGAGGAACCTGCGGAAATCATGGACCGTGAGGTCAAACAACTCAAACAAAGTCGTATCCCTATCGTTAAGGTCAGGTGGAATTCGCGGCGTGATCCGGAATTCACTTGGGAACGGGAAGACCAAATGCGACTCAAGTATCCTCAGCTATTCCCTGACTCTACATCAAACACGATCACGAGCTAAATTTCGGGACGAAATTCTCCTAACAGGGGGAGAATGTAACACCCGCCAAATTAGGACTAGTGATTAGTGCCTAATCAACTGTTAATACATGTAATTAGTTCTGTGTTAGGCTAATTAATGTATCGGATTTTATATTGATGAACATATACAATTTTGCGATTTGATTAAATCGTACGCAATTTAAATCGAATGTAATTCGATTCAATTTTATACGGACGTTGGTGAACAAAATTATTAAATAAGATAACATTATTTAATAACGCTATTATATCTAAAATAGTATTTTGATGATAGTTCATACATGTTTCGTATCGTACAATTAAAAGCCTACGCGATTAGAATGTTAAACGCGCAAACAATGTTAAGTTATACTTTATAAGTCAATTATTAAAGTAATTGGTGAAATATTTTAAGTAAAAATATTGGGTAATTATTCGTGCCTTAAAACGGGTGTATAACGCGCGAAATAATTATTTAAACGGTTAAACGATCGGGAAAACGAACACCGCACGGAACGCAAACGCGAGGAACAAGTTTGGGACACACCCACATGGGGTGGGCCCCACGAAAAATCTGCCAAAAGGGGGTGAGGTCACCACCTCCCCACCCCATTTTCACTTTACCTTTCTCTCTCTCTTCCTCTCTTTTCTCTCTAAAACAACAAACACCCCCCATCACTCCATCAACTTAATTCTCGAAATAACGCCACAAGACGACCTCCAATCTCGAAGCTCGTTTGGAAGAAAATAACCACGAAGCAACGATCTACGTTTCCTTCTTTTCGGAATTTCATTTCGACAAATTGTAAGTTTCCGACAAATCCCGAAACCTTTAGATTTTCGAGTATTTTTAGCAAGTAGTTGTTTATATAAGCTTAGAATGTCCTTATAAGGGTTGGGTAAAAGAATCAGGCCAAGATATGGCCGGAAAAACTCGTTTTGGCTCAAAAATCCGTAAAACAGTCGTAAGTGTCGCAATGACGACCAGTATTGCGTCACTTCATGCGTCACTTAAGTGACGCATGAAACCCTAATTTTGCCTAAGTGCCGCATAAAGCCCTTTTTCCCGACACTTCAACCGTCACTTGCTTAGTGACGCCTAGGACCCTTACCGTCACTAATAACCTGACACTGCTTTAGTGACGCCCAAGTATGCGTCACTCCTATAAGTGACGCCTAACCGACACTTACACCCGTCACTTACCTTAGTGACGCCCTACCATGCGTCACTTCCCTTAAGTGACGCACATGCTCAGATTTATTATTTTTTTAGCGACACTTCCTAAGTGACGCCCAAGCCACCCAGTGACGCTTCACTATGCGTCACTTCCATAAGTGACGCCATAAGTGACGCCCAGCCCCTAAGTGACGCATAAACAGAAGGTTTTAAACAAATTTTACACTAAGTTTTGAGACCCAAATTTGACACCCCATTTCACACAAATTCAAGTCCAGATGCGTTTTTCACCAAAGCAATATAGTAGAAATAAAAATTTTCCAAGCTGACCTGGCAGCTCGACCCCAGCCAGGGGCTCTGCCCCTTAGACCCCGCTACCAGGGGCGCTGCCCCCTCTTTTTACTGTTTTACTAGGGGTGTGATACATTGCTCTGTTTTTAACGCATGAACGCGAGTACATATTTCAATATACTACATGAGTTATTTTCAACTAATAAAACCAAAGTCCTCCGTCAGTATAGTCTGGTAATACGAAAGTAGCGTGAATATTAGTATATGGTACCATATAGGATTGACCCTCCTCGTCCGGGTTAGCAAGCACTAACCGGGTAAACGGACGTACTAATATTTGGGAAGACGAGTGTAGATTAGGCACTCGTGGAGGCACCTCGCTCGGAATTCTCTATATGGGACCCGACCCTCGAGTTAAGCTCAGACTATGCGCTCATGGTTGTATACATTATCTATAACTTTATTTGCTGGATGCAAATCAATACTTAAATCTTGCGGTTCATAGAATAATATTTGATACTCAAACCTGTGAGCTCACCAGCGTTAGCTAACCCATTTTAGCATGTATCACAGGTACTCAGCAGTAGATTTGGACTGCCCATCAGGATGCATCTTAGCTCGAGTCTTCATGCAAACTTCAGAGATTTCATTACATTATTAGATTTTGTATAACTAATTATGTACTTAAATCTCTCATATTACGATCACGAGCTATGTATGAGTTCAAACTGTTGTAAACCTTTTAATATTAATATATTTTGTTAAAACGACGCATATAGAGTCGTTTACTATATTTCTAAGGGGGGCGACTACCCCCACTGCCCGCATTCTAGCTCCGCCACTGCAAAGACTACTCGGGTAATACCTCTATCTTCTCCTCATTATAAGTTGGTTTCGCGTGAACCTTGACGTGGCCAAACCCGTAACATTTAACGGGTTGATCGATTTGGAGTTAGAATTGGCTGGTGGGTTCATTTCGCATTGAGTGAGTCAACTTTCATTCGTTACTTTAGGGTTGGCGAGTCAAACAGTTATCCCGAACCTTGAACGGCACCCAACCCGAAAAATCAATGGAGTTGATGGGTTAAAATAAATATATAATATGATAGGACTTATGATATGTAATGATATTTGTTACCTCCAATTTGGTAAAAACTGGAACATTGAATTATAGGATAACAAGCACAATCATTCATTGCATTTTCCATTTCTCATTTTTTAAAGCGATACTTCTGATTCGTCATGTATTTCCTATTTTATTACCCAATCCCGAAATATGGAAAGTACTACTATTTTTCCTCCATATATATATGATCTTGTTTGTTACATATTGAAACGCCCTAACTTTTTTTTATAGTCATACGTCATAAAATCATAATGTTTACAATGAAAATCGTTTACATTTGGTCCCACATGAAAGTCAACAACATTTTATATTTTCTGATGTTAACCATTGACTTCACAAATCAATTAAGTATAACAATTATAGTTTAATAAAACCTTTCAGTCGAATAATACATGATATTTTATCATAATCCTTTGGGCGATTTATACAAGTATTATCAAGACGAAATCCAAAAGAAATGAAGTTTGTCTCACCAATAAGCAAGCCTCAATCCACGCTATCCTCGTGTCATTATAAATCACCCGTCTCGGTCTTTTGGTTCAACCGAACCATTAACCTACAAAATAAAATAACTAAAGGAATAAGCATAAAGCATAGTGAATATACAAACAATTAAATGAATAATACATCAGTACACCACTTCACCAATACATCATGTGAAAGTCGAATACACAACAATACATCGAACCTGCTAACAATGTAGCAAGGTATAATCAACAATACACCATACATCGTGGATCCGCGGTCCAATAAGCATGTTCAAGCACATGTCCTGTCCATCAAACCTTTGCTTATAGCAAAGTAAATTATACATCTCCATCGTCGATCAATAATCCAATAAGTATGTGCAAGCACATGTCCTCTTCATCAAACCTTTGCTTATAGCAAAGTAAATAATACAAGATCAAGTCGAATAATGTCAAATACTAAGCACATACAATAGTACATGCTAGTCAAATAAGTCAGTTAATTCCACATACTTCACATAACTCAACATGCTTCCACATAAATCAAAATACTTGAATTACTTCTACACAATCCAACGTCATTAAATAATCCACATATTCACAATTCATAGAATTCAATAACAATATATGTAAACAATAAGAAATAATCCCCAAGATTGTGTGAACCTCTTGCTCAGAAACAATCCGGAACACACAATCATCATCCATTTAATCCCCCATATACTCACCTTTGCCTTTTAGATGAATAAGCAGCTTGCAAATGTCGGTAGCTACCACGTCTCGAATCTTGAATCACCTTATAGATAACATGTAATTAATACAAAACGTTTACCTTATAATATTCGTCTTACTCACCTAATAATCAACCAATTATTATCTCATGAACCTCTAATCTTTCATCATTTTAATGGTTACTATAACGTAGTCTCATTCGTGTAGAATATGAACACATTAATCATAACGAATTCTTTATTTCAATGTATCTTATTCAAGCTCGTTTTACGATCGCTATTAATTCACAACTATTTTGATATGGTCGTTTACTACTCGGTCATACACATCTTAATTATAATACTTATAGTTTGGGTACAACTAGCTCACCTTTCTAACACATCCTTACTTCAGTTTAATTATTAATCACTCGATCTAATCGTTATATATATTTTCGACTATTCTTACCTCTTAATTCACTAGTTACATGATTAGACATACCTTCAATACTATAATGATTCAAATGCATATTCATTTAAGTTTTCATTCAAGATTTAGTTCTACGTTATGTTTATTTTTAATCCTGCTATGTACATATATATACATGGTATTATAACAGAAGTAGGCTAAATCAGTGAACATGCAGGTCTGGAAAGCTCTAAGTCGCGTCATGATTTATGCAAGATCGCGTCACGATCTTTAACATCTCGCATCACGAAATGGTACGGGTCACGTCGCGACCTTGAACTTTTACTCAGACCTGCGAACCCAGATCCTGTACCTGTGCATAATCTGCTACTGCTCAATTTTGAGCATAATCAACAGCAAAAACCAGTTTCAGCTTGAAAAACTAAGGTGTATAAACACTATCTAATCATTGTCATATACCTAGTTCCATCAATTTCAATAACTAACCTAATTTCTAATTTACTTCCAAAATCCAATGAATTCAAACAAGAGATTAGAACTTACAAGTAGCGAAGATGATGGTAGTGATTATGAATAAAGAAGAAGGTGAAGATTGAAGTCACAGATCAGATTTTGATTGTTCTTGGGTTGGGGTTTTTCTTGTGACACTAAGTGTTTGTTCCTGTATTTGAGTTCGTGAGAATTTTAGAAGGAGCAGGAACAATTGAGTATATATGTCTATATATGGGTACTACTTTAATTCCCTTTGATACTTATTGCCTGGAATTTAAAATATTTCGCGATATCAAATATTTTACTTTTCTTACATATTTAATAGTTTAAAATAACTATTATTTTATTCATCACAATTACACTTTTAGATTTGTTGGTGTTACAACTCTCCCCCATTTATCTATTCGTATCCTCATGAATATCGATCGTGTCAGTTCGATATCAATGATTTCTCTTACTCGTTTACCATTATAAGTAGGCAATTACTTATTACAGTTTCATGGTCAAATATTAATCATGTATAAATACATACTAGTCGTATATCAAGTAACCGTCACCATATTAGCAATTATTTATATAATATTCATCCTATAACTACAATGTACTAAAATCAACTAGTCATAGTCAAGTAATGATCAAATACAATAATACTCAACTTAATTATGGAACCTCTTACTCGGAACAGTAAGTAATTCGGAACCCCACAATTAATTCTAATACACTCACTGCAAGTTTGTAATTTCTAAATCAAATTTTAGTAAAATAATACTTATAGCACAATCAACTTAACTCGTCTTATCGGTTTCAATAAGGTTTCAACTATACATATATTTTAATTAAGCGTTAATTACATATTCATCGGTCTATGCATATAATAATGTGTACCTATAAACTATCTCATCAACTTTTCCACTAATACACATATAATGTGTATTCAACTATATTCAAATGAGCACATAACTGTGTATACCATAATTAATTTAGGTCAATTAATCACTCATACAAATGCTGAACAATTTAAAATACACGGTCAATTACAACACGTAGATATATACTTTTATCAATATAGGCACAAAATGTGCATACTATCTTATCCGTTGACACACAAACAGTGTTCATTTAACTTATTCAACTATCGCGCATGAATTGTGCATTCAACAATATTCACATAAGAACACAACACGTGCTTTCAACTTTATCCATTGTCCACTAGCACAGTGTGCCTTATCCCGCACACATGCAATGTCAAATATTACTCATTTCAACTGAATTAACTTTCAGTTCAACAACTAACACCCGTAGCGTTCATTACACTATATGGGCAACTTATAAATATATATATATATATATATATATATATATATATATATATATATACATGTTTTCAATTCTTTCCACTTGCACACAATAATTGTGCATTTCATTTGTTTTCCGGTACCCGTGCACCGTTCTTGTTCTTAATTCGTTCAAGTCAATTGGTCAATTATAAGGGTGTTTATAGTCAAATCCTTAAACACCTTGAATCAAATAGTCAACTAAAACAGTCTTACAATTTGAAACTAGCTATATACGCTAGAATCATTACGTTATTCGGTTACTTTTATTTTTATGTCAATAACATTAGTAGTAATTAAACCACAATATACAATTAAGTTAACTATACTAGCTTTAAATTTTATCAAAACTAGCAAAAGGCCAGTATTCATACATTAGTTTAATAGCAATATGCTAGGATTTCCACATTGCAACTAGTTGGCAACATATAATACACATAACTTAGTTATGTGAAACCTCTTACACGGATGTAATCCGGAATCACATAATCTTTTGCTCATTTGGTTTCACATAATAATGTATTATCTTACCTTAGTATGATTCAATTAACATCATTATTTCTTTTCAGACTTTTCAGGCCGTTAAAGCCTTCATTCGGTCTGTATCATCTTAACTCAAATAGCACTTACCTATATCAATAGGTACTATTATTACTTATAGGTCCAATAATTCATTATATTTTGTTATATTTCGATTATCTTATCATAAGATTTCAGATTTCTCCCTCACTTTGACTGGTCTTATCACTCTTTTTACAGAAGATATCATATAAAACATGAGTTTAATTGTCAACCTATTTCTTATTAACTAAATGCATATTCAAAACTGATATTTTAATGCATGCGCTAATAATAAACCATTAATACATTAAAGAAAACTGAAATTTCAAATTCTGACATTCAAATCGCATCGCGACTATCTCAAATCACGTCGCGATTCACATTAAATCGCGTAGCGATCTTTTACCCGCACAAACAAATTTCAAACCTAAACTTTAAACACGTATAACTTTTGACTCGGTAATTTTTTAAAACATGAAATTTCATATACACCTCCACTATATCATAATAGAGGCTTCCTTTTTTACACTTTTCCAAATTTCACGTTAACGAAGAGATTGGACACATAACTAAATATGGGTCATTTTGGGTCAATTTTGTAATCATGTCATAACGCAAATCATATGCCCTAATGATCTACACTTTTCATCATTATAAACGACGTTTATTTCAACTCTTAACCTAATAGCCATTTATCACATGTTCAAATGTTAACTCGTTCTTAGACTATGGGTGCACTAGTGACCCGTTTGAGTACTATTGACCCATTTATTAAAATTACCAACATTCAACGTCAATTAATAATTTAATTCAAGTTTTCCACATTACATTTCACCGCCTATTTTAGTCAAAGATTCCATTTGAAACTTAACCATATACGTAGACTTTACTGAAATAAAAAGGAGGCAGAGTGACTCAGCCTCAATTTGTTCAGATATATTAATACTTGGGCGGCCTAAATGGGGGTACTAATGACCCGTTAGGGGCATCAACAATCAAATAGTCAATCTATTCAAAACTTTTATGGACATGTCATGTCCAAATTCTGACTTTATACTTCTATATTCAATACATGCCCTACACGTGTTCCAATAGTCATACTTACCTTACACATATTTAGGTATTCATAAATATCCCCACGGTCACATTAAATCTCTATGATACTCAGTAGTCTCAATAATTTCATGTAACATAACATAATATAACACCGTTGATCAAGCGCTGTTAGATTATGTTTTCACACTTCCTTCTCAGAATAATTTGTATCATAAATCATCAATATGACTTCCCTTTACTTAAACACATAACACAACAGGTCAAAAGCAATCAAATACGCATAGGAGCAAACAATCACATAATCGATTTTACTCAATCAAATAATTTCAAATAATTAGTTAACAACTTTTCACATAGAACTCTTCACAAGATTAATTGAAATAAGTTAGTACGTCTGATCTTCTAAATTCCTAGAGTTACTGCCAATATGTTAGCAGTCAACTGAACATCTAATCACAACTGTTGATAATACTAATTAGCTAATTTATCTACAACAATAGCTAACACAAGTTAGCAATTCTTTCACCTGTCATTTTCTTATTTTATGATTCCTCATCAAATATCGATACCCTGTCTATCAACAATTGGTTTCTACTATATTCACATTATCTAATCATTAGCAAGGAATTTTAACAACGCCTTCCATATTGATTTACCACTTTAGCACCACTAATTTCACGTTACTTTAAACATTTTTAGGCATACTAAATCTCAACTAAAACTATTTGGCATGTTAAAGTTCAACTAAATCTGTTTAGGATGCTAGCAATTTCATTCAACTTTTCAGTTACTAAGTCAACACGTAACAGTCATCAAATACTCTGCTACAGGAAGGCATATCAGTTCGATTAAATCAATTTCACTAGTAAACATACTTATCATAGCAATTCATGCAATTCATATAGGTATAAGTCTAAGCAATCCTATTGTGGATTACCTAGTTCTCTCAAACCATCGCTCTTTGATAGCAACTTGAAACGCCTTAATTTTTTTTATAGTCATACGTCATAATTTATAAATGCATAATGTTTACAATGTAAATTGTTTACATTTGGTCCCACATGAAAGTCAACAACATTTTATATTTTCTTATGTTAACCATTGACTTCACAAATCAATTAAGTATAACAATTATAGTTTAATAAAACCTTTCAGTCGAATAATACATGATATTAAATCATAATCCTTTGGGTAATTTATACAAGTATTATCAAGATTATAATCCAAAAGAAATGAAGCTTGTCTCACCAATAAGCAAGCCTCAATCCACACTATCCTTGTGTCATTAATAAATCACCCGTCATGGACTTTTGGTTCAACCGAACCATTAACCTACAAAATAAAACAACTAAAGGAATAAGCATAAAACTTAGTTATTATACGAACAATTAAATGAATAATACATCAATACACCTGTTCACCAATACATCATGTGAAAGTCGAATACACAACAATACATTGAACCTGCTAACAACGTAGCAAGGTCAAATCAACAATACACCATACATCGTGGATCCGCGGTCCAATAAGCATGTGCAAGCACATGTCCTGTCCATCAAACCTTTGCTTATAGCAAAGTAAATTATACATCTCCATCGTCGATCAATAGTCCAATAAGCATGTGCAAGCACATGTCCTCTCCATCAAACCTTTGCTTATAGCAAAGTAAATAATACAAGATCAAGTCTAATAATGTCAAATACTAAGCACATACAAAAGTACGTGCCAGTCAATTAAGTCAATTAATTCCACATACTTCACATAACTCATCATGCTTCCACATAAATCAAAATTCTTCGAGTGCTTCTACACAATCCAGTGTCATTAAATAATTCCACATATTCACAATTTATAGAATTCAATAACAATATAGGTAAACAATAAGAAATAATCCTAAAGATTGTGCGAACCTCTTGCTCAGAAACAATCCGGAACACACAATCATTATCCATTTAATCCCCCGTATACTCACCTTTTCCTTTTAGACGAATAAGGAGCTGATTACAAATATCGGTAGCTGTCACGTCCCGAATCTTGAATCACCTTATAGATTACATGTAATTAATATAAAACGTTTAGCTTATAATATTCATCATAGTCACCTAATAATCAACGAATTATTATCTCATGAACCTCTAATCTTTCATCATTTTAAATGTTACTATAACGTAGTCTCATTCGTGTAGAATATCAACACATTACTCATAACGGATTATTTATTTCAATGTATCTTATTCAAGCTCATTTTACGATCGCTATTAATTCACAACTATTTTGATATGGTCGTTTACTACTCGGACATATACATTCTAATTATTATACTTATAGTTTGGGTACAACTAGCTCTCCTTTCTTAGACATCCTTACTTCAGCTTAGTTATTAATCACTCGATCTAATCATTATATATATTTTCGACAATTCTTACCTCTTAATTCACTAGTTACACAATTAGACATACCTTCAATACTATAATGATTCAAATGCACAATCATTTAATATTTCATTCAAGATTTAGTTCTACGTTATGTTTATTTTTAATCCTGCTATATACATATATATACATGGTATTATAACACAAGCAAGCAGGCTAAATCAGTGGACACGCAGGTCTGGAAAGCTCTAAATTGCATCACGATTTATGCAAAATCACGTCGCGATCTTTAACGTCTCGCATCGTGAAATGGTACGGGTTGCGTTGCGACTTTGAAATTTTACTCAGACCTGCGAACCCAAATCCTGTACCTGTGCATAATCTGCTATTACTCGATTTTGAGCATAATCAACAGTAAAAACCAGTTTCAGCTTGAAAAACTAAGGTGTATAAACACTATCTAATCATTGTCATATACCCATTTCCATCAATTTCAATAACTAACCTAATTTCTAATTTACTTCCAAAACACAATCAATTCAAACAAGAGATTAGAACTTACAAGTAGAGAAGATGATGGTAGTGATGATGAATAAGAAGGTGAAGATTGAAGTCACATATCAGAATTTGATTGTTCTTGGGTTGGGGTTTTTCTTGTGACACTAAGTTTTTGTTCCTGTATTTGAGTTCGTGAGAATTTTAGAAGGAGCAGGAACAATTGAGTATATATGTCTATATATGTGTACTACTTTAATTCCCTTAGATACCTATTGTCTGGAACTTAAAATATTTCACGATATCAAATATTTTATTTTTCTTACATATTTAATAGTTTAAAACAGCTATTATTTTATTTATCACAAATACACTTTTAGATTTTTGGGTGTTACACGTATTTACGTTAATACTAACATGATACCGGCACTATGCAGCGGAATACGATATTAGAATATTATGTCTATTCTTTTTAGGACTATCCATGAAGATGACATAATAACGATAGTATGCTTGTATATAGAGTTGAGAATTTGAAATATCATGGTGAAGAGTGTAAATTCGTAATGAAAATGGTAAATTAATATGAAAGAAAATTTACATAAGTTAAATTTGAAAATGTTAAAATTTAGTATTAAAACTAAAACTTTCTATATATAAATAAATAAATAAGTAGTTTTAGATGGAATATGCAAGAGGGGTTTTAAGATTCTATAGTAAGACATGCTTTATAAGTAATTATAGATAATGAGTTTTAAGTTACTTTGTTTCTTGTTTTAACTAAACAATTAAAATGGCGGAAAACAAACAAAACACAAAAAAAGGGAAACGAATCTGTGAGGATTAAAAGCTTCTGGTCGTAGGTCGATTTATGTTATGAAACTTTCTTCTAACATTGTGTTTAAATTTGCATAATCTTTGCTAAAGTTAACGTTCAAATGACTACCTAGCATTCTGGTAAAAATGAAGAATTCAATCAGTAATCTCTATAAATAGGGTACAAAAGTCATTTAACAAAATCACCACTTTCCTTCCACGTTTTATAATATTAAACATCTCAAAAATGGCTAATCATAATTTACAAAAATTGCACCATAAATATCAACGTTATTTTCTACATATCATATGGTATACTTTCGGGCAAAGTTTTTAATATTTTGGTGAGTTTTTCGAAAATACCTATCAGATACAAAAGATACAAAGTATCACATGTGATACGAATGATTGTGATACTACACAATATCACATGTGTGACTAACGGCTATTACATGTGATACTACACAATATCAAATGTGATGGTAAATTGTAAGATTTGTAAAATCCACCAAAAGATGAAAAAATAAAACCGTATAAAGTATACAGTGTGAGATGTCTAATTGAACAGAAAAACGTTGAATTTTATGGTGCAACTTTTGTAAATTTTCACTTATCTGTATCTGGGATATTCTATTTTAAAAAATGTAGAAAAAGGTGAAGTTTAATGAAAATGAATAGATGAAATTGATTCCATCATTCTCATCAAAATTTTTATTATCATTTGAATTCAACTTGTGATTTAATATTTATATAGTTTCACTCTATATTCATGGGTGAAAGTGTGTACGCGAAGAAAATATCTTACTCCCGCATAGTATATTTTCTCCTTTGTTTAAAGAAATAGTTTAGAACTTTCAAAATTTACGGGACTTTTCAATGTTTAATTGTAATTAGCGTATTAAAAAAACAGTTATGCACAATTTATTGTCGTTAATTCTCCATTGTTAAGATTGAAAGACAAGCAAAAATATAGGGGGTGTTCACTATATGGACAAACCGAATTGTCCAATCGGACAATTTGGATTGGATTATTTGGTTCAGATAATTTGGGTTTTTAGATCGGTTTGGTTCAAAATCGAATATTTATTTTGGTTTTTGGATTGGTTTTGGTTACTAATGTAGAAACCGAATAGTCCAAATTAACCGAATAGTAATATATTTTGGTAATACTTTCAAAATATGTACAAATTAATTAGGTTAATCACTGAATATCATGCATACTTATACCATTATTAACTTTATTCACTTTTATTATAAATTTCTTAACTATACTTTAGTTTTGAAAAATATAATGTATGAACTTAGACAATGACTTGCATGTAGGTGTGATCTTATGGGGGTATTTATACCATCATTGTTGACATAGCAAATTTGAAATGCATATAAAATTGGGAAGATGGGAGAGAAAAATCAATTTGTTGATGATATATAATCATTTTCTTAATAAGCTCATCTTCAAATGCCTAACATTCCTATTTTGGTGGAAATCACCCGCTAAACCTAAATCAAGAATTTTTTTTCTTTTTTCTTTTTTATGATTTTAATGATATAAATTACATAATGTTAGCTATAATTTACCGCTCACATAATTTGAATTTAATTGGTAAACAACTAGATTAATTCCATGACCAAAAATAATATCTTACCAGTAGGAAGGCAAATGATACCTGTAGAGGACTGCATGTGGCAACAGGAAGGCGGTGGTGAGTCTAGTACTGTAGGTGGTGGCGACGGTGCTCCAATGGTGAAGGGGTTTGCTGGAAGGGTTTTATGCTTGCAACTCGAAAACCAAATAATTCAATATGGAAAGGCGATGTTGATGGTCTATATTATTAAGCTTAGAGAAAAGAAGAGTGAAGTTTGTCTGCGTGTACCTCAGCCCCCCATTTATTTTTTTTAGCCTAAATGTGAGGGTTGGTTGTTAATTTGGAAGTTTGTTACAGTAAAGAGAAATTAAGTCAAAACATAAAGGGTTTATTATGACAAATAAAAGAACGTTAATGATGGTAAGTTTAAATAAATTAAGGGCATATTAGTATTTTACTACATATGTTGGTGCATATTTAGTGTGCCTGTTAGTTGATCTTAGCATGTGTTAGTTTTGTTATGTAATTACAATAGTTTGAATGTTTGAATTTTATTAAGTAATTACATTATTTGTTTACGCGACATATCCAGTGTCGCAGTAGCGACAAAAGGCTTGTGTCGCATGAGTTGGTCTTGTAATATCCACCTTAGAGGCCTAGTGGCATTATGGTAATTTCCGACTTTAAATTATTTGTTTAATGTGTTAGGAAATTAATTTGTTTATTTTATTATGTTTATTTTGAAAGATTAGTCAAAAAGTCAAATGACTTATTGTGACTAGTAAACTATTGATTGTTTTAACTTTATATAGTTGACGGTGAAATAAAATTGTTGAAATCGCAAATTGTTGAGACATAGTTTGTGACAACAGATCTAGCTTGAAATAGGAATGATGTAATTGGTATCATGTTTGTACATTGGTATAGATTTGTAAATAAATGTTTGTTTTGTTATTAATATTCGTTAAATATATTAGTATATTAAAGTGTTAGACGAATATCGAAGATGAAATAAATATGCATAGCGAGTCAAGATCTCAAGTCGCAAGGCATTGCGATGTGAGATGAGATCTGAACTCGCAGATCAAAGTAAGCTTAACGAGCCGAAGCGAGTCTTGGCTTGGGCTTGTGTGCGATTCGAGTCAACTCGTAGGCCCAGTGGCTGCGAGTTGAGACGAGATATTTAAATGATTTTTGATGGCGCCTGAACAGTCAGGTTTTTGAAGCTCTCTCCTTGTGAGGGGGGAGAACCCGTCCCCGTCGTCAAGGGACTGACCGGACAGTACCGAGCACCGATCGGTGGTTAAGTTTTAAATTTATAAAGAGCTGGGGACTCAATTTATAAGTCCTACCTATCACATAGGGTGAGCAAGTAGTAAGTATAACTCGAGGACGTTCTTAAATCGGAGCGAATTGAAACGAAGTGATGCCACAGATAGAGTTTTGCTTTTAGGATGGGTTTTGTGCAGATAGGTAGGTTTTGGGGGTTTTCTAATTTAATTAACTAATTAACTAAAGACAGGAAAAGTAAATAAGATAGAGAAGAATCGGTAGCTAGGTAGACAGATAGAGAATTGCGGCGGTTGAAACTTCAATAATCAGTTGCGGGGATGATGCTTATTATAAAGATAATTGGGGACATTTTTAGTTAATAAACAGATGCATTATGGGTGTAAAAACTAGGACCATACTCATTCTAGTTATGTACCAGAATTAGTATGTCACGAGACCTAGGCTATCGTGATTCTGATCAGAATAGGCTGCTCAACCCCCCACACTGTCTTTGTGGACAAGTGACCCTTGAAGGGTGCAGGAATAAGGTAACAGACTGCCACACAGGTAATTCTGACCGTTCTTAACACCTAAATATAAATGTCATTTCCTAAACATGTTCAGATTATTTAACTTGCTATTCTAAACTATCAGTTTTGTAGAGTCTAGGGGTTTTAAGAATCCTGAACCACTGTTGGGCTTGACTTTCATCTCCAGACTCATTCCTTACATTCGAATAGTTCAACTACTTCTGTCATGATCTAGCCTCTCCTTTGCAATCAGTCATTCAGCCCTAGGAACACCAGCGGTGTACAATGCATACTCCTTCCACAGCGTACCAACCTAGGAATCGTTCACGATGTACTGCACTTACACAGTTCCACAGATTCATGTAACCAAGGATGTACTTGCGGTGTACTATGGTGTTTCCACAGCTTTTCATCCCTAGGTACAGATACGGTGTACAATGTTAAAGTGTTTCCATAGCTTCAGTTACAGGGGTAGACAGACTGTGTACTGTAACATTTCCACAGCTATATCGGTTTCTAGGCCATATTCTAGGGTCTCTAGGTAATCCACACTGTCGGCACATACGGCTCTTTCCGGGGCATTTGCCCAGTATTACAGCCGGATTACAGTGACATACACGGCTTCTTTACTATGACACAGATAACTTCCTACTGTACGTAGAGTTGATCAGGTTCTAAGCCTAAAGTAGTAGTCACGCGAAGGACTGGAAAGGGTGATCCATAGCTAAGTCTAGATGCATGATAAGTTTAGATATAACAAATATAACAATTCCCAATTATAGAGATTTAAAGATTAATTCAACATCATCCCTACTGCTAACTATCTACATTTCAACAACCGCAACAGCACACTTACTCAATAAGCATGGCAATAACAGTAACATACATCATACAAACGGGTAGAAATAATTCGGACATAGTATAAGTAAGAAAAGAAAGATATCACCAGTAAAATTGAGCAGAGTAAAAGCTGAAAAGAAAGGCAGAGTCTTGCACCAAGAATGCTTCTTATTACACCGTGATTACAATACCAGCTTTCCTTCTCTCTCTACTGCTAACCAACTAACTATCTATCTCTCTCTAGAGAGAGAAAACTCTAGAGAGTGAAACTATCTAAACTAATCTAGAGAGAGAGTAAAAATATAAAAATGTAAGAAAATGAAGATTGTTGAGATGTGAAGTGTGAAAATGTGTGAGAGATGTGTGAGATGTCTTCAAATGATGAAATGAGGCTTCTATATATAGAGATCGCACAACCGTATCCGTAGACCGTATCCTAACCATGAAACGCACAACCGTATTGCAAAGGCGAATAAAAATCAGATTTTTATCACCCAAACGCACGATACAGCTTAGCTAGGGTGAATACGGCTGAACTGGACCGTATACGGCTATGCATAGGGTGAATACGGCTGAGCTGGCCTGTATACGGCTGAGCACAGGCCGTATACGGTCTGCACAGGCCGTATACGGTCTGTGTCCAGCCGTATACGGTCTGGCTCAGCCGTATACGGCTGTGTTCAGCCGTATCCTGGCCCTTCGGTTCTTCGTTTCTTTGTTCGGGCTTAACTTCTTCGTCGTTTATCCGTTTTGAGCGTTCTTTATATCCACGCGTTCGTATTTTCCTAACGAAGAAAATGACATAAGTTAGAGGTCATAATTCTTTGCGTAGCTCAAAATGCATTGAAATGAATGAATGGAGGTGCGATAAAGTAGTTTTGCCCGGTTTCTTACGTTTTTCATGCCATTTTTAGTGATTTTACAAACATCGACTCCGTTTTGACTTAGTTAGCAAAACTTTATGAATAATGTCCTTTTTAGTATGTTTTTGTTAACTTTGTGCTTAAAATGTGGAAGATAACGTAAATATCCCACACTTAGACTTTTGCTTGTCCTCAAGCAAACTTTAAAATTCTCATTTGCTACAAAGCTTTTGAAAAAATCGGTTTTTGGGTTTTGACAAGAAATAACCTGAGATTTTTACTTAATCAGAGACCAAGAAAACCTTTTTAGAAAGCAAGCATCATTAAGATAACCCTCCCTTAATCCTGAAATGTCAACCTTGGCATACTTTCACAATTCTCGATGGACATTGTACATGACTAGGCGATCTCACAAAGGTGGTCACTCAATTCACTCAGAGTGTATCGGGTTTCCTATCATTCTAATCAAACGAAATCGCTCATAAAGCCAGTCATGCATTGCTTCTCATCATAGGCTTGATCAAGAATCGGATCTCCACCACTTCAATGAGGACGGTGCTAATCATCCCAGGACATTCGGAATGGGTTGTAATGGTTGGTGAGGGTTTAGTGGTATGCATAAGTGGGAATTTTTGGTTTAAAATAGGGGGCTTGCTTATTTTTAAGAACTATAAACTTTTTAGAAAAACATTACTTTTAACACTTTTTTTAATGAAAACGGAAACGGATAAATGGCAAGGGAAGAAGATAGCTATTTTGACTTCTATCTTTTTGAAAATACTCGGGAGAGTTTATATCTTTTATAAGAACAGGAATTTTCGAGAGATTCGAAGCACTTAGCTTTATTCTATTTTCTTTTCTTTCTTTTTTTTATTTTTTTTATTTTCATTTTTGGGCTTTTTCTAGGGATTTCTTATTTTCTTTCTTTTTGCCCTTTTTTGAAGTCCTTTTCTTTCTTTCATCTTTTTCATCCTTCTGATGACTTTGCATTTACTTGGTGTCAATTTTTCACATCGTAAACTTTTTTCAACTTTTGATTTTTATCAGGGGAACGCACACGAGAAAGTTTTGAGTAAACACCAGTATTTGTGATTTGGAGTGAAAGCAAAAAGGATAATTAAAATAACATTTTCCACAAGTTTAAAATTTCTAAGATAAGATTTTTGGTGGGTGTGGAATAAGTGGGTTCAAATTTTTGGGTTTTGAAAGAAACGAATAGGCTAAGGCTCAACAAGGTTTTCTAGGCGGATCATTAACACTAAAAGTGAGTGTTGGAAGGGTTTTGGGGCTTGAAAAGATGATAAAAAGGGGTTTATATCCTAAGGAATGTCAAGGTCCTTTAAATGCACCTTCACCGCGTACGGTGCTCATTGGTGTGGTCTCGAAGCATATACCAAGAGCAAGTTCTAACTTAAAGCACATGGATCGGCACACACATCAAATGAAAAAGTAAAACATTAAAGATGAATGCTTTTATTAGGCTCAAATACCTCACTGCAATAGGGTTGTATGTGCCTAGCCGTGCGATGCTCTTAGATTAACATTTCATTTTTAAGGAAATCGTATCTTAACTTATTTTACTTTCCCAAGCAGTTTAATTAATTTCTGAAAAATTTATTTTTCTCTAGATTATTTAGAGTCAGAAAATTTAAAATTTTTAGCAAAAATGAGGTTTTTAGGAAAAATTTAAGCTAACTAAATGAGTGAAGATACCTCACTGTTGAAGTTAAGCTTATTTTTGGAAAGTTATACTTTGGACAAGCAATCAAAGTCAAAGAATACGGTATAACATACCGTGTATCCCACACTTAGAGGAACATTGTCCCTAATGTTCTCAAACTAAGTTTAAAATTCTTGGGAAGGAATCCCACACTTAAAGTTTGAAAATATTTTGGAACCCTATTTCTAAGTTGATTTGATTCGTGTGGGATTTAGAATCCCACACTTAGAATTTAAGCATGATGGCATAACGGCGAGTTATAGGTGATGAAAGAAAATCACTAAGGAATGGAAAAAAAACTCCCCTAGAAAGGACTGAGATGTGTGAATGAAGATTCTGATTCAGATGTGTAGGTCGATCAGTTTGTGTCAGGATCTTTGCGTGATTCGTGCGTCATCTCGGTTTCTTCTCGGGGAACTTTCATACTATTTACTGCTCTCTTTTATTGCAAGTAATCTAAAAATTAACTTAGAACAACATAAAATAAGTAAATGATAGATAAACGATAAGATAAGATAGATAGGTGGGTCCAACCAGATTACAGGTTGGAACCCAAATAGTTCATGCATCAACAGTCAAATACAGTAATCCCAAATATCAGTAATAGTAATAATAATAAGTGATACAGTTATCCAACACAAATGGAAATTAAATCTGATAAGATCAAGGGTGAGAAGGATCCTGGTCGGATGGTAGTCCGTGAGCTGGAGGTGGCATAGAGCTGTAAGGTGCATGACGGGAGGCAGAGTGCTGTCCACTGGATATCCTGCAGGAGACTGATATTGAAGACGAACTGCGTTGCCTGCCGGATGTTGGTGGCTGGATCAGGTACAAATGGAAGTTAGGATCTAGTCCCATCTCTGCAACCTCATACGATCGTAAGGAAGCACCATGCATCGGGTACGGTGGAAGCTCTGAGGAAAGCACTGGGTTGCTCTGAAGCATCCCTGTGAGTCCTGAAAAAGTAGGCACAACAGTAGCAGTAGTCATATCAGGCAGATAATCAGTCTGCACCGGTACCTGGTCATCAACCTGCATGTTCTGTCTGAACCCTGACTAAGGTGAGTCTGTCTCCGAAGATGTGTCTGATGTGGCTGACTCAGCTGGTCCTGGACGGGTCATGACACGGGAAGATGGCTGCCTAATATGTGGGATATGCGGCTCATGTGGTGTCGCAGTGTGCACAGAGAAAACCGGCTCAGCCGCAGGGGTAGTCCTGGTACGGCGGGCTCGAGGAATCTCCATGGTCACACTGCGAGTGGAGGATGTGGGTGGTATGGAGGTGTAGGGAATGGTGGTAGTGGGTGGCATCATGGCAAATGGATATAGTGGCATGGTGTGGTAGTTGGGTGGTCGTGGGCTGCATACCTATGTAGGGCGTGTAGGTTGTGGGAATCCAAACTCAGTAGCTAAATATGTGTCCTGTTTGTAATGTGAGTTAAGCATACCCAACATACAGTAAATAAGCTCGGATGATACCGGATCTCCCCAACCAAACTCTTGAACAGGCGGTATCAGTGGACTTGTGCCTCAGCAGCGGCTATCTCTCCTTCCTCTCGCTCATGAGTAACAGTGGTCCTAGGCTGTCGGTGGACTGTGCTGTCATCGAACTCAAACCTAAGACTCTTGCTCCTCGGGGGTCTCATTCGAACTCCCGGAATGATCTCACCATCCTTCCATCTTATCTGCCCATCAACATCTTTCTCTAGCAACCAAACCTTAACCATATAGTTAATGTCATATGGCTTAGATACCCTGTTCGCCACTGGTGTCAGGCTACCAATCACCTCCACAGTCAACAGCCCCATTCTCCTAACTAACTTAGTGATTATTGCTCCCATATATGCAAACTTTGACTCGGTGTACCCTGACTCAGTAAGGATCCTATCAGCAACCAAATAAGCAACATTAACATGTTCCTGCTCTATAATGCTCTTGATGATCTGCAAGTCCTTTACCCCAACAGCTCCTTTAGTCTTTCTCTTTCCTCGAATGCTGCAAGCGATGAGGTTGTGGAGAACTTGGTGGTGCTTATCAAGAAAAGAAGTGGCCTTGACATTGGACTGAAACTGATTTCCTGTCAATTCTTGCCAAATAGCAGTGTGGTCTCGCTGTTTTACCTCAGTGTTTTCCTTCAGGAAGAAAGGAGTGGTAACTTGATACTAAGTGTACAATTCAAGATGCCTGGCAAAGGTCGCTAATGACATGTGGTGAGGATTTCCCATGAAGTTGAATCTAATCATCCGGTCATCATTTAGCTTATCAATCGTTTTGTCGAACTGGAAGGTTACCATAAACTCAGCAACTAACTCTTGATAAACATTTTCCTTAATCTCAAATAGATTCCTCCATGCGCGTAGATGTCGCTTCCCTTCCTTAAACATTATCAAATTTTCAAACCCTTCTTTTAAACCAATTTGCTCCAAATCCTCCCACACTAGGTACCTATTTTCTCCCAACTGATGTGTTAGCCATGTCTGGTACCTTTCCCGTTTCTCTGGGTCCTTGATGGATTTTCTGATATACCGGGGAATATCAGTCATCTGAAAAATAAGAGAAAACAAGAACATAGTGAATTACCAGGAATAATTACAAGTTATTTGACTAAATCATTTTCTAAATTTTGAATAAAAATTCGAAATGTGGGCTTTAGAATATGAGCAGTCCCAAAAATCTGTAATAGCTAATAATACCACCAAACTCAATTTTCAATCACCACAAGAAACTTTGGTTTACAACAATAGGCTATTAGGTCTTAATGATTTCTACAAGAAATGTCAAAGACTTATTTAACCATAACAAGCATGTATGATAAAGATTTAAATCTTAATCATGTAATTACCTTATCATGGCAAGTATAACCTATTACCACATGCAAACGAACCATGATATTCAAACAAGTATATAGCAATTTTGACCATATCATGCAAGTATCGCAACAAAGCTTCTTTAGTTGACAAATGTCTTGCTTGATTGTATATTTTTAAGTAATTATGGTATTCTTTTAAGTAGACACTACTTTAAAATTTAAAAGTAGTTAATTAAGGAAAATGTAGTATCCATTTAAGATTTGCCATAACACTTTCAAAGATACAATTTTACAACACCACCATGACTTTTTAACTAGAATGGTTACTAGTATTACTAAAAATTAAGCATTTTGACTTTTAAAATCAACATTACCAAAGTAAGGTTTCCTTTTTTGTCATTTGCCAAATTTATCGTAACACTAACTTGCATTAGCAAATCAAAGCAAGGTATTAGCATCCACTTAAATTAAAACATCATTTTATCAAAGGTTTTGTTTCAAAATGGTGACGTTTCAACAAAAGTCAACTTTTCATGCTTACTTTAATTTGCTAACTTGACCATATTACGCATTTAACCACAAATGAAGCAAATGAATAAGCTATACTAATCATATTTAGCATAAATCAATCAACAAACAACTTATCATAAGCAATTTAATCATCAATTGGTCAAAATGGATCTACTAGTCACAAAAGTCAAATATAGTCAACTTTCCAAAGTCAAACATCAAATTGCTTCAATCTAAGAAGTAATGCTAGCTCCTACATCATCCTATTTCATCACTAAGCAAGAATCAAAGCTCAATTTCGCAATGCAAAGCACAAATCATCAAAAACTAACTTGAAACCCTAGGTTAATAAAGTTAGAGAATTTTGGTATTTTAAGCTTGGATCATACCTTAATGAAGATGCAATGATGTTAGGGGACATAAAAATGACCTAGAGATGAAGATTTGAGGCTTGGTTTGGTTAAAAATGGTGGAAAATGATGGGTTTGGGGTGGGGTGATGGAGGCCGGTGTAAGGAGGGAGAAGGAGGGGAAAAAAATGATTTTTTTTGTTGTTTTGACTTTGGTTGACTCCTTTTTACCCTTTTTATTTACTCCTCCTTTTTACCATTTGTGATTAAATAACATTTTAAGTGTAATTACTAGGTATTTTGGGTAATTAAAAACCTTAGCCAAATATTTTAGCAAAATTTTAAATTTGGTATTTGACTGTGCGCAACAAAAGATTATTTTATTAAAACGCAAGGAGAATAACAATATTTTTGGTTTAAAATCTTGACTCTTTAAAATCTAAGCAATTTAAAACTTTATAAGATATTTTAATTTAAGATTTTCAAGTTTTCAGAAACTGCGCAGATTCTGCGGAGACAAAGATTTTAAAAGGGTTTTTTTTTTTTTTTTTTTTACTTTTTCTTAAAAAACAAATTAAACCACTAACTAAACTAACTTATTTTTAACCTAAGAAAATTATTTTAAAGACCTAATTAAAAATTTGGGTTGCCTCCCAAAAAGCGCTTGTTTCAAGTCTTTAGCTCGACTATCGTTCCAAATCTATTTAAAGGGGATTGCTTGAAAGCAATCTTGAAGTATAGCGAGGAATAAAATCACAGTTTAGTATGTTAATGACACAATCAACTAGCTTGGCAGGGTGTAATGAAAAACTTTCGAATTCGCTAAGAATCCTACGTTCTTTCTGGCCTAAATCTAGAAGATTGTTAACAAACTTATTAAATTCCTTTCTAACTTTCTTTTTACTTGAAATTCCTATTCGCACACCGCGGTCTATATTATTGAGATCGTGAAGAAGATTTCCTAAAATCCTCTGAAACCTAAGTTCCTCTTTTGAGTCGGGATCTCCATTTGTAGTTTGCACTGCAATGGTGATATCCCAAATTAAAGATCTTTGAGAAACGGTAAAAGGGAATTTGGATTGATCGAACAACGAAGCGAGTTTAACGTGAATATCTTTTCTTTCGGCAAAGAAAACGGCTTTTATCTTGTCGTCGTCAGCTCCAGGAAATATTTCTTGCAACTTGGCGATTATATAAGCGGCGGGATCTACGAAAAATGGAATTTTTCAAGAAATGACGAGAGTGATCGCAGGATCTCTAGAAGTTAATAGCTCAAGCTCTTTTATCATTGTTGCAACATAACGATTAATCATGGTTTGTGAAACCGATGGATAATCGGTGCAAGCAAATAGATCCATGAGGCGATCTATTTCTGATAATAGCTTTCGCTCTTGCTCTCGATATCGAGTGAAGATACCATCTCCCTTTTGGATCGGAAGACAGTGGAGAATACCTACGAGTATGCCAATCCTTAAGATGGTTTTTCTTTGCTCGACTGAGTAAGGAAAATCAGACATATTTAAGTGTAAGGCAACTGCCTTACATACACCTAACCTCCTGTCAGGGTCAAAAGAGTAACCAACGTATCGGATTTCATCAGCATCTGAATCTTTAGGTATCTCCTTATCAACAACACGATAAATGGTGTACAAAGGTTCTGGTGCGAGGTAGACAAAAATTAGGGATTTTGGAAGATGTTCATGAATATCCTCATTCCTTATGGGGATTCGTTCTTCATTAGATGAGGAATGAAAGGATCGAGTGTTTTCAGGAATATTATCGACAAAATCAGGGAATCTAGGGATATTTTCTAAGGAATATTAAATCTCAGGCGCAGGTAAAACCTGATAGCTTGGAATGCTAGAAGCAGAAGTTGAGATCTTCTGTTGAGATTTCTGGGTTCCTAAGTCAAGATCTAAGAATTTCCCTAAGGTTCTAGAATCGTCATCTGGGCTAGCGGAGGCTTCTTCCGGTGATGAGTGAAAGTCGGATTTCAACTCTAGTTCCAAGTGGTCGAAGAACTCAGCATCGTCCATAGCCGTCATTTCTTCAGTCGTCTTGTAGGCGGACAGAGAAATGAGACAGGAAGGCGGCGAATCGTAAAAAGATATTTTTGGATTTTTCATTTTATTTTAAACTAAGCTAATTTATTCTAAGAAAAGTAACTTTCGAATAGGTTGAGGATAACCTATACGAAAAGGATCTCCTAATTGCTTATTCTATCTAAGGCGGCTTCAGAATCGTAACGCTCTACGATCCCCGGTAGTGGCGCCAAAAACTTGATGGCGCCCGAACATTCAGGTTTTTGAAGCTCTCTCCTTGTGAGGGGGGAGAACCCGTCCCTGTCATCAAGGGACTGACCGGACAGTACCGAGCGCCGATCGGTGGTTAAGTTTTCAATTTATAAAGAGTTGGGGACTCAATTTATAAGTACTACCTATCACATAGGGTGAGCAAGTAGTAAGTATAACTCGAGGTCGTTCTTAAATCGGAGCGAATTGAAACAAAGTGATGCCAAAGATAGAGTTTTGCTTTTAGGATGGGTTTTGTGCAGATAGGTAGGTTTTGGGGGTTTTCTAATTTAATTAACTAATTAACTAAAGACAGGAAAAGTAAATAAGATAGAGAAGAATCGGTAGCTAGGTAGACAGATAGAGAATTGCGGCGGTTGAAACTTCAATAATCAGTTACGGGGATGATGCTTATTATAAAGATAATTGGGGACATTTTTAGTTAATAAACAGATGCATTATGGGTGTAAAAACTAGGACCATACTCATTCTAGTTATGTACCAGAATTAGTATGTCACGAGACCTAGGCTATCGTGATTCTGATCAGAACAGGCTGCTCAACCCCCTACACTGTCTTTGTGGACAAGTGACCCTTGAAGGGTGCAGGAATAAGGTAACAGACTGCCACGCAGGTAATTCTGTCCGTTCTTAACACCTAAATGTAAATGCCATTTCCTAAACATGTTCAGATTATTTAACTTGCTATTCTAAACTATCAGTTTTGTAGAGTCTGGGGGTTTTAAGAATCCTGAACCACTGCTGGGCTTGACTTTCATCTCCAGACTCATTCCTTATGTTCGATTAGTTCAACTACTTCTGTCATGATCTAGCCTCTCCTTTGCAATCAGTCATTCAGCCCTAGGAACACCAGCGGTGTACAATGCATACTCCTTCCATAGCGTACCAACCTAGGAACCGTTCACGATGTACTGCACTTACACAGTTCCACATATTCATGTAACCAAGGATGTACTTGCGGTGTACTATGGTGTTTCCACAGCTTTTCATCCCTAGGTACAAATACGGTGTACAATGTTAAAGTGTTTCCATAGCTTCAGTTACAGGGGTAGACAGACTGTGTACTGTAACATTTCCATAGCTATATCGGTTTCTAGGCCATATTCTAGGGTCTCTAGGTAATCCACACTGTCGGCACATACGGCTCTTTCCGGGGCATTTGCCCAGTATTACAGCCGGATTACAGTGACATACACGGCTTCTTTACTATGACACAGATAACTTCCTACTGTACGTAGAGTTGATCAGGTTCTAAGCCTAAAGTAGTAGTCACGCGAAGGACTGGAAAGGGTGATCCATAGCTAAGTCTAGATGCATGATAAGTTTAGACATAACAAATATAACAACTCCCAATTATAGAGATTTAAAGATTAATTCAACATCATCCCTACTTCTAACTATCTACATTACAACAACCGCAACAGCACACTTACTCAATAAGCATGGCAATAACAGTAACATACATCATACAAACAGGCAGAAATAATTCGGACATAGTATAAGTAAGAAAAGAAAGATATCACCAGTAAAATTGAGCAGAGTAACAGCTGAAAAGAAAGGCAGAGTCTTGCACCAAGAATGCTTCTTATTACACCGTGATTACAACACCAGCTTTCCTTCTCTCTCTACTGCTAACTAACTAACTATCTATCTCTCTTTAGAGAGAGAAAACTCTAGAGAGAGAAAGTATCTAAACTAATCTAGAGAGAGAGTAAAAATATAAAAATGTAAGAAAATGAAGATTGTTGAGATGTGAAGTGTGAAAATGTGTGAGAGATGTGTGTGAGATGTCTTCAAACGATGAAATGAGGCTTCTATATATAGAGATCGAACAGCCGTATCCGTAGAACGTATCCTAACCATGAAATGCACAACCGTATTGCAAAGGCGAATAAAAATCAGATTTTTATCACCCAAACGCACGATACAGCTGAGCTAGGGTGAATACGGCTGAACTGGACCATATACGGCTGTGCATAGGGTGAATACGGCTGAGCTGGCCCGTATACGGCTGAGCACAGGCCGTATACGGTCTGCAGAGGCCGTATACGGTCTGTGTCCAGCCGTATACGGTCTGGCTCAGCCGTATACGGCTGTGTTTAGCCGTATCCTGGCCCTTCGGTTCTTCGTTCGGGCGTAACTTCGTTGTTTATCCGTTTTGAGCGTTCTTTATATCCACACGTTCGTATTTTCCTAACGAAGAAAATGACATAAGTTAGAGGTCATAATTCTTTGCGTAGCTCAAAATGCATTGAAATGAATGAACGGAGGTGCGATAAAGTAGTTTTGCCCGGTTTCTTACGTTTTTCATGCCATTTTTAGTGATTTTACAAATATCGACTCCGTTTTGACTTAGTTAGCAAAACTTTATGAATAATGTCCTTTTTAGTATGTTTTTGTTAACTTTGTGCCTAAAATGTGGAAGATAACGTACGTAAAAACATGACTTTTTACGTGTTATCAATTTTCGTTTAGAAAATCATTAACTTTTGCGATCAGAATTTAGAACCTGCGAATTTAGCAATTCAGAGAAAACGTATTTTAAAGGCTAGGCTTTAACCTTTAATCGTTTAAAGCTAAGTATTAGTTAACCTAAACGCAAACTTATTCGTTATAGTAAGATAACACCGTATTAAGGGATTCCGCACCTTAATACTACAGATAACGAAGTTATCGATCCTAGAATTAGGGACTTACATCAGGTATAAGAGCTTTCGGGCTAAATACGAGTAAGTTTGGAGTTTTTGTGATTATCGCATTTGATTTCGGATTGTTTTTACGTGCATTAGTACATATTAACGATCAAAATCATTCTCTGGACGATTTAGGGTTTGTTTACGGACGAAATTTCCAATTTCAATCGTAAAAATACCAAAAATTTTCATTTTCGGGGTTTTTCAGCCATTTCGCGAGTTGAGATTAGGGTTTCTGCTACGTCTGCAAATCGAGTTGAACTTGCAAACCGAACCCAGTTGTGCGAGTCGAACCAAGCTACGAACCGAGATCTCCTGCGAACTGAGATCACTTGCGAGTTGAAGTCTGTTGCGATCCGAACTGAGATTGGCGAACTGAAGTTTGCGAGTCGAGCTGAGATTGCGAAATGAGCTGGTTGCGAATCGAGATTAATCAGAACTCGCAGAACAGTCTGAATTTTTCAAGATATCTGATTTAAGTAAAATGATTGAGATGGAACACGAGGTTGGAAAATCCAATGTTCCACCTAAATTGTGAAGACTTGAAGAATATTACAGTTGGAGAGATAGATTTGAATCTTACTGTAGATTCCATGATCTCTCAATCTGGATATGTATCAAAAATGGATACACTACACTTACTCAAGCTGTCCAAAATGCCACTGTGGTTATTACCTATCAGAATATGAGTGATCAACAAAGGGAGGACTTTAAAGAAGAGAACAAAGCTCATTTTTGTATTAAGATGTGTCTTCCTAAAGAGATCAATCATCAGCTGAAATCTTTTCATACTGCTAAAGAGCTCTGGGAAGCTCTTGAGAAAAGAGGTCAAGGTAGTCCACAAGTGAAAGCTAGCAAGAAGAATCTTCTCAAGAAGCAGTTTACCTTGTTTAAATCTTTGAAGGGAGAAGATCTTGATGCTTATGTTACCCGTTTCTACCATTTACTGAGTGAGCTAGAGCACCATGAGATTAATGTAGGAGAAGTTGAGAAAACCGACAAATTTATTGAGGGTTTGCCTTCTAAGTGGGAAATGGATGGTGTTATGCTTAAGGATAATGAAACAAGATATGCTACCATGACCTTAGAGCAGGCTATTGACAAGCTCAAAGGTTATGATTTCACCAAAATGTCAAGTGATACTGATTCTGATCAGGTTCAGAACCCTGGGTTATATCATGGTAAAACAAAACTTTCAACTGCGCCCTCCAGTTCGATCACTGCTTTGTTAGTTGGTGATACTGGTGAAAATGGTGAAATGATAACTGAGGATATGTGTTTTCTTTCCTCATCTGGTAGTGTAGCAAAAGGAAAAGGTACTGAGAAGTCACCTCAAGAGCATCAGAAGATGCCTATGAGTGTGAAATCTGCTGAACAGCAACTGTCTGTTCTTGCTTCCTTTGTTGCTTCGTATGAAAAATATATTCAGAGTAAAATCAATGATCCGATTCTTTTTGATGAAGATTATGATCAAATCGACTCTGACTATCTTGAAGAAATAGATCTCCAGGATCAACTTGCTATGTTATCAAGGAGAGTGAAGAGTTTCTTAAAGAGGACTGGTAGGAAGGTTGTTGGCAACCGATCAGGGTTTGATAAAACCAAGATCAAGTGTTTTAACTTTCAAGGTTATGGACACTTTGCTCGTGAATGCCAAAGACCTAAGGTAGAAACTGGAAGTGGAAAACAAGGTTCGGGAAGTACTCTTGCTTCCAAAGCCTTGGTGGTAAAGCAGTTAGATGGCTCTTATGATTGGAAAGCTTAGTCTGAAGAAGCTTTGATGACTGAGATTGAAGATCAAGAGAGAACTGTTGAATCAATGTCCTACATGCCTACTGATGTAGAACAATGAGTAGAGGTGTCTGCGTTAGAAGTGAAAGCAAGTGATGATGATGTGCTGTATATGGATTCAACTCAAGAAATGAGTCCAGATGAGTTTGTGGCATACATGGCTGAAGTTCAAACAGATAAGAAAAGGGTATGTCTTGATATTCTTACTCTTGCTGATATCTGTTATTTAGTTACTGATTTACAATCTCAGATTAGTGTTTTAACTGTGTCAAATAGCAATTTGTCATCCCAATTGAATGAGGATAGAGAATCTTATAAGACTGTTCGATCTGAACTTGACCAAGCTCTTATGGATGTGCGTAGATTAAGTGATGATAAACAGGCCTTAAAAGATAAGATTAAGTCTGATACTTCTGATAGAACTGCACTTAGAGATACCATAAATGAAAAATCCGTTATCATAGATGGTCTCTACATGAACATTAAAGACTTAAATGAAACAATTGCTAGTAAAGATCAGGAAATAGTGAATCTTAATTTGAAGTTAGTTGAGCAAAACCGTAAGCTTGAGACTTGTAGAAAAATTGAAATAGACAAAATGCTTGATGCTCAACGTAGTGTAAAGGACAATACTAGGTTAGGATACAATGATGTAGCCCCTCCTTTTAATGCCAATTACACTCCTATTCCTGAAGATTCTGAAATGAGTGATGCTAATCCTGAGGTTATAGTAGCTAATAAGTCTGATAAATCTGAAGCACAGAAGAATGTTGTTAAGATTCTGTCATCAGATAATAGTAAGATTTCACCTCTCACCAAAATACAGTTTGTATCGGGTGGAGTGATTAATGATAGTAAGACTGATGATAAGGTTAATAAGGAACAAACATATGAATCTTTAGTGCCTAAGATCCTAATGAGAAAGCAAAAGTTAGTAAATCACGAAAGCAAATGTCATGTTTCAAGTGTCACCAAAAGGGACACATAGCTTCTTGTTGTCCAAATAAGAAACCGGAAGCATCACATAAGCTTGTGATTGATGAAAAGACACCGACCGACTCTAGTTTGACTGTGGATAGGTTAGATACCAAACCTAAGTTAGGTAATAAACCTGTTAACATTCTTAAAAGAGATGGTAACCATAGTGTCTCCCCACCTAAACCTAAACGGCCATATACTCTAAGTGACAATTCTTCCAATAAGCCTAGGGATATGACACCATCAAGGTTTAGAACTCAAAGTAGAAATCACAGTCATTATGAGAGTGTAACTACTTTACGAACACATGAGTTTAATTATAATTATAATAATAGAACTCTTAGTTTAGTACCTAGGAGGTTCTCCTCAAATTCACCTCTTAAGGCTGATCGTCCACAAGCTCAAGCATCTTCGAAAGTAACCAAAGCTCCTGATGGGAAGGATGGTTATTTTAAAGAGCTTAAGTTTGTTGATGATAAGGGACAAACCAAGACCGTAATGGCTTGGGTCCTTCTTGACAACTGATTGTGTTTTGTGTTGTGTGCAGGAGCCTATTGTGAACAAGGATAGCTGGTGGTATGTAGACAGTGGATGCTCAAGGCACATGACAGGAGAGAGAAGTCTACTGAAGGACTTCAAAGAGAGTCTGAAGCAAAGAGTTAATTTTGCTGGAGACAAAGGAGGAGTAATTACTGGGAAAGGAAATGTTTCAAATGGAACTTTGACTTTAGAGGATATGAACTATGTTGAAGAACTAACTCACAACCTAGTAAGTGTTTCCCAAGTCTGTGATAAAGGTCATCCAGTTCATTTCAATGAAAAGGAAGCCTTAGTCATGAAGTCTGGAGTTAAAATACCCGATAATTGGATATTGATGAGGGCACCAAGGAAGAAGGACATCTATGCTATAAACATGGGTGTTTCTAACTCTTCAATGGTGTCTACATGTTTATTATCCAAGGCTTCAGAAGCAGACGCATTATTATGGCATAGGAGAATGACACATCTGAACTGGAGAAAGATGAATTTCATAACCAGAAATGGGTTAGTTCTGGGTGTACCACAAAAACGTTTTGAGTCTGAAGATAAGTGTGTTCCTTGCATGAAAGGAAAGCAACACAAGAAACCACACATATCTAAGACTGAAAACTCGATCTCCTCAGCATTTGAGTTGCTACACATGGACCTCTTCGGCCCTATAAGCAAGAGAAGTCTAGGTGGAAAATGGTACTCTTTGGTTGTCACAGACGATTATTCTAGATTCTCGTGGGTGTTCTTTTTGGGATCTAAGGACCAAACTCCAGGAATTCTAATCGAGTTCTTTGATCTAGTAGAGAATGTCTATAAAACGAGAGTGAAGCATATTCGTAGTGACAATGGAACAGAATTCAAAAACTCAACGTTGAATATCTATTGCTTAAGCAAAGGGATTATTCATCAATTCAGTGCACCTTATGAACCTCAACAGAATGGTGTAGCTGAAAGGAAGAATAGAACGTTGATTGAGGCTGCTAGAACAATGCTTGCTGACTCAAAGCTTTCTGTCATCTTTTGGGTGAAAGCAGTGAATACAACATGTTATGTTCTTAATAGAGTTCTTACGGTCAAAAAGCAGAACAAGACTTGTTATGAGCTTTTGAACAATAAGAAACCAAACTTAAAAGGGTTTGAACCCTCTGGAGTTTCATGCACTATATTAAAAACTGGACATCAAGCTAAATCTGGTGAAAAGGCCGATGAAGGATTTTTCCTAGGTTATATGCCTAATTCGCCAAACAAGAGGGTCTTTAATAAAGTCACAGGACATTTGGAGGTAGTGTATAACATTGAAGTTACAAGCTACGCACCAGATGTACATAAGGGCTTAGATTGGCAATTTGATTATTCTGATCTTTTTGCATCTTTTAAAGTTCCTTTGAGTGATTTCGTCAGTGATTCAGAGATTCCTAAACATTTATTGTCTGGAAATGAGGATAATGGCCACACTCCAACATCGAATGCTCAATCTTCTGTAAACAAGACAAGTGTTGATCCAAATCAACCATCTACTAGTGGATCTCAAAAATCCAAAGTAAATACACCTCCAGATGAGGAAGAGCTGATGCAAAAATTAGTGGATGATATTCTTACTCCACTTAGAGAATTAAGAATATCTACTGATATTTATAATTCACAGCCATCCAGTGAGGGGGTACCAGATTTGGAAGACACACCTGAACTTCATAGTACTTATGAAATATGTATTAATTTAGAGGATGAAATACCAGTTGAACCGGTAACGGTTACTCGGACTAGCAAGAATCATTCACCTGAAAACATTATAGGTGATCCTCAAATACCTATGTTAACTAGAGGACAAGTTAAAGCTAGTACTTCTGAAAATCGAGAGTACCCAAGCTTGTATTCTGAAATGAAAGAGACAGGGATTCCTAATCAATGTCTATATTCATGCTTTATCTCACAAGTTGAGCCTAAAAATGTTCAAATGGCTCTGAAGGAAAGTTCGTGGGTGGAAGCAATGCAAGAAGAACTATCTCAGTTCTCAAAATTACAAGTATGGGAGTTGGTTGACCTTCCAAAGGGAGAGTATCCAATTGGAACTAGATGGGTATTTTTAAGTGTAAGAGAGATGACCGGGGAGTCATTACTCGCAATAAAACTCGTCTAGTGGTTTAAGGGTTTAATCAACAAGAAGGAATAGATTACAATGAAGTGTTTGAACTAGTTGCTAGGCTAGAAGCAATTAGAGTATTCTTAGCATTTGCCTCATTCAAAGGGATACAAGTTTATCAGTTGGATGTTAATAGTGCCTTTTTGTATGGCAGAGTTGAAGAATTGGTGTACGTTTCACAACCACCAGGGTTTGCTGATCCTGACTATCCAAATAGAGTATATCGATTGAATAAGGCTCTATATGGATTACATCAAGCACCTCGGATGTGGTATGGAACACTATCAACGTATCTACTTGAGAATGGATTCACAAGAGGATCAATTGATAGTACACTTTTTGTAAAGTGGAAGAAGAAAGACTTTCTACTTGTGCAAGTGTATGTTGATGACATTATCTTTGGATCTTCTGATGAAAAGATGTGTCAAGAATTTGAGAAAGTCATGAGAAAAAGGTTTGAAATGTCTGCAATGGGAGAGTTGAATTTCTTCTTAGGATTGAAAGTTGATCAACAGAAGGATGGACTCTTTATTCATCAATCTAAATATACACATGAGCTATTGGAACGCTTTAAGATGGATGAAAGTATGGTCTACAATACTCCAATTCCATTCAATATTAACCTTGGACCAGATACATCGAGTGATAGCGATGTGGATCCAACTCTTTATAGAGCCATGATCGGATCACTAATGTATCTAACTGCCTCTAGGCTTGACATTATGTTTGCTGTTTGTATATGCGCAAGATATCAGGCTAATCCGAAAGAGTCACATATGCAAGCTGTGAAACGGATCTTTCATTACCTCAAAGGGAAACCGAAGTTGAGACTTTGGTATCCGACTGACGGAAACCGAAGTTGAAACGGATCTTTCATTACCTCAAAGAATTTGATAAAGTTAGTTAAGGTTCCGTCATTGGATAACTTAGCAGACTTATACACAAAGGCGGCGACAAAGCAAGATTTGAGATGTTGGTTCAACTTAACAAAATGAGAAATCCAGAGTGATTAGTCTTTCAATGGTATTTTTGTAATAGTTAGTAGTAATTTTATGTACTTATTAAAAAAATAATAAATAAAAAATATATTAAAAAAACGTGTAGTGTATGTCATTCATTTGCTTGTAACCTGAGGGAATCGCCTTCATTAAAGAATATAAAAATCATTTTCTCTAAAATTGTTTAAGTTTTATCTGCAAAAACTATGGGAGATGATAGTACATTAGGAGAATAAGCTTCACAATAACAAGCTTAAGTCCTAAGTACGATGTGTTAGTAGGTTCAACTAAAGCTACATTAAAATTGCAGCTGTTTCATCAGGTATGTATTTATATTTATTTGATTATGCACCTTTTTCCACAAGTTATAATTTGCTTGTCTTAATCATCTAGACTGCTTCATCATATGCTATACTGGTAGGCATATTATGCTTAGATTTTTGAGCAATTAAAAAACTCTAATTTTAAGTGTGAACTGCTATATAATGTATGACATAAGTCTTAATTGTTGAATGAAGGTACCGTTATACACTGTTATCTATAAAAAAGGGGATACAAAGTATTATAATTTCAAAAAGGTGAGTTATATGTTTCTAAAGAGCATCATTTAGTAACCTCTACCTTACATATGAAAGATACAAAGTATCTAGTGTCAAGTGTATGTTATATGCTTCTATAGGACATCATTTAGTAACTTCTACCTTTCAAATAAATGATACAGTGCTATGTGTTGTACTTGAATTCTTCAGTATGTTGTATAGTGGAACACATTAGATATTGTTCACTTTAATAATAAAAGGTTTGCTCAGAAATCTATGTTTAATTTGTTTATGTGGATCATAATACCGGTAATCGTCTTGAACTATCTATCATATCAAATATTCACTTTAAGTGAATAATGTATTTCTCAATTATACTATGTGGATAAAGGTATCTAGGATATAATTTTATAAATATGAATGGATTAATGATAAAACAGTTTGTAATTTTATTGTAATTTATTTGGATTTCATAAGGTATGTATACTAACACTCTACTTATACTTTAAATAAATTTAAATAGCTTGTTCTTGCTAATATGATCACAAAGCAGATAAATTCTTAGTCAGTTTTATATTTTTTTTGTATTGTATTTTATTTAAAGTGATTATTATAATGGTACTTGATACCACTGTTAGTTTATATGTGTTATGTTTTATTTTTAGCTTTATTTTAAAGTTATTTTATTTTTTTACCCTTTGGGATTAAATTATAATGAATTATCTCATTTATGTTGAACAATTGTTACACATACAAGTGAAAAATAATTTTATTTTACACTTGTTTAAATATATTGGTTTTAAATCTATACTTAGTATTTAAATTCGCGTTTTAAATTTAATTTTGAGAGTTTGACTAGTCAAACCTGCGGATCAAGTTCAAATATTGCGAATCGAGTATAGGGTATAAAAAGGGGTGCGGTCAAATGAGTCAACACCACCAAACCCACATTATTCGCGAGTTCAGTTTATTCCTTGCAAGTCGACGAGTGGCGAAACGAAACGAAACAGTGGTTTCGTTTGATTTCTGATTTTCGAAGTATAAAACGGATTTTTCAATCCGTAGCATTTATACACTTTGAGATTGCGATCATATTGAGGTAAAAATCAAAGGATTTCACCATGTAATTAAGTCAAAATCGAAGTTTTTATGAAACTTGGGTTTCGGTTTAAAAATTTAACGACTTATGTAGATTAAAGGCCTAATCGAACAAGAATCTTTGTGGTTAATGTTAAACAAACCTTAATGAACATAACTCCATTGATAGATCGTGTTAAAATTGACATAATAATCGATTTTGTTTTTCAACTTCCTGCAGCTGTTCATACAATGAATCGAGTTTTCGATTCAACTCGCAGCGAGTTGAAATACAAAGCGCGTTGACTTTTTGACCATACAAGTCGACAAAGTTCGTTGACTAGTTAACTCTGCGGAGTGAGTTTGATTAGCGAATTGACTTAGTTAGCGAGTTGAAATAGTTTGCGAGTTCAACACTTAGCAAATTTTTATAAAATATTTGCGACTTGGAACTTTTGTTGTAATAAATGTGAATAAATATTATATTTATTTAATTTATGACTTCAAAAGTTACTCTATTATATGATTTGACGTACGATTTATTTTAACACGTAATAACATATATTACATATATATATATATACGACTTACGGTTTATCATTATAAGTTATATATGTATATGTTAGACATATTTGTATATACGACTTGAGACAATTACGTGACAAGTCATATATAATTTAGAACTAAGATGTTTGATGAATATTGTTATTCAAAATACATTATAGTTTAAACTTTATTGTTTGTCTCTAATGCGTTCTAATTGTTTTTGTCATTTATGTTGTTATACAAATAATGGCGAGGCAATTCGAAAAAGGTCATAATATTCTTATTGATCTTGGTCTAGGAGCTAAAGGAGCTAACAAAGTAGCTCAGATGCTTACTTTTTTGGCTCTTTCATGTATACGTTATGCTATTACAGAGCTACCACCGATCTCTCAGACAATACTGAACGACTTCTGGAATGGTATTCAGTATGATGAGATAGTTAATCCTCCGGTGATACGTACAACGATCAATCAGCTACCAATTGTCTTTTCTGCCTCTTATTTAAGAGAGATTTTGCGGCTAGGTACTGTAGACCAAGAGGATGGTCCTACGGAGTATCCTATGGATTTTATTGAGGGTGCTCTAGGTTGTATGGGCTATACGGATGAGAGACAAGGAAGTCAATTCCAAAATCCTCTTGTTCTTGGCCAATGGAGGTTTTTATGGCACGTTATAGTTATAGTTTTTGGACCAAAGAAGGGGTTTTTGATGAGCTGAGCCCTGCTCTTATATCGGCTGTGCTGTCACTGGCTTATAACAAGCCATACAGTTTTTGTGATTATCTTTTTGGCGAGCTGGTACGTCATATTACTGGTGCTACTAGGAATCGCTTTTTGATTTATCCAAGATTATGTATGATGATTATCCATGCTCGTCTTCCGGATCTTGTTATCCCTGAGCCACACTTAGTTGTGGATACTATTCGGCTCAGAGGATACAATGCCCTGTTTCAGCAGACAGTTCGTAGAGAAGCTATTGTTAAACCTGAGGAGAGAGATCTTTTTGGATATATTCTTGATGCGGCTTATGTGACGCCACCAAATAATGGTTGGCTGGATGTTGATGCTGCTATTGTTGTTCCTGAGCCTGTAGCTGATGTGGTTCAACCTGAAGATCCACAAGAGCTCATCAAGAAAGTTTTGGAATAGGCTGGACAGGAAGGGCAGCAGGTGAATGCTGAGGTAGCTGCACAAGTGGTGCAAGATGTGCTTGTACAGAATGATGATGCTCATGATCCGCTTCTTCAAGCGATTGATCAATATATTGATGCTCCTACTCAGGTATGTATTATATATTCAATATTCTTTATAGTTAATAAACAAATGATATAGAAACTTAGAAGATATAACTTTAAGCAAATCATAAAGTTTTAATATTATTGTAATTAGGAACCGATGGATACGGAACCAACGGTTGATAGACCTACAGGTTCTTCGTCTATGGTCCTACCTTCTAAGGAATTATATGTTATTGACATATAGAACGTGTATGATAGAGCGTTATGTTAATCATTAATGTTTAATATATAGGATACCGAGGCTGGTCCGTCAGGTGGACGTGATGGTGAAACTACATCAGATTCTGATTCTGATGATGTTCTACCTATTTCACCGCCTGCTGGTATGATTCCTTATAGATCTTGACATATAAAGGATCCATGTTTAAAAGGAAAATGCACAGCTGATGATTTAGATCCTGATTTTAATGTGTTAGATGAGGATCTTGATGAAGAAGAAGAGTTTTTGGAAACTCGGAGCCGTAAAAGGGCTTGAGCTTCTACTAGACAATTGACTATTGGTCTAGGTTAGTTTATGAATAGTTAGACATTAATTATCTTGTTAGTTAATCAAGAGTTATCAACTAAGACAGATTTATCTGTGATAGTTGCTCGGGATAGACCACAAGATGAGCAGGTGTCACAACAAGTGGTTACTGAACCGATATTTGTACCTACTGAGGTAAGGGATATAAGTTTAGTTCTATATGTGTTATATAATTGATTAGAGATTGAGGCAGAGTAATCTGTAACAATTACTTATTTAATTTTATATAAGTGGACAGGCTGAGATTGTAGATTTAGTACGCTCGGTACAGTTTCCGACTACTAAAGCAAGTAGATTTGCTGCTAGTCTGCTCACGGCAGCCCTATTTCACCCTACTCCACCACTTACCACCGCATCTCATATTTCTTCACTTACACCACCTGGACCATCAACTATCTCTGTTACTCTTACAACTGATGCTGAAAGGATTACATCCTTAGAGTTGCGAGTTAAGGAGTTAGAGAAGCTTACTTCAAACATACCAGAGTTGGTAGCTCAGAATTTTCTTTTTGCACAACAGATTACTCAACATAGTACATCTTACAAGACACTGCTGGAGACTCATACCACTTTGCTTCAAGATTTTACTACCCAGCGACTGAAGCTTGATTCCTTAGAACGTTTAGTGTTGAGAATGAATTCAGGACAGTCAGCTCAGGGGGAGATATTGGTATATTTAGAGTCTTGCAAACATGATGAGCTAAGGAAGAAAAGAGATGATGACAAAGACGATGATCCCAGTGCACCGAAAGATGGTGAGCTAACTGGTCCTTCAAAGACTAGTGAGCAAACTATGATTCATGGGAGTCGGCGGGTGCAAGTGGTGATGGTGTTGGTACAAGTGCTGCTGGTACAAGTGAAACTGGTAAGATAGCTTAGACTTGTGTAGTTATTTGTATTTAGGATTTAGTTGAATTATGATTATAAATTATGTTTGTAACTTAATATTTTTTTGGTAATATATTCGGCTTGAGATTATTATTACAAGTTAAATATATTAGAAATTATTTGAGTTATATATGTTATGTAGAATTATGATCGAAAGTCTTCCGACTCATTGAGTAGTCGAGAGGTGTGTCCCAATTAGTTTTGGCGGTCAAATTTCTATGATAACATACATATTTTAGACTTGAGAGTTTGTTATAACTGACAAGTTTATTATGTAAAATCTTTAACTAGACAAAGATATATAATTTAAAGATATAATTGAAAGTTAAGTTTTTGAAAAATAATAGTTTAATTAAGTCTTGGAATTATATAAGTTAATTAATTGTAAACTTAAATGTTTGGTGATTACTCATGATATATTAGAGTTTAAGTTTAATCAATATTTGTTATTTGTTAAGTGTTTTATAAAAGACTTAAGAAATTTTAGATTGATTCAGGGTAATCAATAAAAGATTTATAAATTATTTATTGCATTTATATGATGGATTAATTACACGAAAGGATTAATAAAGAAATTGTTAGATTGATTCAGAGAAATCAATGAAGGAATTTAGATTATTAATATTTATTTGTGTTTATGTTTTTCTAGGGATTGAAATGGTTGATCTATCAGATTGAGAAGATGATTTTCTTGATGAGATAGATGAAGACATTAATTATGATTTGGAAAAAGGAGAGTTTCAACCACCTGAAGATTTGACTGCTGTTTCGGAGATAGAGCTAGACATGGGTGTAGATCCAGATGCAAATATAGATGAACACCATGTGAGCCCATCTAGAACAGAGATTGTATATGAAGATGAAGAAGTTCCTAAAGTTATTGATGTAGATGAAGATATTGATGACTCAACCGATTCTGAAGAAAAGATTCTTGATAAACATAAAGACAATCCGATGTTCAGACCTTTAGAGAAAAAGAAAAAGAAAAGGGTTGGAGTTTCGGAGGTTGATATTACATGGAAACGTGAAGAGCGTAGAGGGATTATCGGTTGGTATTTTGACTCTGACCTGAAGCTTTTCGCGATTAAAAGGTTTGACGGAGTTCAATATTTTGAGCGAAGGCTTGCAGTGTTCAGTTCGTTACCTAAATATGAGATTCGACACTTGGCTGGATTACCTTTGAAGAATCCAGATAATGATTTTGTTGGTGGATATGTAGAACATGTAATAAAGACTGAGGTTCATTCACGGAAGTTTGAAAAGATTAAGCCTAGAAATGAAAAAACAATAAAGTTAAAGGAGAGAAGTCAAAGGACTAGAGGGAGAAGGAGAAAGAAAGTGTATCCAACTGTCAAGTGTGTTTAGCAGATTCCATTGAAGACGATGCCACAGGATATTCTGGGAAATATGAAATGTTGGCATGTGGATTCAGAGACTGGAGAGGCTGTCATGGTTGAAGTTGATGATGAAGTTGAAGGTGGTGAACGTGAGATTTTCAGAGTTTATGACCATCGACACCTAATGAACATGTCAAAGCAAGATTTGTTGAAGTTAAATGAGAATAGAATCTTGATGACAGAAGCATGGGGCGATTTAGCACGAGATTATCAAATGATGGTTAAAACTTGTATTAGAATGAAGATATACGCAGAAAGTAAAATTTACAAATGAAGACTAAAGACAAATGTGAAGATAAAGACGCTAGTGATATTGTCAAGGGGGAGTCTGTTGAGACATAATTTGTGACAACAGATCTAGCTTGAAATTGGACTGATGTAATTATTATCAAGTTTGTACATTGGTTTAGATTTGTAAATAAATCTTTGTTTTGTTATTAATATTCGTTAAATATATTAGTATATTAAAGTGTTAGATGAATATCGAAGATGAAATAAATATGCATAGCGAGTCGAGATCTCAAGTCGCAAGGCATTGCGATGCGAGATGAGATCTGAACACGCAGATCAAAGTAAGCTTAACGAGCCGAAGCGAGTCTGGGCTTGGGCTTGTGTGCGAGTCGAGTCAACTCGTAGGCCCAGTGGCTGCGAGTTGAGATGAGATATTTAAATGATTTTCATTTAGAAAATCATTAACTTTTGCGATCAGAATTTAGAACCTGCGAATTTAGCAATCCAGAGAAAACGTATTCTAAAGGCTGGGCTTTAACGTTTAATCGTTTAAAGCTAAGTATTAGTTAACCTAAACGCAAACTTATACGTTATAGTAAGATAACACCGTATTAAGGGATTACGCACCTTAATACTACAGATAACAAAGTTATCGATCCTAGAACTAAGGACTTACTCAAATGGTTTTTAGGTTCCAGACAATAGGTCCAAAAAGGGGAATTAAATTACACTAACTAATTGCGGTCGGTTTGGTGATGGCCGACTTAAAATTTTATATTCTTAACTTTCCTAAATTGGAAATTCATTCATTAATCCTTTGAAAAACAAATTAACACCAAGAAACCTAAATTAAAACACAAGTGTTGAAATAAGAATCAGCTAGGTGGTTTGGATTCAACCTCAAGAACATCATTATCATCATTTGTTTCCTTCATTGATGGTAAGTGTTCTTAAATTTATTAAATTTGATAGATTAATGATTTTGAATGAATTTGAAGTGATACTTGATGCTATAAGATGATATATGATGTTAGTTGCTGTTGTTTGATGTGTAAAAGTGAATATAAAACTGAGTTTGTGTTATTGGATTGAAAATTTGTGCTGTAGTAGAAAAACGTAGTTGCAGGTTCCTGGAACGAAGAAGATCGCGACGCGATCATGTATGATCGTGACTCAAAGTATAAGTAATCGCACCACGATTTTGGTTATAATTCACGACGCAAAATGTCACAACTCGCAACGTGATTTGGGTACAGTGGCGGCGGGATTGTCCTAGTCTTCAATTCTGCTTCTGATTTATAATTAATCTGGAATGATTTTAAGTAATAAAGTATATATAGAAGTCGTGTTATATTACAAATATGATATAGAATGAGACATTTTCTAAGAGTTTAAGTGATAAATCATTTAAGTGTTCTTAGCTATTAAATTTTAGAGTACGATTAAGTGGTTGATGATTGAAATAATGTGTTTATAAAAATGCAATTAGAGTGGGAATGTGTTCACGTAGATGAACTTGTTACTATCAAATTATTGATGTTATGTATAGACAAGATTATGTTGTTTAGTTAAAGATTTAACTAAAATGCAAGGATAACATGGTATAACTATGTAATGTTATTATTTTGATATATGTATCGAAATATGTTATATGATTATGAAATAAGTTATATATTTAATAAAGGGAGTTATTACTTATATGGTTAAGTGTAACCCGGTATGAATAATACTTACAGTTCGATTATTGTTTGATATGTTGATATTGTATATTGATACATTTGATGTCAATATGCAACGGAGTAGTTATAATTGATATTATAACTCGACAATTATTGTGATTTAATGTTATGAATTAAAATGAGTTACATCTTATGATCAGGGTACTAACTCATTATTTAATTGTATTCTCAGATGCGGAGAAGACTCAATAATATTAGACTTCTTAGCTAACGGCTGAGGTATGTTGGGACATGTATGTGTGACAACAGATCTAGCTTGTAATAGTACTAGTGATTATTGTAATCAAGTTTGTACAATTGATTTGGATTTGTAAATGATATTAGTTTGGTATTAATATTCGTTAAATGTATTAGTATGTTAAAGTGTTAGACGAATATCGAATACGATGTTACAAACTAACGTCTGTGAGATAAGATCTCAAGTCGCAGAACTTAGTCATGCGAGATGAGATCTGGGCTCGCAGAGCTGCGAACCGAGTCGAGATGGGCTTGGTCGTGGGCTACGAGTTGAACTCGACTCGCAGAGCCCATCGACCTACAAATCGAGTTTGGCTAAAACCTACAAATACTCAATTAGCTCAAATCCGTAAAAGACTTTTGACAATTCATTTTTCCAGAGAAACTAAAACGATTCTAAGCAATCATAAGGTTAGGTATTGATCGATTAACATTAATTAATCGATAGAAATCCTTGTTGATTAATCAATTCACTATTATCTTGCGAAATAACCCGTTCACATACCGTGAACCAAGTATTGAGGAATTCCGCACCTTAATACCTAAGATAACCTCGTTATCGATCCACGTACTAGGGACTTACAATTGGTTAGTTCGAGGTTATTTGGATAATAACGATAGATTTAGGGTTGTTGTTACGTTTAATCTTCGTAAAAACGACCAAAATCAGTCTCTGGAAGTTTTTGGTTTCGTAATCGACCGAAATCTTAGGGTTTTATTCGATTAGAAAACTAAAATTTTCGTTTTAGGGTTTTTCAGCCGATTCTGCGAACTGAGCTCTCCTCTGCAAACTGAGTTCCCCCTGCGAACCGAGTTCCCCTGCGAACTGAGTTCCCCCTGCGAACCGAGTTCCCCTGCGAACTGAGTTCCCCCTGCGAACCGAGTTTCCCTGCGAACTGAGTTCCCCTCTACGAACTGAGTTCCCCCTGCGAACCGAGTTCCTGTTCTGCGAGTCAAGTTTCTGCGAAGTGAACCTTCTGATTTTTCTGATTGTTAATTCCCGAAACTTTTAAAATGTCTGACATTAGTAAAATGATTGAGACGGAGCACAAGGTTGGAAAATCTAATACTCCACCTAAGTTGTTACGTGTTGAAGACTATTATAGTTGGAGAGATAGGTTTGAATCTTACTGTAGATTCCATAATCTCTCAATCTAGATGTGTATCAAAGGAGGATACACGACACCCACCCAAACTGTTCAAAATGCTGTTGTTGTGGTATCCTATAATCTGATGAGTGAACAACAAAAGAAAGACTATGAGAATGAAAATAAAGCTCATTCTTGTATCAAGATGTGCTTATCTAAGGAAATTAATCATTAGTTAAAATATTTTCATACTGCTAAAGCACTCTGGGAAGCGTTTGAGAAAAGATGTGAGGGAAGTCCACAAGTGCAAGCTATCAAGAAGAAGCTTCTGAAAAAGCAGTTTACTTTATTTAAAGCTTTTAAAGGAGAAACTCTTGATGCTTATGTTACTCGTTTCTACCATTTGTTATCTGAGATTGAAAACCATGAAATCACTATTGAGGAGGTAGAGAAAACCGACAAGTTTCTTGAGGGTTTACCTTCTAAATGGGAGATGTATGGTGTGATGATTACAGACAATGAAACCAGATATGCAACCATGACTCTTGAGCAGGTTATTGACAAGCTCAAAGGATATGATTTCACTAAGAAGTCGAAAGATACTGATTTTGATCATGTTCAGGATCCAGGACTGTATCATGGAAAAACTTCTATCTCGACTGCTTCATCCAGTTCGACCACTGCTTTGTTTGTTGGTAATGCTGATGGAAAGGGTGAAATGATAACTGATGAACTGTGTTTCATTACATCATCTAGAAATGAAGCTAAAGGGAAAGCTTATGAGAAGTCACCTCAAGAACATCAAAAGATGCCTATGAGTGTGAAATCTGCTGAGCAGCAACTGTCTGTTCTTGCTTCATTTGTAGCTTCATATGAGAATTATATTGATTGTAAGATTAATGATCCAATTCTTTTTGATGAAGATTATGATCAGATAGATCTTGATTATCTTGAAGAAATAGATCTCCAGGACCAACTTGCTTTGTTGTCAAGGAGAGTTAAAAATTTCTTAAAGAAAAATGGAAGAAAGGTTGTTGGCAACAGATCAGGGTTTGATAAAACCAAGGTCAAGTGTTATAACTGTAAAAGTTACGGACACTTTTCTAGAGAATGCCAAAGACCTAAGGTAGAGACTGGTGAAGGGAAACAAGGCTCGGGAAATACTTTGCATTCCAAAGCCTTAGTAGTGAAACAGCTAGATGGGTCTTATGATTGGAAAACTCAGTCAGAGGAAGCTTTGATAGCTGAGATTGAAGATCAAGAGATTGCAGCTGAGTCATTATCCTATATGCCCACTAATCCAGCTTTTGAAATAAAGGTGCCTGAGACTCCTGTTAAAGCTAATGTTGATGATGTGTTAGATTTGGGTTCAACTGAAGATTTGGATCCTGTAGATTTTGTAGCTAAGATGGCTGAACTGCAAACTGATAAAAAACGGGTTAAGTGATGATAAACAAGCCTTAAAGGATAAGATTAAGGCAGATGCGGCTGACAAGACAGCTTTTAGAGATACCGTGAATGAGAAATTAAATATCATAGACGGTCTCTATATGAACATAAATGACTTGAATCTGTCCATTGCTAATAAGGATAAGGAGTTAGCTAATTGCAAAACAAAACTTGTAGCTCAGAATCGTAAGCTTGAGAGCTATAGAGCATCTGAAATGGATAAAATGTTAGGTGCTCAGCGTAGTGTGAAGGATATGTCTAGTTTAGGTTATAATGATATGCCTCATCCATTCAATTCAAATTACACTAAAACTCCTGTAGATATTGAGATGGCGGATGTTAACCCTGAGACGAAAGTAACTAATAAACCGGAAAAGGTAGAGGCACAGAAGAGTGTTATTAAGAACCCTTCATCTGATGATAGTAAGAAAATTCCTCACACCAAAGTATATTTTGTATCGGGTGGAGTAATTAATGATACTAAGACTGATGAAGTGGTTAATAAAGAACATGTCATTGAACCTTTAGTGCCTAAAACTCCGGTAGCGGATGCAAAAGTTAGTAAGTCACGTAAACAGATGTCTTGCTTCAAGTGTCACCAAAAAGGACACGTAGCTTCTTGTTGCCCAAATAAGAAGTTGGAAGCGTCACATAAGTTAGTGAATACTGAAAAGACACCGACTATTTCTAGTTCGATTGTAGATAGGTTAGGCTCCAAACCGGGATTAGGAAGCAAACCTGTAAACATTCTGAAAAGAGATAGTAATCATAGTGTCTCTCCACCTAAACCTAAAAGGGCTTATACTCTAAACGAAAATACTTTCAATAAGCCAAGAGATAAGACACCTTCGAGGTTTAGGACCCCAAGTAGAAACCATAGTCAATTTGAGAATGGTTCTACTTCGAGTGCACATGGAACTAAGTTTGTGCCTAGGAGGTTTTCTACTCACTCTCCTCATAGGCCTAAGACTACAGATCTTCAACAATCTCAAACTCCTATGAAGGTTACCAAGATTCCTGATGGGAATAGTTATGGTTACTTTAAGGAGGTTCAGATTGTAGATGATCAGGGACAATCCAAGACCGTAATGGCTTGGGTCCCTCTTGATAACAAACTGTGTACAACTTGTAATGTGTAGGAGCAGACTGTGAACAAGGACAACTGGTGGTATGTAGACAGTGGATGCTCAAGACACATGACAGGTGAAAGAAGTCTACTGAGGGACTTCAGAGAAGGTTTCAAGCAAAAAGTAAATTTTGCAGGAGACAAAGGAGGAGTAATTACTGGGAAAGGAAAAGTTTCAAATGGAACTTTAACTCTAGAGGATGTGAATTATGTTGAAGAACTAACTCATAACCTAGTGAGTGTTTCCCAAGTCTGCGATAAAGGTCATCCAGTTCATTTTAATGAAAAGGAGGCTTTAGTCCTGAAGCCAGGCTTCACAATCCCTGATGAATGGATATTGATGAGGGCACCAAGGAAGAAGGATATATATGCAATAAACATGGGTGTTCCTAATTCTTCAATGGTATCTACATGTTTACTATCCAAGGCTTCAGAAGCAGACGCGCTACTATGGCATAGGAGAATGGCACATCTAAACTGAAGAAAAATGAACTACATAACCAAAAATGGTTTAGTTTTGGGTGTACCGCAAAAACGTTTCGAGTCTGAGGATAAGTGTGTTCCTTGTATGAAAGGAAAGCAACATAAGAAACCACATAGATCTAAGACTGAGAACTCAATCTCCTCACCATTTGATTTGCTACATATGGATCTCTTCGGCCCAATAAGCAAAAGAAGCATAGGTGGCAAATGGTACTGTCTAGTTGTCACAGATGACTACTCTAGATTCTCGTGGGTATTTTTCTTAGGATCTAAGGATGAAACTCCAGGTATTCTAATTGAGTTTTTAGATCAAATAGAAAATGTATACAAAGCGAGAGTTAAGCGTATTCGTAGTGATAATGGAACAGAATTCAAGAATTCAACGTTAGATATCTATTGCTTAAGCAAAGGGATAATTCATCAATTCAGTGCACCATATGAACCTCAACAGAATGGTGTGGCTGAAAGGAAGAACAGAACGTTGATTGAAGCTGCTAGAACAATGCTTGCAGATTCAAAGCTTCCGGTCATCTTTTGGGCAGAAGCAGTGAATACAACATGTCATGTTCTGAATAGAGTTCTTATGGTTAAAAAGCATAATAAGACTTGTTATGAGCTTTTGAACAATAAGAAACCAAACTTAAAAGGATTTGAACCCTTTGGAGTTGCTTGTACAATATTGAAAACCGGAAATCAAGCTAAATTTGGTGAGAAGGCTGATGAAGGATTTTTCTTGGGTTATATGCCTAATTCTCCAAATAAAAGGGTTTTCAATAAGGTCACTAGTCGTCTGGAGATAGTTTATAACATTGAAGTTACAAGCTATACACCGGATGTGCATAAGGGATTAGATTGGCAATTTGACTACTCCGATCTCTTTCAGTCATTTAACGTTCCCATAAGTGACTTTGTCAGTGATTCAAAGATTTCACAACATTTATTGACTGGAGACTTGGACAATGGTTCGTCTTCAACATCGAGTGTGCCGAATTCTGGAATCAGGACAACAGATGACTCAAATGAAGCTTCTTCAAGTGGGTCTCAACAATTTTCAAAGGATAAGTATCAAGAAACAGAAGATTCTGAAAAGGATCTTCAAACGACATTTGATGATGTGCTTACTTCTTTGAACCATTTAAAGATCTCTTCAGCAATTTCAGAAGAAATGCCTTCATTAGAAGAGATTGGTACTAACTTAGGAGATGAGTTAATAGTTGACCCTATACCGGTTACAAGAATGAGTAAGAATCATTCCGTTGAAAACATCATTGGTGATATTAATACTCCTGTTCAGACTAGGACTCAATCTAAAGCTAGTACTTCTGAAGATTTAGAAAGCTTGTATACTGCTATGAAAGAGACAGGGATTCCTAATCAATGTCTATATTCATGCTTTATCTCACAAGTTGAGCCTAAAAATGTGCAAATGGCTCTCAAAGAAAGCTCGTGGGTTGAAGCTATGCAAGAAGAACTGCAACAGTTCTCAAAAATTACAAGTTTGGGAGTTGGTTGACCTACCAAAGGGAGAATATCCAATTGGAACTAGATGGGTATTTAAGTGTAAGAGAGATGACCAGGGAGTCATTACTCGCAATAAAGCACGTCTAGTGGTTCAAGGTTTTAATCAACAAGAAGGCATAGATTACAACGAAGTGTTTGCACCAGTTGCTAGGCTAGAAGCAATTAGAGTATTCTTAGCATTTGCATCATTTTATGATATCAAGGTTTATCAATTGGATGTTAATAGTGCCTTTTTGTATGGCAAAGTGGAAGAATTGGTGTATGTTGCTCAACCTCCAGGGTTTGCTGATCATGAGTATCCAGATAGAGTATATCGTTTGAATAAGGCTCTATATGGATTACATCAAGCACCAAGGATGTGGTATGCAACACTATCAACGTATCTACTTGATAATGGATTTACAAGAGGAGCAATTGATAGTACATTGTTTGTAAAATGGAACAAGAAAGACTTTCTATTAGTACAAGTTTATGTTGATGACATTATCTTTGGATCTTCTGATGAAAAGATGTGTCAAGAATTTGAGAAAGTCATGAGAAAAAGGTTTGAGATGTCTGCAATGGGAGAGTTGAAATTCTTCTTAGGGTTACAAGTTGACCAAAAGAAGGATGGATTCTTTATTCATCAATCTAAATATGTTTATGAGTTATTAGAACGCTTTAAGATGGATGACAGTAAAGTCCACAATACTCCGATTCTAGTTAATTACAAACTAGGTCCGGATACATCGAGTGATCAGGATGTGGATCCTACTCTATATAGGGCCATGATTGGATCTCTAATGTATTTGACTGCCTCTAGACCTGACATTATGTTTGCTGTTTGTCTATGCGCAAGATATCAGGCCAATCCGAAAGAGTCACATATGCAGGCTGTTAAACGGATCTTCCGTTACCTCAAAGGGCAACCGAAGCTGGGACTTTGGTATCCAATTGATGGAGACTTAGATCTAGTAGCATATACTGATTCGGATTATGGAGGATGCAATCAAAATAGGAAATCTACGACCGGAGGATGTCAATTCTTAGGAGGTAGATTAGTATCTTGGCAGTGCAAGAAGCAAAGCTCAGTAGCCATCTCTACATGTGAAGCTGAGTATGTTGCAGCTGGCAGCTGTTGTTCTCAAGTTCTTTGGATACAATAGCAACTGCGGGATTACGGGTTAAATATAACCAATACTCCTATGATGATTGACAACGAATCTACTATGTCGATCACCAACAATCCTGTGAAGCACAGTAAAACTAAGCACATTGATATTCGTCATCATTTTATTAGAGACTGTGCTGAAAAGAAAATGATAAGGTTAGTTAAGGTTCCGACTGCGGATAACTTAGCAGACCTCTACACGAAGGCGTTCGACAGGGCAAGATTTGAGACATTGGTTCAACTGAATGGAATGAGAAATCCAGAGTGATTAGTCTTCCAAGGGTATTTTAGTAATAGTTTGTAGTTATTTTTAGTACTTATTAAAAAAAAAAGTAAAAACTTGGGAAATGATAGTACATTAGGAGAATAAGTCTAAGAATAATAACCTTAAGTATTAAGTATGATGTGTTAGTAGATTCTTATAAGTTGCACTAGAACAACAATTTTTAACTCGGATTACACTTATATTTATCTTATTATACACCTATATCCACTGATTATAACTTGTCCTTTTATTTCACAAGTGATAAGAATAACTTAAGTCTAGTTAGCTTCATCATACGATTTATTGGTAGGCAGGTTATGCTAAGATTTCCGAGCAGTTAAGAAGTACAAATTTCATGTGTCTTATCTTATGTGATCTGCTATATAACGTATGACATATGTGTTAATTGTTGAATGATAGTACTACCGTGCACTGTGATCTAACATAAAAAAAATTGAAATGATACAAAGTATCATAATGTCAAAAGGTGAGTTATATGTTTCGAAAGAGCATCATTTAGTAACCTCTACCTTACATATGAAAGATACAAAGTATCTCGTGTCAAGTGTATGTTATATGCTTCTAAAGAACATCATTTAGTAATCTCTACCTTGCTAATACAAGATACAGTGTTATGTGTTGTACTTGAATTCTTCAGTATGTTGTATAGTAGCAAACACTAGATATTGTGCACATTAACTATAAAAGTTTGGATCAGAAATCTGTTTGTAATCTGTTTATGTGGATCATAATATCAGTAATCGTCTTGAACTGTCTATGATGTTCGAACATTCACTTGTGTGAATGATAAGAAATAATAAGTTATTTTTCAATGAAGTGTTATATCATGTGGATAAAGGTACATAAGATATAATTTAATAAATATAAGTTTATTACTATTTAAAGTTGTGATTTTATTGTGCTTATATGAATTTCATGAGGTATGTATACTAACAATCGTCTTAGGCTTATTACAATCTAATAAGTACCGCTTATTCTTTCTAATATGATCCCTAAGCAGTTTAAACTTTAAGCGTTTTATATTAAGTTAGTTTATTTTCTTAGAATGTTAAGTAGTTTATTATTTTATTTTAAGTTTTAAGTTTTGTAATTATTTCTTAAAATTAATAAATAAAAAAAAAATTATTAGTTATTATTCTTGTTTTATTTAGTGTTTACCCTTTGGAATTAAATTAAACTAGTTTTCTTATATCCGTGTTGAATAAATGTCTCAACTTCAAGTGAAAAACGATTTGTTTATTTTTAACTTGAATTTTGACTTAAGGCCATTTTAAAAGTGGTATAAGTCAACTATGCAAAAACATTTATTGTTTTGGCTACATAATTACTTAATTAAGTTTTAATTTATACTTTTCATTTAATTTGTGTTTTAAACTAATATTTCGAGTTTGACCAGTCAATCTTTGCAAGCCGAGTTGAAACATGCGAATCGAGTAAATAGTATAAAAGAAACAAGTCCAACGAACCGAACCACACTTTCCTATTTACCCTGCGAACCGAATCCAAAATCCTCTGCGACTCAAAATTTGGCGAAACGAATCAAATCTATTTTTCGATTGATTTTCTGATATTTAGTACAAGGAAGGAATTTTTGATCCGTGGAACTTTTACAACTTTGGATTACGCATCTTTTGAAGTAAGTTTCATGAGATTTCACCGAGTAATTTGTGAGATATAGATTGGTTTACGTTTTTGAATGTGTCGGTTTAGTTTATCACGGATTTTGTACCAATTAGTGATTTAGAAAACCTAAAACATGCTTACAATGCTTAATCGATGGTAATGAACAATATATAATCGATTAACTGCTTTGCAACATATTAGATTGCTAATTTGATGTTTGAATTCGTTGAGCAGATGGTCCTGCGAACCGAGATCTATCTCGCTACGCAGTCCGCTCCAACGAACCGAGACGAGATTACTTGTTTGACTTTAGTTGACCGAAGCGAGACGAGTTCACCTCGTTTGACTTTAGTTGCCAAAGCGAGACGAGTTCACCTCGTTTGACTTGAGTTGACTGAAGCGAGACGAGTTCATCTCGTTTGACTAGGGTTGACCAAAGCGACTCGAATTCAACTCGCAGGGTTTCTGCGAAGCGAGTTGAAAAATTTAATTAATTTTATTTTTATTTTTTAAAATTGACTTCATTTGACTTTGAGAACTGAATTAACTTTGTTGACTTCAGTTGACTATGTAAAATTAAGTAAATTTTATAATTTTTCAATTATAACTTGTTATCGATTTGAGAATCGTTTGGTTACAAATAATTAACAAGTTACCTGTTTATATGCATTTAGACTTAAGAATTTTTGTTTATAAGTTAAAATATGTGCAATATCTGAACAATTTAAGTTATTTCATATCGAAAGTCTTCCGACTCATAGTGTAGTCGAGCAGCGTGTCCTGATACTTATCGGCGGTATGATAACTCAAATTGTTATTCTTAGCTAATGAACTTTATATATAATTTATAGAATATAATTGAAAAGTCAATTCAATTAAGTTTCAGTGAATTACGTTATTAGTTGATAGTATACTTAGACGTTTGATGATCTTTTTGATCATAATACGTTAAAGTGTAAATTATCTAATGTTCGTTAACTTAATTCTTTTGCTATTTGTGTAATTTTGAATTACAGATATGGCTAACAGATCTTTTGAGAAGGGTCACAACATACTAGTGAATTTAGATGTCAACGAGCGTGGTGCTGAGCGCTTTGAGCAGATTTTGACATATTTAGCACGTTCGAGAATTCGATTTGCTATTACAGAGTCACCTCCACTGAACAAAGACCTTCTTACGCAGTTTTGGACTAATATTTTATATGATGGTGCTGCTAACCCGCCTACAATACGTACGATGGTAAATCAGCATCCGATTTCTTTTACTGCTAATGATTTGCGACAGCTACTGCAGCTAGGAACTTCTGACCAAGAAGCTGGTCTGGCTGCTTATTCAGCTGACTTTATCGAAGGAGCTCTAGGTCGTACAGGTTATCCAGGACCTAGGAGAGGACGCCAGTTTGTCAAGGCATTCGTACTAGGACAGTGGAGATTTCTTTTTACTGTTATAGTATCTATTTTTGGAAACAAGAAGTCAGGATTAGATGAGCTTAGTTCTGAGTTGATGTCATCTGTACTGTCACTGGTTTATAATAAACCATACAGTTTTTCTTCGTATATCTTTCAGTCCTTCAGAGGACAGATCACCGGAGCTGCTAGGACGTTGTTTATTCTTTATCCTAGATTCTGCATGCTCCTGATTTGGGCTCAAGTTCCAAACTTGCCAGCTTATGCAGCTGATTTTCAAGTTGAGACCATTGGATTGCGAGGTTACAACGCTTGCTTTTTGTTATCCAAGCGTAAAGATGAGATTAAGCCTGAGGCAGCTGATCTTTATGGGCATCTTCTTGATGCTGATTATGTTGCTCCACCAAACAATGGTTGGATGGATGCTGGAGCTCACAATCAAGCTCAAGCTCAACAACAACAACAAGCTCAACCACAACCTCAACCAACAGCAGAGTCACAGGAGCTCATTGAGGATGTTTTACATCAGGCTGAACATCAAGGCCAACAAGTTGTGCCTGAGCTAGCTGCTGAGGTTCTTCATGAGGTTTTAATACAGATTGATGAGAATACAGATCCCTTGCTACGGGATATTGAAAGTTATGTTGCACAACCTGAGGTAATTTTATAATTATATAGTAATATCGGTACTTAGTTGTTATATTATTATCACATTAGTGTTATACATAATGCAAATGATATAGATATTTAGTTAATTAGATATTATTTCTGATTATGAAATATAAATATTATTATGATCAGGGAGCTGAGACTGCAGACTGTCACACCCCCAAAACACGTGGCAGCGGAAGTGGGAGGTGTCACGGGGGCGCCGACCAAATCAATAATCATAACACAAGGATTAAAGCAAACGACCTCTATATGAGACGTTTGAAAATATTACATTACCATAATTCAAATGTTTGCAAAATAACTCTGGAGTTCGCATGAACCGTTTAGAGATTTCTAATACATTACTGAATTTACAAAATACAGCTACATGCAATCTAATCTCTTGATGTTTTGAAAACAATGCGACTCGAGCTAAGCTTTCCAAAAGCTTCCTAGTACGGCGGGTTACCTGAGAAATACATACTAAAAGGTCAACATAAAGTTGGTGAGTTCATAGGTTTAAACAGCTGAAAACATAAGTGTGAAACACATGATTTCTTTTGCATTGTACGAATGCGAAAACAGTTGTAAAAAGTATCATGTTATCCTTTGTTAACCTTTGTTATCTTTTGTTATCCTTGTTATCCTTTGTTTTCATTTGTTATCCTTTGCGTCATGAGCTCATAGTTCGAAGCTTAACCCTTGTTGTTGCCTCGACAAGTGTCTAATCCGGAACACTCGTTTAAACAAATAATACTACGTCCGTTTGACCAGTTAGAGCAACCTAACCCGGACGGGGGTGTCAATCCCCGATAGATCTATCCAATAATATTCACGCTTCAAAATTAACGAACTACGATGTGCGAGGGCTTTGTTGGATTATGGTCTCACTCATGCGTTATCCTTGTTATCCTTTGTTTATAAACAGTTGTATAAAAATAGTTGCACAACAACAGTTGTATAAAGCATGTATAAAGACAGTTGTATAAAAATAGTTGCACAACAACAGTTGTATAAAACATGTATAAAGACAATTGTATAAAACATGTATGTATGTATTCTCCCCCAAAACAATTTAAAACAAGTAAAAAGGGGCTATGAAACTCACCAGAGTTAAGCAGGTAGCAAGCAATATCAAATATTAGCAAGTAGTGGGTGTTCTCGTTCCCGTGTGCAACCTCCTAACGCCCTAAACGTATGAGGTCGTATAAGTAGATGTCTCAAAAGACCATCTATAGCGATTGTATAAGTGGGGGTTAATGTCCACTTAAGCCAATCGAGTAGGTGGGGGTTTTATGTCCAACTAAAGCTAGTTCATCAACTAGTATGTCCAAATAGTAGTTCAAGTTTGTTTATCGAAAACGTGTACGACCCATTGGTGAAAGTTTGTAATAATAATTCGTTAAGACATTATCATTATGATGTTGTATCGTGTGCTTACAAAGCATGTTTATGTGTTATCGAGTTATATCGTATAAGTTTAGAGGTTACATGAAGTTCAACACTTAGTGTGAAATCTAGTTTTAAAGATTCTGTTTAGGCGTCACTTAGGGCGTCACTTAGGTAAGTGTCGCTATAGGCGGCACTTGCTCAGGCGTCACTAGAGGTAAGTGACGCTATAGGCGTCACTTGGTTAAGTGTCGCTGGTAGGGCGGCACTTACGCCTGATCTAAATTTCAATTTTAATCCAAGTGTTCTAAGTGTCGGTTTTCGTTAGGGAAACTTTCTAAAATTAGTTTTTGGTCCAAGTTACTAATTAAGTCATTTAAACCCATTTTTGTTACCACTTTCCAAATATAGTAAGTTTTTCGAAAACGAGCCACTTTTGTTGACTTGGTCAAACTTACTCGGTTTGACCCGAAACTTTCACCCAACCCAAATATCAGTTTATAGGGTCTAAATATGTTGTCGGTTCATGTCGGAGTTCACCAATATTCTTGGTTTTTATACAAGTCCAAAAACAGTCCATATGTATATTTTTCGGTTTTGTCGGTTTAATTTCTCTATTTTTCTTAACTAACTATATTCCGAGTTAGAGTCTAAGATTTTTACCAGCTGTTCTACCATATGTCTAGAGGTTAACTTAATTTTTCCATTAATTATGGTGTCCATCTTGTTAGGTATAAAATTTATGGATGAATCCATACACAGTTTTCAATTTCATGCAGGCCAGTAGCATAGATTCATATTTCTAAGAAAATCCGTAGGTTTCTGGAAGGAGTCATAGAAGAACTTTTTGTAGATCTTTTCAATACGCAACTTTTAAAAAAAAATGCATCTTCTAATTCTTTGTAGAACTCAAGTTATGGTCAAAATCATGTGGTTCAAGTTTCTGACTTTCAGTACCAGAAAGTCTATGTGTTTTTATTTAAATTATTAAAAATACCAAACGAGCTCAGAAAGGCATGAGGTTTGTGGTGTTAGAAAGATAACATCTTGAGCTTGATTTTAGCCTATAAAAACGACCATTTTCATGAAAGGATGAATTTTATAAAATTCGTGTAAGTGAAGAAAGTTTCTGGACAGATTCATGCCTGTTCATATAAGTGTTATAAAAACGTATTTTGATCAAGATTTTGGACATATTAGTGTTAGATGAACTTAATAATATGTAAATCAGTAGTATGAAAGTAAAATTAATGAAAGTTCTTGAGAATCCTTACAAGGAGGATAATGGAGAATGGAGGAGATGAAGATGGAAGACTTGTTCTTGGTTCCTCCTTGTTCTTGATCTTCAAGATGATAGTGATTATGGTGGTTTGTGGTGATTGTTAATGGTGGTTTATGGCTGAGTTTTCTGGAAATGGAGAGAGAGAGATGAGAGGAAATTGGGGGAGTAAAAAGAGGTGGAGTGTAAAAGTGAGAGGTTGCATGAGAGGTGAGTGGATTGTAGCAAAAGGTGTAATCATTGTGTTTTGCATGAATTATGAGTGGGGAAGGGGAATGGTCAGCCAAAAAGGGAGAGGGCAGGTGGGGTGGCCGGCCCATGGGGGGGCCCCACAAGGGGTATTTTGGTCATTTTTCCTTCCTAGCTTAATTTGTTGCGTTTTACGTTCGTTTACTCGTTCGGTTTGGTGTTAAATGTTTAATACGCGTTTTTAAGTAACGATTTATGTTTTAATATTTTCTCTTGAAGTATTTATTTAACATACTTGAAAAACATTTATAATAATGTTTCGTTAATTTATCGATCTCGATTTGCGCGTTCGTTGCACGGACTCTAAATCGCGTAACGTTTTATTTGAACGTTTTTCGTTATCGTTTAAAGATACGGTATATTAATTGATAACTTTTCACTAATTAATATATTTTAGATTCAAAAGTGTATTTTGAATTTCGTTCGATTGTCGGGCGCGTTCTGCGCGTTTTCGTTGCGTTTGAGACGTTTTAATCGAAACGCCTAGGTTTTTCGGGTATTATTATAAATAATAATAATATATGATAAATAACTTCTAAAAATAGATTTAAGTTATTTATAAAAATATTTTCACCAACGTCGTATTTATACTGTGTCGGACTTCGTCCGGTCGTTTTGCACAATTTCACCAAATTGCGTAAGCGTAATATAAATCAATTTCGGGGGTGTATATTCACATAAATATACAAATAGTTACAAGTAATTACTAGTATTTAGCCTAAAACTAAACTAAACATACGTAATTAGGGTTTCTAGTAGGTTAATAAGTAACCCTAAGTCGTCGGGTGTCACATTCTCCCCCTGTTAGGAGAATTTCGTCCCGAAATTTTCTCGAGGTGACGGTTTGTGTGGAGTCTGAGAAAAAGTAAGCGTGTGTTTCTAGCGTAAGTTTGTCTAACGGATTTAAAGTCGTTCGGTATCGATTAAGATTTGAAAGAGTCAGGTGATCGAAAAGAAACGTACCCGTAACAAAGTTATGGGTTCTGTCGGGCATTGTTGTTCAACTTCGGACATTCGTTCCTGAAATGCCCAGCGTTTCCGCACTCGAAACAAGTTTTTGCCTTACAATCCTTGGTCTGGTGTCCATAACGTTTGCATTTGTTGCAGGGAGTACCACAGGGTCCATTGTGATGACGATTACAGCTGGAACAATAAGGCCGATCTCCCTCATAACCTTTCTTTTCTCCGGGTCCTGTAGCATAGGCCTTGACAGTCTCTGGTCTCTTTGCTAATTGTTGTCCTGGGTTTTCGTTGTTGTTTCCATTGCGTTTCCTTTTGTTATCTCCGATGCTTTTCTCAGCGGGTGTACCACGACGGATAATCTGCGCCATGAGTTCATGTGCCATACGGACGGCACTTTGGATGGTTCCGGGTTTTGAAGAGGTTACATTTCCTTGGATTGATTCTGGTAGCCCCCAGATGTATCTTTCGATACGTTTGTATTCGGGGTCTACCATGGATGAACATAGGATAGCTAATTGGTGGAATCGAGTGGTGTAACTGGTGATGTCATTTCCTTGTACGGTGAGATTCCAGAATTCCTGCTCAAGTTGTTGTAATTGCTCACGGGGGCAATACTCTTCCCTGAGCATTTTCTTGAGTTCTTCCCAGGGAAGTTGATAGGCGACATCAATTCCCTGAGTCTGAGCATAAGAGTTCCACCAGGTGAGTGCACCTTCAGATAAGGTGCAGGTGGAGAATTTGACTTTGTCCTCCTCAGCACAGTTGCAGATTCGAAAAACAGATTCCATCTTTTCGATCCAACGTATAAGACCGATGGCTCCTTCGGCACCTTTGAAGTACAAGGGTTGGCAGTTCAAAAAGTCTTTATAGGAACATGGTTTTGGAGTAGATGTGTCAGCAGGCGCGCCTCCACCGCTCGGATTTTGTTGAGCAGCAAGAACTTGGGCTACGCTCTGTGCAATGACTTGAGCGATTTCGGCGTCGGTGTAAGTATGTCGTCTTGGAGGCATGATGCTGAACAACAACGAACTGAGACATATAAGAGGGTTGCAAGAGGTTATGATATATCACATGTGTATATATAATGAGGTAATATACAACAGCGTTGAATGATAACAATAGTTCATTAGATTGAAAAGTTGAATACAGGCTACGAGTTTCAAAAGACAATTATAAGAATTACAAAAAGTGCCGGGAATGTTACATCCGGTCTAATTTTGAAAGTTTACGGAACATAATAAAGGATAATGAGTGGAGCACATCCCGCCTACGGGCGTATGCCGGACGACGGGTATTAGTTGTGGTGTTAGCAATAGAGTTTGAGTAAGGGTTTGCTCGGGATGACCCGGCATTCCCTCGACGTCTTCGTACTACCCAGGCTTCGTCGGTCATGTAGTAAAGAGGTTCGGGAGAGTTTGATGTCGTAGAGATGGGTAAGGGAGTGGTACCCTCAGTAGTGGATAGCGTTTGAGTTTCGTTGTTCAAGCTGGTTGATGATACATTAGAGGAGTCTGCCATTTCTGTGGCAAGGAGTTTAGTGTACGAGAAGTTAAGGTTATATATAGAAATATAATAACCTAGCACATAAGCACGTATAGGGTTGGTCCCGTTTCTATCCTTGGTCAAAGTCTTCTAATGCATTTCCATTCACTATAACCATTTCAGGTCTTGCATCAATTCTCCTTTAATTGTACATAGTTGATCAGGCTATGTTAAATTAAATTCAAAAGATGCAATCGCTGAACCAGTCATACTAAACAAGGAATACTAACCTAATGGTTATAGTCTAGGTCACTAGTGCAATCCTAGTTCGCTATAACCTTTGGCTCTGATACCAATCTGTCGCACCCCCAAAACACGTGGCAGCGGAAGTGGGAGGTGTCACGGGGGCGCCGACCAAATCAATAATCATAACACAAGGATTAAAGCAAACGACCTCTATATGAGACGTTTGAAAATATTACATTACCATAATTCAAATGTTTGCAAAATAACTCTGGAGTTCGCATGAACCGTTTAGAAATTTCTAATACATTACTGAATTTACAAAATACAGCTACATGCAATCTAATCTCTTGATGTTTTGAAAACAATGCGACTCGAGCTAAGCTTTCCAAAAGCTTCCTAGTACGGCGGGTTACCTGAGAAATACATACTAAAAGGTCAACATAAAGTTGGTGAGTTCATAGGTTTAAACAGCTGAAAACATAAGTGTGAAACACATGATTTCTTTTGCATTGTACGAATGCGAAAACAGTTGTAAAAAGTATCATGTTATCCTTTGTTAACCTTTGTTATCTTTTGTTATCCTTGTTATCCTTTGTTTTCATTTGTTATCCTTTGCGTCATGAGCTCATAGTTCGAAGCTTAACCCTTGTTGTTGCCTCGACAAGTGTCTAATCCGGAACACTCGTTTAAACAAATAATACTACGTCCGTTTGACCAGTTAGAGCAACCTAACCCGGACGGGGGTGTCAATCCCCGATAGATCTATCCAATAATATTCACGCTTCAAAATTAACGAACTACGATGTGCGAGGGCTTTGTTGGATTATGGTCTCACTCATGCGTTATCCTTGTTATCCTTTGTTTATAAACAGTTGTATAAAAATAGTTGCACAACAACAGTTGTATAAAGCATGTATAAAGACAGTTGTATAAAAATAGTTGCACAACAACAGTTGTATAAAACATGTATAAAGACAATTGTATAAAACATGTATGTATGTATTCTCCCCCAAAACAATTTAAAACAAGTAAAAAGGGGCTATGAAACTCACCAGAGTTAAGCAGGTAGCAAGCAATATCAAATATTAGCAAGTAGTGGGTGTTCTCGTTCCCGTGTGCAACCTCCTAACGCCCTAAACGTATGAGGTCGTATAAGTAGATGTCTCAAAAGACCATCTATAGCGATTGTATAAGTGGGGGTTAATGTCCACTTAAGCCAATCGAGTAGGTGGGGGTTTTATGTCCAACTAAAGCTAGTTCATCAACTAGTATGTCCAAATAGTAGTTCAAGTTTGTTTATCGAAAACGTGTACGACCCATTGGTGAAAGTTTGTAATAATAATTCGTTAAGACATTATCATTATGATGTTGTATCGTGTGCTTACAAAGCATGTTTATGTGTTATCGAGTTATATCGTATAAGTTTAGAGGTTACATGAAGTTCAACACTTAGTGTGAAATCTAGTTTTAAAGATTCTGTTTAGGCGTCACTTAGGGCGTCACTTAGGTAAGTGTCGCTATAGGCGGCACTTGCTCAGGCGTCACTAGAGGTAAGTGACGCTATAGGCGTCACTTGGTTAAGTGTCGCTGGTAGGGCGGCACTTACGCCTGATCTAAATTTCAATTTTAATCCAAGTGTTCTAAGTGTCGGTTTTCGTTAGGGAAACTTTCTAAAATTAGTTTTTGGTCCAAGTTACTAATTAAGTCATTTAAACCCATTTTTGTTACCACTTTCCAAATATAGTAAGTTTTTCGAAAACGAGCCACTTTTGTTGACTTGGTCAAACTTACTCGGTTTGACCCGAAACTTTCACCCAACCCAAATATCAGTTTATAGGGTCTAAATATGTTGTCGGTTCATGTCGGAGTTCACCAATATTCTTGGTTTTTATACAAGTCCAAAAATAGTCCATATGTATATTTTTCGGTTTTGTCAGTTTAATTTCTCTATTTTTCTTAACTAACTATATTCCGAGTTAGAGTCTAAGATTTTTACCAGCTGTTCTACCATATGTCTAGAGGTTAAATTAATTTTTCCATTAATTATGGTGTCCATCTTGTTAGGTATAAAATTTATGGATGAATCCATACACAGTTTTCAATTTCATGCAGGCCAGTAGCATAGATTCATATTTCTAAGAAAATCCGTAGGTTTCTGGAAGGAGTCATAGAAGAACTTTTTGTAGATCTTTTCAATACGCAACTTTTAAAAAAAAATGCATCTTCTAATTCTTTGTAGAACTCAAGTTATGGTCAAAATCATGTGGTTCAAGTTTCTGACTTTCAGTACCAGAAAGTCTATGTGTTTTTATTTAAATTATTAAAAATACCAAACGAGCTCAGAAAGGCATGAGGTTTGTGGTGTTAGAAAGATAACATCTTGAGCTTGATTTTAGCCTATAAAAACGACCATTTTCATGAAAGGATGAATTTTATAAAATTCGTGTAAGTGAAGAAAGTTTCTGGACAGATTCATGCCTGTTCATATAAGTGTTATAAAAACGTATTTTGATCAAGATTTTGGACATATTAGTGTTAGATGAACTTAATAATATGTAAATCAGTAGTATGAAAGTAAAATTAATGAAAGTTCTTGAGAATCCTTACAAGGAGGATAATGGAGAATGGAGGAGATGAAGATGGAAGACTTGTTCTTGGTTCCTCCTTGTTCTTGATCTTCAAGATGATAGTGATTATGGTGGTTTGTGGTGATTGTTAATGGTGGTTTATGGCTGAGTTTTCTGGAAATGGAGAGAGAGAGATGAGAGGAAATTGGGGGAGTAAAAAGAGGTGGAGTGTAAAAGTGAGAGGTTGCATGAGAGGTGAGTGGATTGTAGCAAAAGGTGTAATCATTGTGTTTTGCATGAATTATGAGTGGGGAAGGGGAATGGTCAGCCAAAAAGGGAGAGGGCAGGTGGGGTGGCCGGCCCATGGGGGGGCCCCACAAGGGGTATTTTGGTCATTTTTCCTTCCTAGCTTAATTTGTTGCGTTTTACGTTCGTTTACTCGTTCGGTTTGGTGTTAAATGTTTAATACGCGTTTTTAAGTAACGATTTATGTTTTAATATTTTCTCTTGAAGTATTTATTTAACATACTTGAAAAACATTTATAATAATGTTTCGTTAATTTATCGATCTCGATTTGCGCGTTCGTTGCACGGACTCTAAATCGCGTAACGTTTTATTTGAACGTTTTTCGTTATCGTTTAAAGATACGGTATATTAATTGATAACTTTTCACTAATTAATATATTTTAGATTCAAAAGTGTATTTTGAATTTCGTTCGATTGTCGGGCGCGTTCTGCGCGTTTTCGTTGCGTTTGAGACGTTTTAATCGAAACGCCTAGGTTTTTCGGGTATTATTATAAATAATAATAATATATGATAAATAACTTCTAAAAATAGATTTAAGTTATTTATAAAAATATTTTCACCAACGTCGTATTTATACTGTGTCGGACTCCGTCCGGTCGTTTTGCACAATTTCACCAAATTGCGTAAGCGTAATATAAATCAATTTCGGGGGTGTATATTCACATAAATATACAAATAGTTACAAGTAATTACTAGTATTTAGCCTAAAACTAAACTAAACATACGTAATTAGGGTTTCTAGTAGGTTAATAAGTAACCCTAAGTCGTCGGGTGTCACATTCTCCCCCTGTTAGGAGAATTTCGTCCCGAAATTTTCTCGAGGTGACGGTTTGTGTGGAGTCTGAGAAAAAGTAAGCGTGTGTTTCTAGCGTAAGTTTGTCTAACGGATTTAAAGTCGTTCGGTATCGATTAAGATTTGAAAGAGTCAGGTGATCGAAAAGAAACGTACCCGTAACAAAGTTATGGGTTCTGTCGGGCATTGTTGTTCAACTTCGGACATTCGTTCCTGAAATGCCCAGCGTTTCCGCACTCGAAACAAGTTTTTGCCTTACAATCCTTGGTCTGGTGTCCATAACGTTTGCATTTGTTGCAGGGAGTACCACAGGGTCCATTGTGATGACGATTACAGCTGGAACAATAAGGCCGATCTCCCTCATAACCTTTCTTTTCTCCGGGTCCTGTAGCATAGGCCTTGACAGTCTCTGGTCTCTTTGCTAATTGTTGTCCTGGGTTTTCGTTGTTGTTTCCATTGCGTTTCCTTTTGTTATCTCCGATGCTTTTCTCAGCGGGTGTACCACGACGGATAATCTGCGCCATGAGTTCATGTGCCATACGGACGGCACTTTGGATGGTTCCGGGTTTTGAAGAGGTTACATTTCCTTGGATTGATTCTGGTAGCCCCCAGATGTATCTTTCGATACGTTTGTATTCGGGGTCTACCATGGATGAACATAGGATAGCTAATTGGTGGAATCGAGTGGTGTAACTGGTGATGTCATTTCCTTGTACGGTGAGATTCCAGAATTCCTGCTCAAGTTGTTGTAATTGCTCACGGGGGCAATACTCTTCCCTGAGCATTTTCTTGAGTTCTTCCCAGGGAAGTTGATAGGCGACATCAATTCCCTGAGTCTGAGCATAAGAGTTCCACCAGGTGAGTGCACCTTCAGATAAGGTGCAGGTGGAGAATTTGACTTTGTCCTCCTCAGCACAGTTGCAGATTCGAAAAACAGATTCCATCTTTTCGATCCAACGTATAAGACCGATGGCTCCTTCGGCACCTTTGAAGTACAAGGGTTGGCAGTTCAAAAAGTCTTTATAGGAACATGGTTTTGGAGTAGATGTGTCAGCAGGCGCGCCTCCACCGCTCGGATTTTGTTGAGCAGCAAGAACTTGGGCTACGCTCTGTGCAATGACTTGAGCGATTTCGGCGTCGGTGTAAGTATGTCGTCTTGGAGGCATGATGCTGAACAACAACGAACTGAGACATATAAGAGGGTTGCAAGAGGTTATGATATATCACATGTGTATATATAATGAGGTAATATACAACAGCGTTGAATGATAACAATAGTTCATTAGATTGAAAAGTTGAATACAGGCTACGAGTTTCAAAAGACAATTATAAGAATTACAAAAAGTGCCGGGAATGTTACATCCGGTCTAATTTTGAAAGTTTACGGAACATAATAAAGGATAATGAGTGGAGCACATCCCGCCTACGGGCGTATGCCGGACGACGGGTATTAGTTGTGGTGTTAGCAATAGAGTTTGAGTAAGGGTTTGCTCGGGATGACCCGGCATTCCCTCGACGTCTTCGTACTACCCAGGCTTCGTCGGTCATGTAGTAAAGAGGTTCGGGAGAGTTTGATGTCGTAGAGATGGGTAAGGGAGTGGTACCCTCAGTAGTGGATAGCGTTTGAGTTTCGTTGTTCAAGCTGGTTGATGATACATTAGAGGAGTCTGCCATTTCTGTGGCAAGGAGTTTAGTGTACGAGAAGTTAAGGTTATATATAGAAATATAATAACCTAGCACATAAGCACGTATAGGGTTGGTCCCGTTTCTATCCTTGGTCAAAGTCTTCTAATGCATTTCCATTCACTATAACCATTTCAGGTCTTGCATCAATTCTCCTTTAATTGTACATAGTTGATCAGGCTATGTTAAATTAAATTCAAAAGATGCAATCGCTGAACCAGTCATACTAAACAAGGAATACTAACCTAATGGTTATAGTCTAGGTCACTAGTGCAATCCTAGTTCGCTATAACCTTTGGCTCTGATACCAATCTGTCGCACCCCCAAAACACGTGGCAGCGGAAGTGGGAGGTGTCACGGGGGCGCCGACCAAATCAATAATCATAACACAAGGATTAAAGCAAACGACCTCTATATGAGACGTTTGAAAATATTACATTACCATAATTCAAATGTTTGCAAAATAACTCTGGAGTTCGCATGAACCGTTTAGAGATTTCTAATACATTACTGAATTTACAAAATACAGCTACATGCAATCTAATCTCTTGATGTTTTGAAAACAATGCGACTCGAGCTAAGCTTTCCAAAAGCTTCCTAGTACGGCGGGTTACCTGAGAAATACATACTAAAAGGTCAACATAAAGTTGGTGAGTTCATAGGTTTAAACAGCTGAAAACATAAGTGTGAAACACATGATTTCTTTTGCATTGTACGAATGCGAAAACAGTTGTAAAAAGTATCATGTTATCCTTTGTTAACCTTTGTTATCTTTTGTTATCCTTGTTATCCTTTGTTTTCATTTGTTATCCTTTGCGTCATGAGCTCATAGTTCGAAGCTTAACCCTTGTTGTTGCCTCGACAAGTGTCTAATCCGGAACACTCGTTTAAACAAATAATACTACGTCCGTTTGACCAGTTAGAGCAACCTAACCCGGACGGGGGTGTCAATCCCCGATAGATCTATCCAATAATATTCACGCTTCAAAATTAACGAACTACGATGTGCGAGGGCTTTGTTGGATTATGGTCTCACTCATGCGTTATCCTTGTTATCCTTTGTTTATAAACAGTTGTATAAAAATAGTTGCACAACAACAGTTGTATAAAGCATGTATAAAGACAGTTGTATAAAAATAGTTGCACAACAACAGTTGTATAAAACATGTATAAAGACAATTGTATAAAACATGTATGTATGTATTCTCCCCCAAAACAATTTAAAACAAGTAAAAAGGGGCTATGAAACTCACCAGAGTTAAGCAGGTAGCAAGCAATATCAAATATTAGCAAGTAGTGGGTGTTCTCGTTCCCGTGTGCAACCTCCTAACGCCCTAAACGTATGAGGTCGTATAAGTAGATGTCTCAAAAGACCATCTATAGCGATTGTATAAGTGGGGGTTAATGTCCACTTAAGCCAATCGAGTAGGTGGGGGTTTTATGTCCAACTAAAGCTAGTTCATCAACTAGTATGTCCAAATAGTAGTTCAAGTTTGTTTATCGAAAACGTGTACGACCCATTGGTGAAAGTTTGTAATAATAATTCGTTAAGACATTATCATTATGATGTTGTATCGTGTACTTACAAAGCATGTTTATGTGTTATCGAGTTATATCGTATAAGTTTAGAGGTTACATGAGGTTCAACACTTAGTGTGAAATCTAGTTTTAAAGATTCTGTTTAGGCGTCACTTAGGGCGTCACTTAGGTAAGTGTCGCTATAGGCGGCACTTGCTCAGGCGTCACTAGAGGTAAGTGACGCTATAGGCGTCACTTGGTTAAGTGTCGCTGGTAGGGCGGCACTTACGCCTGATCTAAATTTCAATTTTAATCCAAGTGTTCTAAGTGTCGGTTTTCGTTAGGGAAACTTTCTAAAATTAGTTTTTGGTCCAAGTTACTAATTAAGTCATTTAAACCCATTTTTGTTACCACTTTCCAAATATAGTAAGTTTTTCGAAAACGAGCCACTTTTGTTGACTTGGTCAAACTTACTCGGTTTGACCCGAAACTTTCACCCAACCCAAATATCAGTTTATAGGGTCTAAATATGTTGTCGGTTCATGTCGGAGTTCACCAATATTCTTGGTTTTTATACAAGTCCAAAAACAGTCCATATGTATATTTTTCGGTTTTGTCGGTTTAATTTCTCTATTTTTCTTAACTAACTATATTCCGAGTTAGAGTCTAAGATTTTTACCAGCTGTTCTACCATATGTCTAGAGGTTAAATTAATTTTTCCATTAATTATGGTGTCCATCTTGTTAGGTATAAAATTTATGGATGAATCCATACACAGTTTTCAATTTCATGCAGGCCAGTAGCATAGATTCATATTTCTAAGAAAATCCGTAGGTTTCTGGAAGGAGTCATAGAAGAACTTTTTGTAGATCTTTTCAATACGCAACTTTTAAAAAAAAATTCATCTTCTAATTCTTTGTAGAACTCAAGTTAAGGTCAAAATCATGTGGTTCAAGTTTCTGACTTTCAGTACCAGAAAGTCTATGTGTTTTTATTTAAATTATTAAAAATACCAAACGAGCTCAGAAAGGCATGAGGTTTGTGGTGTTAGAAAGATAACATCTTGAGCTTGATTTTAGCCTATAAAAACGACCATTTTCATGAAAGGATGAATTTTATAAAATTCGTGTAAGTGAAGAAAGTTTCTGGACAGATTCATGCCTGTTCATATAAGTGTTATAAAAACGTATTTTGATCAAGATTTTGGACATATTAGTGTTAGATGAACTTAATAATATGTAAATCAGTAGTATGAAAGTAAAATTAATGAAAGTTCTTGAGAATCCTTACAAGGAGGATAATGGAGAATGGAGGAGATGAAGATGGAAGACTTGTTCTTGGTTCCTCCTTGTTCTTGATCTTCAAGATGATAGTGATTATGGTGGTTTGTGGTGATTGTTAATGGTGGTTTATGGCTGAGTTTTCTGGAAATGGAGAGAGAGAGATGAGAGGAAATTGGGGGAGTAAAAAGAGGTGGAGTGTAAAAGTGAGAGGTTGCATGAGAGGTGAGTGGATTGTAGCAAAAGGTGTAATCATTGTGTTTTGCATGAATTATGAGTGGGGAAGGGGAATGGTCAGCCAAAAAGGGAGAGGGCAGGTGGGGTGGCCGGCCCATGGGGGGGCCCCACAAGGGGTATTTTGGTCATTTTTCCTTCCTAGCTTAATTTGTTGCGTTTTACGTTCGTTTACTCGTTCGGTTTGGTGTTAAATGTTTAATACGCGTTTTTAAGTACCGATTTATGTTTTAATATTTTCTCTTGAAGTATTTATTTAACATACTTGAAAAACATTTATAATAATGTTTCGTTAATTTATCGATCTCGATTTGCGCGTTCGTTGCACGGACTCTAAATCGCGTAACGTTTTATTTGAACGTTTTTCGTTATCGTTTAAAGATACGGTATATTAATTGATAACTTTTCACTAATTAATATATTTTAGATTCAAAAGTGTATTTTGAATTTCGTTCGATTGTCGGGCGCGTTCTGCGCGTTTTCGTTGCGTTTGAGACGTTTTAATCGAAACGCCTAGGTTTTTCGGGTATTATTATAAATAATAATAATATATGATAAATAACTTCTAAAAATAGATTTAAGTTATTTATAAAAATATTTTCACCAACGTCGTATTTATACTGTGTCGGACTCCGTCCGGTCGTTTTGCACAATTTCACCAAATTGCGTAAGCGTAATATAAATCAATTTCGGGGGTGTATATTCACATAAATATACAAATAGTTACAAGTAATTACTAGTATTTAGCCTAAAACTAAACTAAACATACGTAATTAGGGTTTCTAGTAGGTTAATAAGTAACCCTAAGTCGTCGGGTGTCACATTGACCCAGAGGTCACTCGACCTGAGGGTGAGCAGGGACAGTTTGATAGATCTGAGGGTTTACCTTCTAAGGTATTTATCAGATTAATCATAAATATATAGAACTTGTATGATAGAGCTTTTAGCTAATCATAAATGTTTAATATATTTAATATTCAGGATTCTGATGTTGGTCCATCTGGAGGCCGTGATGGTCAATCGGCTTCAGATGATGATGATAGTACTCCTTCTCCACCTCCAGATGCTGGTTATATTAGATATCGATCTCGGATGATTCCAGATCCAGCACTGAAGGAAAAGAGAAAGGCTAAGGAATTCGACCCAGACTTCAGTATTATTGATGAAGGTCCTGAGGAAGCGGATATACCTCTTATTCCTCAACGCCGTAAGCGTTCTAGGACATTGATCATTCAGGATGGTATGTTTTATTTAGAGTTAGATAATCTTAACTTGTTGTTTATCAGGAGTTAAACTGAGACAGTTAATTCTGTGACAGTTGCTCGAGATACATCGCAAGTAGAGACGATGATACCGGTGGTTACTGAACCAGTATCTGTACCATCTGAGGTATGAGATAAACGTTTAGTACTACAAGTATTATAGATATTTAATTAGAGATTGAGACAGAGTTATCTGTAACAATTACTTATTTAATTATATCTAACTTTATAGGCTGAGAAACTGCTTGAGTCAGTGGAACCAGAAATGGTCTCCAAGACTGTTGAGGAAGGAGTTGCAAAACTGGTGTATGATGCTCAGTTTCCGACCAATAAAGCTATTAGATTTGCAGCTAGTCTTCTCAAGGAAGCGTTATCTCAAGCTATTCCACCACTTACACGTGAATCATACATTACTTCAGTGACACCACCTGGACCATCAACAATTTCTGTTATTCTGACGACTGATGCTGAAAGGATTACATCCTTAGAGTCAAGAGTTAAGGAATTGGAACAGAGTACTTCCAGGATTCCAGGGTTGTTAGCTGAGAATGTTTCTCTTGCTCAGCAGATGGTTCATATCAGTGAATCGCATTTGACTCTGCTGAAGACTCATGATACTTTGCTTGCTGATTTTACTGCCCAGCGACTGAAGCTTGAACACTTAGAACGTTTGGTGTTGAGAGTGCATTCAGGACAGTCTGCTCAGGGGGATATAATGATATATCATGAAGCTTGCAAAGAGGATGAGTTAGCTAAAAAGAGAAGAGACGATAAAGATGATGATCCTGATGCTCAGAAAGATGGTGAGCCGACTGGTCCTTCAAAGACTGGTGAGCAAGCTATTATTCATGGGGAGTCTGCACGTGTTGGTGTTAGTGGTGATGGTGTTGGTACAAGTATTGCAGGTACAAGTGAAACTGGTAAGACAGCTTAGACTTGTGTAGATATTTGTACTTAGAATTTAGTTGAATTATAATTGTAATTTATAATTGTAACTGAATAATTGTAACTTAATAGTTTTTGTAATATATTCGGCTTGAGATTATATTATAAATTGTTTAAGTTATTTGATTTTAAAAAAAAAAGTTAAATAAATTAGTGATCGAAAGTCTTCCGACTCATTGAGAAGTCGAGCGGCGTGTTCTGATTTATTTCAGCGGTCAAAGTTTATTTTAACTTAGACATTTTAGACTTGAGAGTTTTTATAACTAACAAGTTAAATATGTATGATTTTTAACTAGACAAATGATATATAATTTAAAGATATAGTTGAAAGTTAAGTTGTTGCGATATAACAGTTTAATTAAGTCTTGGAAATTATATAAGGTAATTAATAGTGAATTTAAATGCTTGGTGATTATTCACAATGCATTAGAATTTAAAGTTAATTAATATTTGTTAAGTGTTTATAAGACTTAAGAATTCTTTGATTGATTCAAGGTAATTAATAAAAGAATTATAAGTTATATAGATTGGTTATATTAACACAATTGAAATGAATAATGAATTTTTTAGATTGATTCAGAGAAATCAATAAAAGAATTTATATTATTAATTTAATTTGTGTAGATATGGAAATGCTAGAATTGAGTGACTCTGGAAGTGATATACATGATGAAATCGATGAAGAAATTGATTTTGATCTTGAAGAAGGAGAATTTTTACTACCTGATGATTGGACTGCTGTACCTGAGAATGTTCAAGACATTGGTGTAGATCCAGATGCAAATATTGATGAACACCATGTGAGTCCATCTAGGACAGAAGTTATTATTGAAAATAATCAAGGCCCAACAGTTTTCTGAAGATGATGAAATCTTGATTCCTACCAAGAATCCAGCAGTTTTTCTTAGAAAACTTCCTAAACAGAAAAAGAGGGTTGGAGTTTCTGAAGTTGATATAACTGGGAAACGGGAACCTAAAAGAGGGATTATTGGTTGGTACTTTGACTCTGAGCTGAAGCTGTTTGCTATTAAAAGGTTTGACGGAGTTCAATATTTTGAGCGAAAGCTTGCAGTGTTTAGTTCTTTGCCTAGATTTGAGATTAGAGATTTGGCTCGATTACCTTTAAATAACCCAAGTGATGATTTTGTTGGAAAATATATTGAACACATAATCAAGACTGAGGTTAGAGCTATTAAATTTGAAAAGATTAAGCCAAGAAAAGGAAAGACTATTAAACTGGCAGAGAGAAGTCAAAGGACAAGAAGAAGAAGAAGAAGAAAGAAGATTTATCCATCTGTTAAGTGTTTACAGCAGATTCCATTGAAGACAATGCCACAAGATATTTTGGAAAATATGAAGAGTTGGCATGTAGATTCAGAGACTGGAGAAGCTGTCATGGTTGAATCTGACGATGAGGTTTAAGGTGGTGAGAGAGAAATCTTTAGAGTTTATGACCATCGACACCTAATGAACATGTCGAAGAAAGATTTGATAAAGTTGAATGAAAATAGAATCTTGACGACAGTAGCATGGGGTGATTTAGCACGTGATTATCAAATGATGGTTAAGACTTGTATTAATTTGAAGATTTATGCTGGCAGTAAGATTTATAAGTAAAGATCAAAGATAACTTGAAGACATGATAGCATAGACGCTAGAGCTATTGTCAAGGGGGAGTCTGTTGGGACATGTATGTGTGACAACAGATCTAGCTTGTAATAGTACTAGTGATTATTGTAATCAAGTTTGTACAATTGATTTGGATTTGTAAATGATATTAGTTTGGTATTAATATTCGTTAAATATATTAGTATGTTAAAGTGTTAGACGAATATCGAATACGATGTTACAAACTAAAGTCTGTGAGATAAGATCTCAAGTCGCAGAACTTAGTCATGCGAGATGAGATCTGGGCTCGCAGAGCTGCGAACCGAGTCGAGATGGGCTTGGTCGTGGGCTGCGAGTTGAACTCGACTCGCAGAGCCCATCGACCTGCGAATCGAGTTTGGCTAAAACCTATAAATACTCAATTAGGTCAAATCCGTAAAAGACTTTTGACAATTCGTTTTTACAGAGAAACTAAAATGATTCTAAGCAATCATAAGGTTAGGTATTGATCGATTAACATTAATTAATCGATACAAATCCTTGTTGATTAACCAATTCTCTATTATCTTGCAAAACAACCCGTTCACATACCGTGAACCAAGTATTGAGGAATTCCGCACCTTAATACCTAAGATAACCTCGTTATCGATCCACGTACTAGGGACTTACAAGGTAACAGTGAGTGGATCTATAATCCTTAGTGTGATTTAGTTGTAAGAAGTTTGGTTGCAATGGGTAAATGTATTTAGTCTTCTATGATATTATTACAGTTGATAGACTATTTAGTCTGACATAATGCCATGATGATTATGGATTATGTGATTATGTGATACATGACCATTGGGCATATGTGATTATTCAGAGGTCAACATTGGTTGGGCTTGATTGCTATTGTTTAGTTGGCAGGGGTTTCCTTGTACACATTGTTGATAGGAACATGTGTCCAGTGAAGATAGCAACAAGCTATCGGTTAACTTATGTATTAGCCTGCAGCTGTTTTAAGTGTTCTTTGGAGGATACCTCAAGAACACCCGATCCTCTTTGACGCTATGTGTTTATGATGCTTTGCTGTAAACAAGGTTGTTATGCTAATTTGGGCTGTTGGTTATTTATTCACTCACTTAGCTCTGGCTAACCCCACTTCTTGCAAGTTATGGTTTTGATATAACGGGCTATGCAAGAAGCTTGATTTGGATGGAATGTTTGATCTATCATTTATTCTAATATTGCTTTGATAATTTAAGTTTGATGGCACCCGAAGCATCAGTGTTGTTGATGGTAACTAATCGGGCGCCAACAGGGGTTTTAAAATTTATAAATAGCGGGGCTTAAATTATATGTACTACCTACTCTGGTTAGTAAGTGGTAAGTATAACCTAAGATTGTTCTATGAATCGAAATGTGTGGGTGATTAAAGCTGGTGCTTTTGGTAGGGAAATATTCAGGATGGAACAAAGTAGGTAGATTTGGGGGTTTTTAAACTAAAGACAAATAATTAAAGTACAGGAAAGTAAATTGCAGGAAATTAAAATGCAGGAAAGCAGATAAAGATAAATATGTGATTGCTGAGATTTCGATAATTAATGTTTCGGGATGACAAATTAAATAGGGGCAGTACTTAATATAATAGGTAAACTACTAGGTGTAAACTCTAGAACCCTACCAACTAAATTTCCCATTGGCATGTCACTAGGAACTAGGTTATCATGATTCTGATCGGAGCAATACGCTAACTTCCAATACCTATCTGGTTAAGAGATAAGCAACCTATTTTGGATTTATACCGAGGTTCATGAACCAGCAACGTATCGTCTCATAGGTCCGACCGTTCTTAACCCCTAAGATAGTTTACTATTCTATTAGAATGCAGATTAATAACTTTGTATGTTTAGACCGCCGATTTTATAAGACCTAGAGGTTTAAGTATCCTAAGTCATTTGGACTTTTACTTTCATTCCTAAGTCTTACTTACAATTAATTAGATTATGGTTTCTTTGACTTATGACTTAAATCTCTCCTTTTCAAACAGTTATACATCCCTGGATTATTCGCAGTTTATTAAAAACGTGTTTCATATGCAGACCATACCTTTCAGTAATTAGACTGTGTACTTTACATGGTAGTTCCACGGCTTCTTACATCCAATATGCGGTCAAGAGTAATTGACAGTGAAAATGACACTTTAAACTAATTAAATGTAAAGCAATGCGGAAATGTAAACCTAATATATACAACGAGTGGTTTCACTGTGACTTACTTATTGCATGTCATGGGCACAGATAACTACTTACCATAATTAAGGTTGATCAGGTCCTAATTACTAGGTTGCAGTTACGTGGATAACCAGAAAGGGTACTCCATAGATTAAACTTAAGTTCATAAAGTCTTAACAATACAAGGGTTACCAATTCCTATTTTGTCTGAACGTATTTTATGAACATTACTTTATAGTGTATTGACTTTCGTAGGATATACCAGTTAGTTGTGAAGTTGTATTATCCTTTTGGAATTCCAACTGTTAAACCAGATCTGATTCCAGTGATATGACTACCTTCGGTCGTTTATGACTTCCATACATTTGTACTTTGCTCGAAAGCATTTCTAGTACTATATCGAATAAACATTTGAATAAGGGCCATCATATCACTTTACGAATATCTTGCACTAATTATATAAAGTCATCCCTACTTGTAATTATCTACATCATCAACAATCACAATAATAAACTACTCGCAATTCATGGCAACAAGTAAATCACATACCAAGTAATAATACATATTTAAAATACGAAATAAAACAAGTATGATAAAGGTTTAGATATCACCCGGAAATAAATGCGTAGCAACATATTCTTATGATTGACAACTCTTTCACACGTATAAAGGTTTATCTCCGAATCCCTATCATTCGTTCTAGCTCCTATATTAATCCGTAGATTAATTACAATAATTCTAGAATGAGAAAAACTACAAGAGAATTTGGAATGAGATTTGTGAGGGGTGTATATGAGTGTGTAAGAGTGTGTGTTGAAATGAACCATAGAGCCTCCTATTTATAGGAGAAAATGGGTGCATCTTAGCAACTTAGGGTACATGTTAGCAAAAGATGGAAAAGTTGCTAGCACATGTACTCTAAAGAGCGTAAAGGTCTAGCACGTGTACCCTGAAGTTGCGGAAAAGGTCTAGCACGTGTACCCTGCATGTACGGGCGAGGATGAAAAAGTGGACAGGGGACGGGGGACTGGTGGCCGGCGGCGGAAGCATGGTGGCCGGCAGCGGCTGCCATCCTCCAGCCCCGGTTCGGCGTCTTTCGCTCCGTTTTTAAATCGCTCGTATCTTCTTCGTTTTGCGTCCGTTTTCATCGATTCTTTTTGTGTTGGATTCGTTTTTCAAAAACAAAGACTTTGATGAAAAGAAATCCCAAAAATATGTCTCTGATATTTGGATGTATCGTATGAACCGTTTGAATCTTCCGGCGTATGTAGAATCTTCATTCTTCATCCATTTTTGTTGATTCTTCTTCTTGTGTTAGATTCGTATTTTGAAAACGAATATCTCGGATAAGAGAAATCTCAGTGATGGGAACTTTTGCCTTTAAATCTTGTCTCGATGTCTTGAATCTTCAAACGTGTGTAGAATCTTCATTTTTAATCCGTTTTGCTTGAATTTTCTCGTGCAACTCTATTTTGACCTTCTTGGCAAAGTTTCATTAATTTGAACATTATTTGAGTCTATTTTCCAAGTATTGTTCCAGAATGAGGGAGATATCGGTAGTAAAAAACGTAACTTTTTACGCGATATCAAGTATCCCACACGTAGAAATTTGCTTGTCCTCAAGCAAACTCATTCATAAAATGCCTTTAGGAAGATTCTAGTTACACGTATCTTTTTGAAGTACCATTTCCAAAGACATAAAGCTCCAATCATGAAAAAGTTCTTATGAGAAACTAAGGGTTTATAGAAGTTGATACTTTCTTCAAGCAACTTAGATGGTAATCATGACTAGGCAATCCTCGCAGTGGGTCACTCAAATCACTCAAGTGTTTAGGGTTCCTACTAGCTAGTTTCAATCACTCAGATAGCCAATCATGTAGCATTCTTGTTATAGGCTTGATCAAGAATCAAATCTCAATAACTTTGGATGAGAACGGTACTAATCTTTCAAGATTTCTTAGAAAGGAATCTGATTTTTGGATTTGGGGGATTTGAAGAAGGTGTGTGAAAGAGAAGATTATGGGTTTTTTCTTTCCTTGTATCTTTCTTGAAGCTTGGGTGTTTTTTTCGAGAAAGTCTCTTTTGGAATTTCTCAGACTTGAAAAGACTTAATAATGCAACCCTTTTTCGGATTTGAATTTTTCTTTTCTGGAATTTTTGGGTAGTGCCGGCATGTATGTTTCTTCTTTTCTTTCTTTTTCTCATTTTTTTTCTTTTCTTTTCTTTCTTTTTATCATGCCATCCCTATCGATGGATATTTTGTCTGGAAGGTTTCGTATGGTATTGGGTTGTGAGGTTGTATGGGCTTTTCTTGTGGAAGGCTTGGGAAATTTGAGAGTGTTTCTGAAAATATTGGAAGACGTGGCTTCCCTCGGTTCGGAAGGATGATATAAAGGGAAGTTTTTATTTGTGTGTGAAGAGTGAGTAGTGAGTGGATGTTTGGTGGTAAGTAACTTAAATCTATTTTCTATAAATAACTTAAATCTATTTTTAGAAGTTACTTATCATATATTATTATTTTTATATAATAATACACGAAAACCTCTACGATTTGTTTAAAACGTAACAAACGCGATGAAAACGCGCAAACTGAACCCGACAACCAAACGAAACCCTAATTAATATTTTGACAACTTAAAATAAAGTATTTTAATAATACTTCTTTGAATAATAGTCCCAAACATATCGTGAATTTAAACGACAAAAGAAAACGTTACGCGATTTAACGTATTAACGAATTAACGAGTAAACGAACACAGAACGCAATACAGTCTGAAAACCAATTTTTTAAAAAACATTTCCAGACCTATGGGGCCCCTAAATTTCGTTCACTCCACCACCTCCCTCATTCCCCACTAAAATTTCTTGCAAGACCTTGTTTCCTACAACCATTCACCTCACATGCATTCACCACTTCACTCTTTCATTTTCTCTCCATCTCTCTCTTTCTCTCAACTCATTCTCTCTCAATTGCTGAGAATAATCAGATCAAAAACTACCCTACCATCACCAATAAACCACCATTGATCACCATATCACCACCATTGACCACCACAAACCACCATACAACCACCACATCAAAACTCATCATTTTATATGGAAAATCAAGCCACAAATATCATCTCCTTCTTCTCATCCCATTTCCAATGTAAGGAAACTCTTTCTTACTCTATTTTACTCTTTATTAACTTGTTATTATGTTCACTCAAGAGTATATGTCCAATATATTGCACAAAAATCATTTTTCTTAACTTTAAATTCATAAAAATGCATGTTACAGCTTCTGTCCAGAAAGTTCAAGCTATTTCAACGATTTTTATGAAAATAATTCCTTCATGAAAATTGACGTTTTTATAGTCTAAAATAAATTTTAAGAAATTATATTTCAAACCCAACTAGCCTCATATTTGTCTGAGTCCATTTACTATTTTTAATAATTTTTGTGAGAAAAGTGTACAAGCTGTTAGAAAAAGTCAGAAACTTTTAAGTTAGTGTTTTGAGCATAACTTGAGCTACACAACTCAAAATTACTTGAAACCACCCCCAAAATCTTATAAATTTTGTTAGCTACAAAAGTTTTAATGATAGATTTTCCTTGAAAAATTGTACATTTTGCCCAAAAACTCGATCTTCATTAATGTGTCCAGATTGGTTAACTTTTGGACATGAGAGGACACATGCAATTTTGATAAATACTTAGACTACTGTAAAATTCATAGAAAAATTACTAAAAGTGTTTTACATATGGGGGAATAACCTGTATTTTTTGTGAATATAATTTTGGAATAGAAGTATTTTTAATAAATACAACAATGAGATGTATTTTCTGGAAATGGTAAAAAGTGGACTGATTTTGATAACTTTTAAAAACCGACACCTATGGACCTACTATAAAGAGAAAGACTAATGTTTTGTGATCTATGAATATAAATAAGGGTTGGGTAAAAGTTTCAGGTCAAACCGAGTAGGTTTGACTAAGTCAACAAAAACGGGACTCGGTTCCTAAAAACGACAAACTTACTATTTTTGGCAAAATGGTAACAAAATAGGGTTGGGTGAATTAATTAATGACTTTGACCAAGTTTGACCAGTTTGACCAACTTTGACCAAGTTTGACCAACTTTGTCCAGGTTTGACCAGCTTTGACCAACGAGTTGACCAACTTTGACCTACGATTTAAGATTTTTAGGAACTAAATAATCTGTTTGCAACATACGATATGCACTAATAAATAATATACAACAAAACAAACTTAATAATAATGTCTAAATGAATTATTATTACAAACTTTCACCAACGGGTCGTACACGTATTTAATAAAAAAACTTGAACAACTTACTTGGACATACTAGTTGAGTGAACTAGCTTTAGGTGGACATAAACCCCCCACCTACCCGATTGGCTTAAGTGGACATAAACCTCCACTTATACAATCGCTATAGATGGTCTTTTGAGACATCTACTTACCCAACCTTATACGTTTAGGACGTTAGAAGGTTGCGCTTTGGACTTTGCTTGCTATTTGATTATTGCTTGCTACCTGCTTAACTCTGGTGAGTTTCATAGCCCCTTTTTACTGTTTTTCACCCGGGTGAGAATACATACAACTGTTTTATATAAACTGCTTTTATGATCACAAGTACTGACAATAACTTTTCGTACGAATTGCATGAGATTTTATGATAATCCACTAAAGCCCTCTACCCATCATAGTTCGTTAATATATGCGTGAATATTATTGGATAGTACTATCAGGGTTTGACAAACCTTGTCCGGGCTAGTCGCTCTAGCTAACCGACGGGCGCAATATTATTTGTGAATTAGAAGTGTATCGGATTAGTACACTTACCGGAGGCAAACAATGTTAATCTCGAACTATGAGACTCATGCAAATAGTATACTTATATTGCAATATGCAATACTTTTACTTATCATTGACGAATGATACAATTTTGGTAATCTTGTTGATCATACTTATAACTGTTTGCTTACAAACCTAGGAACTCACCAACTTTATGTTGACCCTTTTAGTATGTATTCTCAGGTTTACAGACGCAGTAGGACTACCCACAGGAGTCAAAACAGTAGGGTGCTTTTGGATAGCTTAGTTTGAGTCGCATTGTTTTCAAACATCAAGGAATTTGAATTGCATTTATTATATTACTAGTTATAAGTAGTCCCATGTTTCTAATCAACCTCGTAAACTTTGCTCTTCCATAACTCTCCGAGCAACTATGTGGGCAACCTGAATGTTCCTCCTGCTGAGGATAGATGCCATCAAAGCAACATCAAACTCGGTAACTCGACAATTAGTCGTATGTTTCCCATCTATCGAACAAGCTAATAGCTTGTGTAGAATCTGTAGGACTGGGTCTCTGAGTTGGGTAGCCTGAATACCCGAGAAGAACTTCATTGGAGACCAATAACTCCATGCCTCTGCGGCTGTAGTCGTGAGGGAAACTGTGGTAGCTCAACTAGTGAACAGAGGGGATCGTATCTCTTCTGGAGTGTAGAGAGCTAAGTGCTGAGCAAACTGAGCTAGTGACAAGGTGAACAAACTACCCATATAACAAAAGGTAATCGAACCACTACCAACTCTGCTCCCTGGCTTAAATGTATACGTGGTCATGAACTCGGTAATCATTTCCATGTATACCGGCTCATCAATGCTGAACAGTCTTTTGAGCGGCTCAAACTGCTGACCCTCTACTGAGTAACTGAGTAGACTTTCTAATATTTGTTTAAAACCCAATATCTATAGCTTATCCCAATCTACATATCTGAAACGGCTAAATGACTTATCCCTCCATATTTGTGCCATCCGGTCGTACTCGGGTGTGGCATTGAGGTAGGCAAGAGATCCTGCAAGTGGTCGTGCTGGGTTTAGCTTTGATTTCTTCATGGTACCTGAGAACATGAGAATTTTAAAGTAATGGATTCTCAAAGAAAATTTAAATCATTTTCGAAACTTCTTAAAGAAAATTCAAAATGAGGGCTTTAAATTTGCGACAGTCCAAAGATTACATCAAATATCTAATGTTCCCAAGCAACAAATAATTAGTTTCAAATTTCATACTAAGGTGACATGTATTGTGGTTGGTAATCAATATATGAAAATGTAAAGTCAAGAAAGGGTGATAGCGATATTTTGAAACATTGTCATTTACAAATTTGGCATTACCTAATTTTGAAATATCAAGATTTCACAATTCTTGATCATATCGTTATCAGTATGGTTTGACTTTTTAGGAGATCAAGTTGAAGTAAGGTTTTTGAATAAAAATTGATTTGTAAAGTGAAATCAATACTTAAAGTTGACTTTTCAGGTCAAAACTTTTCCTTAAATGATATGTTCAAGTACTCGCATGCCAAAATAATAACCTATTCATGTATACATGATCTAAACTATTTTATGCATTTTCCTAATTGGTAAACAAGCTAGGTTATGCATAAAAAGTAATCATGCCAATGTGTTTGGTTTAATTCAAGACTTTTATTTTCAAAATGATGATTCTCTAGTTATATTGCCTATTTTGACTAGTCAAGCAAGTACAAGCATCCTAGTAATCAAGAATGGTCAAGCATTATTCTATGATAGCTAGTTAACTTTTTGTTGACTTTAAGAGTCAAACTTGCAATTTACAACCATAAGCTAACCACATGGTACAATCATCATGTAATAATCATTCAAAGCTTCACAATTAAACTTAAATATCTAGATACTAGCATGGTAGTTGCATGTAATTGCTCTAAGAATCTAAACAAGCACTTTGAAGTTTAAGGTGGGTTTTGATGATCATACCTTAGTTTCTATGGATAAAACTTGAAAATAATCGTACAACCGTGAAGAGCACGCAAAGAGGAGTTCAAAAGATACAAGATTACAAGTTTTGGTGGAGTTTTGATGGTGGCTTCATGGTGGAGATGGGGTGGCCGATTTGTGGGAGTGGGGAGGGGAGGAAGATTAAGTTTTCTTCTTACTTTTGAATTATAGGGATATATGGAAGGTTTAGTGGTCCCTAAGAATATGTGTCATGTTCCTAAGTACCATATTCCTTACACATGGTCCCTAGTGTACTCTAGGATTAAGCCTAATGCTTCTAGATTAATTACTAATGTCCTATTAATCGTAAGTACGAATCTTAATTATACTTATCGTAACTAGTTACTTGTTGGTTCCTTGTTACGTTATAAATAAATTAAGAAATGCTCAAATTTTTGCGGGACAATTATAATCAATCTAAGGTATTAAACTTAGTGTATTTTTGGGTGTTTTAAAATTTTTTTCTGACGCGGGTCTATGGAATGTATCTGCTTTGGCTAAAAGCTTGAAATTGCGTATTCCTTTTGACATGCGCGTTTTTTTCAGACAATAATTAAAAAACATTTTCTTAAAGGTCGCTTTCAACAATTTATTTACTAATATATGTATACTAAAATACGATCTTTTAAAGTCGCGAGCCTCAACCTTTTCGGAGAGAATTGTTTTATGATTCGTTCCGATCCCTATATAGCAAAAGTGTAACACCCCCAAATTTAATGATTCGCGGAAGCATACTTTGGGTGTTACTAATCAATAATCAAAGCACACAGATATATAGCAAACGACTCTATATGCGTCGTTTTAACAAAATATATTAATATTAAAGGTTTGCAACAGTTTGAACTCATACATAGCTCGCGTTCGTAATATGAGAGATTTAAGTACATAATTAGTTATACAAAATCTAATAATGCAATGAAATCTCTGAAGTTTGCATGAAGACTCGAGCTAAGATGCATCCTGATGGGCAGTCCAAATCTACTGCTGAGTACCTGTGATACATGCTAAAATGGGTCAGCTAACGCTGGTGAGCTCACAGGTTTGAGTATCAAATAATATTCTATGAACCGCAAGATTTAAGTATTGATTTGCATCCAACAAATAAAGTTACAGATAATGTATACAACCATGAGCGTATAGTCTGAGCTTAACTCGAGGGTCGGGTACCATATAGAGAATTCCGAGCGAGGTGCCTCCACGAGTGCCTAATCTACACTCGTCTTCCCAAATATTAGTACGTCCGTTTAACCGGTTAGTGCTTGCTAACCCGGACGAGGAGGGTCAATCCTATATGGTACCTGTAAGTCCCTAGTACGTGGATCGATAACGAGGTTATCTTAGGTATTAAGGCGCGGAATTCCTCAATACTTGGTTCACAATAAGTGAACAATTTGTTTCGCAAGATAATAGCGAATTGATTTATTAACAAGGTTTTGTATCGATTAATTAACGTTAATCGATCAATACCTAACCTTATGACTGCTTAGAATAGTGTTTTTGTCCTCTGGAAAACGAATGGCCAAAAGTCTTTTACGGATTAAACCTAATTGAGTATTTATAGGTTTTAATCAAACTTGATTCGTAGGTCGATGGACTCTGCGAGTTGAGTTCAACTCGCAGCCCACAACCAAACCCATCTCGACTCGATTCGCAGCTCTGCGAGCCCAGATCTCATCTTGCATAACTAAGTTCTGCGACTTGAGATCTTATCTCACAGACTTTAGTTTGTAACATCGTATTCGATATTCGTCTAACACTTTATCATACTAATATATTTAACAAATATTAATACCAAACTAATATCATTTACAAATCCAAATCAATTGTACAAACTTGATTACAATAATCACTAGTACTATTACAAGCTAGATCTGTTGTCACACATACATGTCCCAACAGACTCCCCCTTGACAATAGCTCTAGCATCTATGCTATTATGTCTTCAAGTTGTCTTTGATTTTTACTTATAAATCTTACTACCAGCATAAATCTTCAATTTAATACAAGTCTTAACCATCATTTGATAATCACGTGCTAAGTCACCCCATGCTACTGTCGTCAAGATTCTATTTTCATTCAATTTTATCAAATCTTTCTTCGACATGTTCATTAGGTGTCGATGGTCATAAACTCTGAAGATTTCTCTTTCACCACCTTCAACCTCATCATCAGATTCAACCATTACAGCTTCTCCAGTCTCTGAATCCATATGCCAACTCTTCATATTTTCCAAAATATCTTGTGGCATTGTCTTCAATGGAATCTGCTGTAAACACTTAACAGATGGATAAATCTTCTTTCTTCTTCTTCGTCCTGTCCTTTGACTTCTCTCTGCCAGTTTAATCGTCTTTCCTTTTCTTGGCTTAATCTTTTCAAATTTATTTGCTCTAACCTTAGTCTTGATTATGTGTTCAACATATTTTCCAACAAAATCATCACTTGGGTTATTCAAAGGTAATCGAGCAAAATCTCGAATCTCAAATCTAGGCAAAGAACTAAATACTGCAAGCTTTCGCTAAAGATATTGAACTCCATCAAACCTCTTAATAGCAAACAGCTTCAGCTCAGAGTCAAAGTACCAACCAATAATCCCTCTTTTAGGTTCCCGTTTCCCAGTTATATCAACTTCAGAAACTCCAACCTTCTTTTTCTGTTTAGGAAGTTTTCTAAGAAAAACTGCTGGATTCTTGGTAGGAATTAAGATTTCATCTTTTTTAGAATCGGTTGAGTCATCGATTTCTTCAATTGAACCCAAGTCTTCAGTTGAACCCAAGTCTAACACATCATCAACATTAGCTTTAACAGGAGTCTCAGGCACCTTTAATTCAAAAGCTGGATCAGTGGGCATATAGGATAATGACTCAGCTTCAATCTCTTGATCGTCAATCTCAGCCATCAAAGCTTCCTCTGACTGAGTTTTCCAATCATAAGACCCATCTAGCTGTTTCACTACTAAGGCTTTGGAGTGCAAAGTATTTCCCGAGCCTTGTTTCCCTTCACCAGTCTCTACCTTAGGTCTTTGGCATTCTCTAGCAAAATGTCCGTAACTTTTACAGTTATAACACTTGACCTTGGTTTTATCAAACCCTGATCTGTTGCCAACAACCTTTCTTCCATTTTTCTTTAAGAAATTTTTAACTCTCCTTGACAGCAAAGCTAGTTGGTCCTGGAGATCTATTTCTTCAAGATAATCAGAATCTATCTGATCATAGTCTTCATCAAAAAGAATTGGATCATTAATCTTACAATCAATATAATTCTCATATGAAGCTACAAATGAAGCAAGAACAGACAATTGCTGCTCAGCAGATTTCACACTCATAGGCATCTTTTGATGTTCTTGAGGTGACTTCTCAGAAGGTTTCCCTTTAGCTTCATTTCCGGATGATGTAATGAAACACAGTTCATCAGTTATCATTTCACCCTTTCCATCAGCATAACCAATAAACAAAGCAGTGGTCGAGCTGGATGAAGCAGTCGAGATAGAAGTTTTTCCATGATACAGTCCTGGATCCTGAACATGATCAGAATCAGTATCTTTCGACTTCTTAGTGAAATCATATCCTTTGAGCTTGTCAATAACCTGCTCAAGTGTCATGGTTGCATATCTGGTTTCATTGTCTGTAATCATCACACCATACATCTCCCATTTAGAAGGTAAACCCTCAAGAAACTTGTCGGTTTTCTCTACCTCCTCAATAGTGATTTCATATTTTTCAATCTCAGATAACAAATGGTACAAACGAGTAACATAAGCATCAAGAGTTTCTCCCATAAAAGCTTTAAACAGAGTAAACTGCTTTTTCAGAAGCTTCTTCTTGCTTGCTTGTACTTGTGGACTTCCCTCACATCTTTTCTCAAGCGCTTCCCAGAGTGCTTTAGCAGTATGAAAAGATTTTAACTGATGATTAATTTCCTTAGATAAACACATCTTGATACAAGAATGAGCTTTATTTTCATTCTCATAGTCTTTCTTTTGTTGTTCACTCATCAGATTATAGGATACCACAACAACAGCATTTTGAACAATTTGGGTGGGTGCCGTGTATCCTCCTTTGATACACATCCAGATTGAGAGATTATGGAATCTACAGTAAGATTCAAACCTATCTCTCCAACTGTAATAGTCTTCAACACGTAACAACTTAGGTGGAGTATTAGATTTTCCAACCTCATGCTCCATCTCAATCATTTTGCTAATGTCAGATATTTTTAAGAGTTTCGAGAATTAGCAATCAGAAAAATCAGAAAGTTCACTTCGCAGAAACTCGATTCGCAGGACAGGAACTCGGTTCGCAGGGGGAACTCAGTTCGCAGAGGGGAACTCAGTTCGCAGAAGAACTCGGTTCGCAGGGTGAACTCAGTTCGCAGAGGGGAACTCAGTTCGCAGAAGAACTCGGTTCGCAGAGGGGAACTCAGTTCGCAGAAGAACTCGGTTCGCAGAGGGGGAACTCAGTCCGCAGAATCGGCTGAAAAACCCTAAAACGAAAATTTTAGTTTTCTAATCGATTAAACCCTAAGATTTCGATCGATTACGAAACTAAACACTTCCAGAGACTGATTTTGATCATTTTTACGAAGATTAATCGTAACAACAACCCTAAATCTATCGTTATTATCCAAATAACCTCGAACTAACTAAGTATTTAGCCCGAAAGCTCTGATACCAATTGTAAGTCCCTAGACGAATATCGAATACGATGTTACAAACTAAAGTCTGTGAGATAAGATCTCAAGTCGCGGAACTTAGTTATGCGAGATGAGATCTGGGCTCGCAGAGCTGCGAACCGAGTCGAGATGGGCTTGGTTGTGGGCTGCGAGATGAACTCAACTCGCAGAGTCCATCGACCTGCGAATCGAGTTTGATTAAAACCTATAAATACTCAATTAGGTTTAATCCGTAAAAGACTTTTGGCCATTCGTTTTCCAGAGGACAAAAACACTATTCTAAGCAGTCATAAGGTTAGGTATTAATCGATTAACGTTAATTAATCAATACAAAACCTTGTTGATAAATCAATTCGCTATTATCTTGCGAAACAAATTTTTCACTTATTGTGAACCAAGTATTGAGGAATTCCGCGCCTTAATACCTAAGATAACCTCGTTATCGATCCACGTACCAGGGACTTACAGTACCATATATTAATATTCACGCTACTTTCGTATTACCAGACTATACTGACGGAGGACTTTGATTTGATTAGTTGAAAACAACTCATGTAGTATATTGAAATATGTACTCGCGTTCATGCGTTAAAAAAATAGAGCAATGTATCACACCCCTAGTAAAACAGTAAAAAGAGGGGCCATGAAACTCACCTGAGTCTTGAGAGTTTATCATAATAAACTGAGATTGATTAGCCAATAATCGAAGTCCAAAGAATTGTAATCTGAGGGTGTCCACGACACGCGATGGTTATAAACATGTGAAGGCATCTAATAAGACTACCTTGTAGTTGTTTGTCCAACTAGAATGTCCAAATGATTACAATTTGGTTGATTGTTTAAGTGTTTGAAAATGTGTACGGCCCATTGGTGATTGTTTGTAATAATAATCCCACGTTATTATTTTGATGATTTTGAAGTGTTATACCTAAAGTAAGTTCCAATGTGTTTTAGAAGTTGTGTCGCATTCGTGTTTGATGTTATACAAATTTAACACGTTGTGTGAAAGTTTAGATGTAACACGGTTACTCGGGAACCTAGGGTAAGGGCGAAGCCCGTTAATGACGGGGGTCCGGGGGCAGCGCCCCTGGTAGCGGGGTCCAAGGGGCGGCAGCCCCTGGCGGGGTCCAAGAGGCAGAGCCCCTGGCTGGGGTCGAGCTTGGAAAATTTTTATTTCTACTATATTGCTTTGGTGAAAAACGCACCTGGACTTGAATTTGGGTGAAATGGGGCGTCAAATTTGGGCCTCAAAACTTAGTGTAAAATTAGTTTGAAACTTTCTGTTTATGCGTCACTTATAGCGTCACTTAGGGGCTTGGGCGACACTTGGGAAGTGTCGCTAAAAATAGTAAATCTGAGCATGTGCGTCACTTAGGGGAAGTGACGTATGGTAGGGCGTCACTAAGGTAAGTGTCGGTATAAGTGTCGGGTATGGGTCTAGGCGTCACTTAAGAAGTGTCGCTAGAAGTGTTGGTTAAAGTTGTTGTGCGTCACTAGTCAAGTGACGGTAGAAGTGTCGGGAAAAAAAAAGTTTTATGCGGCACTTAAGCAACTGACGGGAAATTAAGGTTTTATGCGTCACTCTATGCGTCGCTTAAGTGACGCACGAAGTGACGCATAGTTGCTGCTGTCTATGCGACACTTAAGTCTGATGACGGATTTTTGAGCCAAAAACGAGTTTTTCGGTTTCCGTTTGGCCTGAAACTTTTACCCAACCCATATTTGGACATTTTAAGCTTAAAGAAACAACTACTTGCTAAAAACACTCGAAATCTAAAGGTTTCGGGATTTGTCGGAAACTTACAATTTTTCGGATGAAAATTCTGAAAAGATGGAAGTGTAGATCGTTGCTTCGTGGTTATTTTCTTCCAAACGAGTGTGAAGATTCGAGGTCATTTGGAGGTGTTATTTTAGGATTTAGTGAGGTGGTGGTGGTTTGTGATTTAGAGAGAAAAGAGAGGAAGAGAGAGAGAAGAGTAAAGTGAAAATGGGGTGGGGAGGTGGTGACCTCACCCCTTTTGGCAGATTTTCCATGGGGCCCACCCCATGTGGGTGTGTCCCAAACTTGTTCCTCGCATTTGCGCTCCATGCGGTGTTCGTTTTCCCGATTGTTTAAACGTTAGATAATTATTTTATGTGTTTTAATATGCGTTTTAAAATATGAATAATCACCCCATATTTTTGTTGAAGTATTTTACCACATATTTAATGGTTGCGATATAAAATATAACTTTAGCTTATTTCGCTTTGTTTGCGCGTCTAATATTTTAATAGCATAGTCCTTGCTTGTACGATATATTCTGGATATAGTAGCTTTATTTAATAATGTTGTACTATTTAATAAAAATGTTCACCAACGTCCGTATTTACTTGAACCGAATTACATTCGATTTGGGATTGCGTACGATTTAATCAAATCGCGTATTCGTATATATTCAACAATATATATATATTTCGATACATTAATTAGCCTAAAACCAACTAATTACATGTATTAACAGAGGGTTAGGCACTAATCATTAGTCCTAATTTAGCGGGTGTTACATTCTCCCCCTAATTTAGCTCGATGTAGCGTTCGGTGTAGAATCAGCGAATAGCTGAGGATACTTGAGTCGCATTTGGTCTTCCCGTTCCCAAGTGAATTCCAGACCACGCCGCGAATTCCACCTGACCTTAACGATGGGGATACGACTTTGTTTGAGTTGTTTGACCTCACGGTCCATGATTTCCGCAGGTTCCTCGACAAAATGAAGTTTGTTATCAATGCGAATTTCGTCGAGTGGGATGATAAGTGTCTCGTCAGACAGGCATTTCTTTAGGTTAGAAATGTGAAAGGTGGGGTGCACACTGCTGAGTTCGGCTGGCAGCTGCAATCGATATGCCACGGGGCCAATCCTCTCAAGGATCTCAAAGGGCCCAATGTACCTGGGGTTTAACTTCCCGCGTTTGCCGAATCGGATTACGCCTTTCCAAGGCGAAACTTTAAGGAGTACTCGATCCCCAACTTGGAACTCGAGTGGTTTGCGTCTCACGTCAGCATAACTTTTCTGACGATCACGTGCGGCTTTAAGTCAGTTTTGGATCTCGGCAATTTTCTCAGTGGTTTCGTGTATGAGTTCAGGACCAGTGAGTTGGCTGTGTCCCACTTCGGTCCAACAGATTGGTGATCGGCACTTACGACCGTACAATGCCTTGAATCGTGCAGCCTTAATGCTGGTATGATAACTGTTATTGTAGGAAAACTCGCACAATGGCAGGTGTCTTTCCCAGTTTGCACCGAAGTCAACTACGCAAGCTCGTAGCATGTCTTCCAGTGTCTGAATGGTTCGTTCACTTTGGCCATCGGTTTGAGGATGGTATGCGGTACTCATATCAAGTTGGGTGCCTAATGATTTTTGGAGTGATTGCCAAAAGTGAGATGTGAAACGAGCGTCTCTGTCAGAGATAATTGAGGTTGGAACACCATGTCGAGAAACAATTTCTTTGATCTAGATTTGTGAGAGGCGTTCCATTTTATCGGTTTCCTTGATCGCCAGGAAATGAGCAGATTTGGTGAGTCGGTCAACGATCACCCAAATGGTACCGCAACCGCTCGAAGACTTGGGTAGTTTGGTTATGAAATCCATGGCGATTTGTTCCCATTTCCATTCCGGAATGTTGGGTTGTTGGAGTAAACCAGAAGGTTTTTGATGTTCGGTTTTGACTCTCGAGCAAGTAAGGCACTTGCTGACATATGTGACGATTTCGGCTTTCATGTTCGGCCACCAATAGAATTCTTTGATGCCGTAATACATTTTGTCGGATCCAGGGTGGATAGAATATTTAGACTTGTGAGCTTCATCCATCACCAAGTCTCGCAGGTTCCCAAAACTAGGCAACCAGATTCGATTTGAGAAGTACCTAACACCATTAGGTTTGATTTCGAATTGCTTATCGATGCCTCGTAAGGCTTCGCTTTTGACATATTCGGGTTTCAAAGCTTCGAGTTGAGCGGTATGAATCTGAATGGTGAGATCATTATGAATGGTCATACTGAGGGCTCGAACTCGAAGTGGTTTCGGCCGTTCCTTTCGACTGAGGGCATCGGCAACAACATTTGCCTTGCCTGGGTGGTATTTGATTTCACAGTCATAATCGGTGAGCAACTCGACCCAGCGACGCTGTCGCATATTAAGGTCTTTTTGGTCGAAGATGTGTTGGAGACTTTTATGATCGGTGAATACGGTACTTCGGGTACCATAAAGGTAGTGTCTCCAGATTTTGAGGGCGAACACCACGGCCCCTAGCTCGAGGTCGTGAGTCGTGTAGTTCTTCTCATGAACTTTGAGTTGTCGGGAAGCGTAAGCAATGAACTTGTCTCGTTGCATCAACACGCAACCGAGACCTTGATGGGAAGCATCGCAGTATACCACGAAGTCGTCAGTGCCTTCGGGTAAAGATAGAATAGGAGCACTGCAAAGCTTGAGTTTTAATAGCTGGAATGCTGACTCTTGTTTATCAGTCCAATTGAATTTCTTTTCCTTTTGAGTCAGCGTCGTGAGTGGTTGAGCTATTTTGGAGAAATTTTCGATGAAACGATGATAATAACCGGCCAACCCTAGAAATTGGCGTACCTCGGTCGGAGTAGTTAGCGCTTTCCAGTCTTTGATAGCCTCGATTTTCGATGGGTCGACGTGAATTCCTTGACTATTAACAACATGTCCAAGGAATTGAATGGATTGTATCCAGAACTCACACTTGGAGAATTTGGCATATAACTCCTCGTGTTTAAGTAGCTCTAGGATGGTTTTGAGGTGTTGTGCGTGTTCTCGTTCGTTGCGCGAATAGATGAGGATGTCATCGAAAAAGACAATGACAAACTTGTCGAGATAAGGTTTGCACACCCAATTCATAAGTACCATGAATACAGCCGGTGCATTTGTTAAACCGAAGGGCATCACCTGAAATTCAAATGCCCGTAACGAGTTCGGAAAGCAGTCTTCGGAATGTCGGTGTCGCGAACTCGAAGTTGATGATAACCTGACCGAAGATCGATCTTTGAATAAATACTCGACCCTTGTAGTTGGTCAAACAGGTCATTGATGCGAGGAAGTGGATACCGGTTCTTGACGGTCAACTTGTTCAACTTTCGATAGTCGATACACATTCGGAAAGAACCGTCTTTCTTTTTCACGAATGAGACCGGAGCTCCCCATGGTGAAGAACTTGGTCTAATAAATCCTCTGTCCAGGAGTTCCTGTAACTGGGTGGACAACTCCTGAAGTTCGGATAGGGCTAGGCGGTATGGTGCTCGGGCTACCGGTGCGGCACCCGGCACGAGATCGATCGAGAACTCAACCTGTCTATGTGGAGGTAAGCCAGGTAGTTCTTCCGGAAAGACTTCGGGAAAGTCTCTAACGATTGGCACATCCTCAAGTCGCTTCTCCTCCGACTTTTTCTCCGTGATGTGCGCGAGGATTGCTGGATAACCCTTTCTCAGAAATTTTCGGGTTTTCAAACAAGAGATGATGTTTAGTCTCGTCCTGCCAGTCTCCCCCTGTATGATCAAGGTTCTACCGACGGCGAGATGGATGCGGACGGTTTTATTGTAACAGACGATTTCGGTTCGATGTTTGGACAACCAGTCCATTCCACTGATGACGTCGAAACTCCCAATTTCAACAAGCATAAGGTCGATCGAAAAGGTTTCATCGGCTAGGTTTAAAGTGCAATTAGGTATCACACTATTGGTTTCAATGAGTTTGCCATTTGCTAGCTCTACAGTGTACTTAACATCTAAGGCAACAGGAGTGATGTCAAGTAAGGGGTAAAACTCATCAGAAATAAAGCTCCTATCGGCACCAGTATCAAATAGAACAAAAGCAGTTAAGTTGTTGAGGAGGAACATACCCGAGACCACATTCGGGTCCTGCCGGGTGTCCCCAGAGTTGAGTACGAACGCTCTACCTTTTGCATTGTTTTTGTTGTTGTTGTTGTTGTTGTTGTTGTTGTTGTTGTTGCTGTTGTTGCCCTTTTTCTTCAGGTTTGGGCAATCATTCTTGAAGTGCCCGGTGTTTCCACACCCGAAACATGACTTGGGTGCCTTGGGGTTGTAGTTGGAGTTGTTGTTGTTGGTGGGGGATCTACAGTCCTTTGTGAGGTGTCCGTACCTCTTGCAGTTGTTGCAATAAGGACCACAAGGACCTTCATGGTGGCGGTTGCACTTGGAACAGTAGGGCTTATTCCCGGTGTAACCACGCCTGGGTTCGGTGGTTGAGTTGTAGGCTTTGATGGTGTCGGGTTTCTTGTTTTGGTTGTTGTTGTGGTTGTCAGACCACTTCCTTTTGAGGTGGTTAGAGGAAGAAGTGGGTGGTTCTGGGTCCTCGTTCATGGCAATGAGTTCATGGGCCAATCGGATAGCACCATCAATGGTGGTCTGGTTTGAGGAGGCGACGTTCCCCTGGACGGGTTCCGGAAGACCGCGGATGTACCTTCGGATCTTATCAGGTTCGGTGCTCACCATTGCTGGGCGAAGGATGGCAAGCTGTTGGAATCTGATAGTATATCTGTCAATGTCAGTTCCCTGCACCTTTAGGTGCCAGAACTCTTCCTCCAGCTTTTGGAGTTGTTCGATGGGACAATACTTAGCATTAAGCATTGTCTTCAGTTCCTCCCAAGGGAGTAGGTAGGCGGTATCAATACCCACAGACTGGGCATATGAATTCCACCATGAGAGTGCACCATCCTCGAGGGTGCAGGTGGAGTACTTGACTCTGTCCTCTTCCGTGCACTTGCTGATGTGGAAGACGGACTCCATTTTCTCGAACCATCTGATCAGTCCGATGGCTCCTTTAGTTCCCTTGAAGTTCAAGGGTTTGCAGCTCAGGAAGTCCTTGTATGAACAAGGTTTGGATTGAGGCCCGTTGGCAGCTGTATCTTCGCTGCCCGAACTCGGTTGTCGAGTAGCCATAGCTTGAGCCACGCTTTGGGCTATGAGTTGAGCGATTTCAGTTTCGCTGAAGGTGAATCGCTTCGGTGGCATCTTGTTGAACAAGATCAAGAAAAGACAATGAGATTCTCGCGTGAAATTCTGGTGTATCACATGTGTATATGGTGGAATATACGATATAAAGTGATAATTATATTTCATTTAAATTACCAAGTTTGGTACATGACACGAGTTTTCAAAAGATTACATAATACAGGGAGTACAAAAGGTACCGGGAATTGTTACATCCGGTTAGAATAGTAAAAGTCCTACATAGATAGATATAGGTTACAAGATGACAGCCACACTAGTTCTAATGCAAGTTGATCCTTTCCATTAGGGTGACGAGTCGATCCACAGTGACTGCGAGTCTGCTGGTTTGTCGGGCGTTGTCTTCTGCCAATGCTAGTCGTTGTACCAGCATCCTTGAGTATTCTTCGATCTCTTGTAGGCGCTGCTCGCATTGTTCCAACCTGAGTCGCAAAAGTTCGACTTCTATTCCTGATTCCACTACTCGGTCGTGGAGTATGTTCATGTTGCTAACGGTGTTTTCGTGGTCCTCGGAGACTTGGTTGATACGCTCAAGCGCTGTGAGTCTCCAAATTTCATTGGTTTCTTGTAAAGCGACATCCATGGTGCGAAGTCGTTGTTCGTGACGTTCCAGCCTAGCGGCCAAGGCCGGCAGAGTGAAGTGAGTGGAGTACGGGCCAACTCGAGGCAACCTGACGTTCCTCCTAGCTACCCTCGGGTTCTGCGACCCGGATTGAGAGTGTGACGAGTTGGGTGGTGTGTTTGCCATTCTGAGACAAAGCGTTAAAAGAGTGAGGCCTATCTATGTATATACATATATATTACATAATAGCCTAAGGTGTCTAACACAGACATGTTTGGGTCCCGGTTTCTCTCGTGGTCAGAGTCAACTAGTGTATCCTGTTCAGTCATGATTCCTTTCGGATCCTACATCATATCCTTTTAATTGTACATAGTTGATCAGGCTATGTTAAATTAAACCAATACCATGTATATACATATATATTACATAATAGCCTAAGGTGTCTAACACAGACATGTTTGGGTCCCGGTTTCTCTCGTGGTCAGAGTCAACTAGTGTATCCTGTTCAGTCATGATTCCTTTCAGATCCTACATCATATCCTTTTAATTGTACATAGTTGATCAGGCTATGTTAAATTAAACCAATACCATGTAGTCACTGAACCTAATCATACTTAATAAGGAATACTGCCTAACGGTCATAGTCTAGGCCCACTAAATGCAACCTAGTTCACTATAACCTTAAGCTCTGATACCAATCTGTAACACCCCCAAATTTAATGATTCGCGGAAGCATACTTTGGGTGTTACTAATCAATAATCAAAGCACACAGATATATAGCAAACGACTCTATATGCGTCGTTTTAACAAAATATATTAATATTAAAGGTTTGCAACAGTTTGAACTCATACATAGCTCGCGTTCGTAATATGAGAGATTTAAGTACATAATTAGTTATACAAAATGTAATAATGCAATGAAATCTATGAAGTTTGCATGAAGACTCGAGCTAAGATGCATCCTGATGGGCAGTCCAAATCTACTGCTGCGTACCTGTGATACATGCTAAAATGGGTCAGCTAACGCTGGTGAGCTCACAGGTTTGAGTATCAAATAATATTCTATGAACCGCAAGATTTAAGTATTGATTTGCATCCAGCAAATAAAGTTACAGATAATGTATACAACCATGAGCGCATAGTCTGAGCTTAACTCGAGGGTCGGGTCCCATATAGAGAATTCCGAGCGAGGTGCTTCCACGAGTGCCTAATCTACACTCGTCTTCCCAAATATTAGTACGTCCGTTTACCCGGTTAGTGCTTGCTAACCCGGACGAGGAGGGTCAATCCTATATGGTACCATATACTAATATTCACGCTACTTTCGTATTACCAGACTATACTGACGGAGGACTTTGATTTGATTAGTTAAAAACAACTCATGTAGTATATTGAAATATGTACTCGCGTTCATGCGTTAAAAACAGAGCAATGTATCACACCCCTAGTAAAACAGTAAAAAGAGGGGCCATGAGACTCACCTGAGTCTTGAGAGTTTATTTTAATAAGCTGAGATTGATTAGCCAATAATCGAAGTCCAAAGACTTGTAACCTGAGGGTGTCCACGACACACGATGGTTATAAACATGTGAAGGCATCTAATAAGACTACCTTGTAGTTGTTTGTCCAACTAGAATGTCCAAATGATTATAATTTGGTTGAATGTTTAGGTGTTTGAAAATGTTTACGACCCGTTGGTGATTGTTTGTAATAATAATCCCACGTTATTATTTTGATGATTTTGAAGTGTTATACCTAAAGTAAGTTCCAATGTGTTTTAGAAGTTGTGTCGCATTCGTGTTTGAGGTTATACAAATTTAACACGTTGTGTGAAAGTTTCGATGTAACACGGTTACTCGGGAACCTAGGGTAAGGGCGAAGCCCGTTAATGACGGGGGTCCGGGGGCAGCGCCCCTGGTAGTGGGGTCCAAGGGGCGGCAGCCCCTGGCGAGGTCCAAGGGGCAGAGCCCCTGGCTGGGGTCGAGCTTGGAAAATTTTTATTTCTACTATATTGCTTTGGTGAAAAACGCACCTGGACTTGAATTTGGGTGAAATGGGGCGTCAAATTTGGGCCTCAAAACTTAGTGTAAAATTAGTTTGAAACCTTCTGTTTATGCGTCACTTATAGCGTCACTTAGGGGCTTGGGCGACACTTGGGAAGTGTCGCTAAAAATAGTAAATCTGAGCATGTGCGTCACTTAGGGGAAGTGACGTATGGTAGGGCGTCACTAAGGTAAGTGTCGGTATAAGTGTCGGGTATGGGTCTAGGCGTTACTTAAGAAGTGTCGCTAGAAGTGTCGGTTAAAGTTGTTGTGCGTCACTAGTCAAGTGACGGTAGAAGTGTCGGGAAAAAAAAAGTTTTATGCGGCACTTAAGAAAGTGACGGGAAATTAAGGTTTTATGCTTCACTCTATGCGTCACTTAAGTGACGCACGAAGTGACGCATAGTTACTGCTGTCTATGCGACACTTAAGTCTGATGACGGATTTTTGAGCCAAAAACGAGTTTTTCATTTTCCGTTTGGCCTGAAACTTTTACCCAACCCATATTTGGACATTTTAAGCTTAAAGAAACAACTACTTGCTAAAAACACTCGAAATCTAAAGGTTTCGGGATTTGTCGGAAACTTACAATTTGTCGGATGAAAATTCCGAAAAGATGGAAGTGTAGATCGTTGCTTCGTGGTTATTTTCTTCCAAACGAGTGTGAAGATTCGAGGTCGTTTGGAGGTGTTATTTTAGGATTTAGTGAGGTGGTGGTGGTTTGTGATTTAGAGAGAAAAGAGAGGAAGAGAGAGAGAAGAGTAAAGTGAAAATGGGGTGGGGAGGTGGTGACCTCACCCCTTTTGGCAGATTTTCCATGGGGCCCACCCCATGTGGGTGTGTCCCAAACTTGTTCCTCGCGTTTGCGCTCCGTGCGGTGTTCGTTTTCCCGATTGTTTAAACGTTAGATAATTATTTTATGTGTTTTAATATGCGTTTTAAAATATGAATAATCACCCCATATTTTTGTTGAAGTATTTTACCACATATTTAATGGTTGCGATATAAAATATAACTTTAGCTTATTTCGCTTTGTTTGCGCGTCTAATATTTTAATAGCATAGTCCTTGCTTGTACGATACGAAATGTAATTGAAATATTATTGAAATAATATTTTGGATATAGTAGCGTTATTTAATAATGTTGTACTATTTAATAAAAATGTTCACCAACGTCCGTATTTACTTGAACAGAATTACATTCGATTTGGGATTGCGTACGATTTAATCAAATCGCGTATTCGTATATATTCAACAATATATATATATTTCGATACATTAATTAGCCTAAAACCAACTAATTACATGTATTAACAGAGGGTTAGGCACTAATCATTAGTCCTAATTTAGCGGGTATTACAAAAAGGGTTGAGATTTGCTCCCTTAAGCGAACGTTTTTAGGTATAAAACTTTTTGAAAGTTCCCAAATGATGTTGTAAACTAATTAATAATGACTATTCTCTATTTTCCCTAGGGCTTTTCATTCCTCGTATCCTAAATTGACAAGATCGCTGATGAACTGATTGTATACCTTCCTTATCTTTTTAGGGTTTGACAAGCCGTCGCGTGGTCCTTGGTCTTTATAATTCAGATTGTGAGTGAGTTCATTCATGATATCCAGAAATGCTTTCTCTTCATGTGAATTAGGTTCTCCGGTTGTAGATTCAACTATCCTTAGGAGTTTACTAATTATGGATTTTTGTGTGGAAGTGAAGGGGTATTTGGTGAAGGCATAGATTCGAACGAGCTTAACGTGAAGGTCTTTTCTTTTAAGGAAGAGAGATATGTCGATTCTTTCCTTGGTGGAATCAGGAAAAACATCTCGCAATTTTAAGATCAAGTAAGAGGCGGGGTCAACAAAGAATGGGATTTTACTAGGAATGATGATGGGAATCAACGGGTCTCATTCTATCCAGAACTCAAGTTTGTTGATCATTGCAGCGACATTGTGATTAATTAATATCATAGTGTGACACCCGCCAAATTAGAACTAGTAATTAATGCCTAACCAATTGTTAATATATGTAATTAGTTCTGTGTTAGACTAACTAATGTATCAGAATATATTGTTGAATATATACAAGTATGTGATTTGATTAAATCGTACAAGTTTCAAATCGAATGTAATTCGATTCAATTAATACGGACGTTAGTGAACAATTTTATTAAATAATGACATTATTTAATAACTTTAGTTTATCCAAAATATTATTTATATAATATTTCAACTCAAATTCGTATCGTACAAACAAGGACTATGCGATTAAAACAATCAAAATAAAGCTAAGTTATATTTTATAACTCAATTAATTAAGTATTTAGTGAAATACTTCAACAAAAGTATCGAATAATTTCTCGTATTTTAAATTTATATTTAAACGCGTACCAAATTATTTAAACGATCGAGGAAACGAATACCCCACGGAGCGCGAATGCAGGGAACAAAAATTAGTGAAACCCACACCCGTGGACCCCACTGAAAAATCAGCCAAAAGGGGGTCATCACCTCCCCCTCCCCTCATTCCCACCTCTTCTCTCTTTCTTCTCTCAAACACCCACCACCACCACAATCTTAAATACACAAAAACTACCACTAAACGACCTTGAATCACCTAGCCCGTTTGAACAAAAAGAATCACGGAGTCACGATCTACCTTCCCATCTTTTCAAAATCTTCACGCCTTAACTTGTAAGTTTCTGACAAAATCTCGAAACTCCTCTATTTCAAGTGTTTCTAACATGTTGTTGTTTATTTAAGCTTGAAATGTCCAAATATGGGTTGGGTAAAAGTTTCAGACCAAACAGAAACTGAAAAACACGTTTTCGGCTCAAAATCCGGCCAACAGACGTAAGTGTCGCATAGACCGGTGCAGTGTAGCGTCACTTGATGGGCCACTTAAGTGACGCACTGAGTGTCGCTTAAAACCCTAATTTTGCGTCATTTGCCTAAGTGCTGCATAAAACCCCTTTTTCCTGACACTTGCCTAAGTGTCGCAAATTCAATACCCGGCACTCCCATCCGACACTTCTAGCATCACTTGCCTAAGTGACCCCTACAATCGAATTCTGATTTGATCCGTCACTTGCCTAGTGACGCCTAACACCTTTACCCGACACTTGCAATCGACACTCGCTTAAGTGTCGCCCATGATGCGTCACTTCCGCAAGTGACGCTACTAGTATTAAAATCAGAATTTTATGCGACACTTCCTGAGTGACGCATAAACCCTAAGTGTCGCTATAAGTGACGCTAAAAACAGAATGTTTACAAACCCTTTTTATACTAAGTGTCAAGCTTGTGTAACTTCAAACACTTATACGATACGACTTTTAAAACACATCAGGATACGTTCTAGAAACATAACACTTCAAAATCATAAAAATAATAATGAGGTTTATTATTACAACAATTCACCAATGGGCCGTACACGTTTTCAAAACATACTCAAACCAACCAAGTCGTAGTAATTTGGACATTCTAGTTGAACGAACAACTCATTTATAACCATCGCGTGTCGTGGACACCCTCAGGTTACCAGTCTTTGGACAACTCATTTGGGCTAATCAACTCAAGTTTATTAATTTAAACTCTCAAGACTCAGGTGAGTTTCATAGCCCCTACTTTACTGTTTTACTCAGGGGTGTGATATCATTGCTCATTTTATTTTAACTATATGAACGCAAGTACAAAAACAAACAATTACTACATGAGTTATCTCACTAATCTTTTAAAGCCCTCCTCAGCATAGTTTGGTAATACGTTGTAGCGTGAATATTATTAGTATATGGTACCATATAGGATTGACCCTCCTCGTCCGGGTTAGCATGCGCTAACTAGGTAATCGGATGTACTAATATTTGTTCAGACGAGTCTAGATTAGGCACTCGTGGGAGGCACTTCGATCAGGATACCTTAAATGTGGACCTTACACCTCGAGTTAAGCTCAAACTATGTGCTCATGGCTGTAAAACTTTTATTTTGCTTAATTCAACTTAAATTCAATTAAATCTTACGGTTCATACAATATGTGTTGACATACAAACCTGTGAGCTCACCAGCGTTTCGCTGACCCATTTTAGAATGTATCACAGGTACTCAGCAGTAGGTTGGACTGCCCTCAGGAATCATTAGCTCGTGTCAGCATGCAAACATTTAGAGATTTAGCTGCATTATTATATTTTGTATAAATTAATTATGTATGTAAATCTATCGATTTCAAACTGAGCTAATGTAAAACTATATTTTGATGTAAACTTTGATTTTATCAATACAAGTTGTAAAATGACGCATATAGAGTCGTTCATTATATCTTTGTGTTGTGTTTATTGATTAGTCGTCACCCAACCCGATTCGCTTTCGCAACCCGAATTTGGGGGCGCGACGGATTGGTATCAGAGCCTAAGATTATAATGAACTTGGTTGCATTTAGTGGGCCTAGACTATGACCGTTAGGAAGTATTCCTTTTTAAGTATGATTAGGTTCAGTGACTACATTGTATTAGTTTAATTTAACATAGCCTGATGTGAGATTAAAAGAATATGATGTGAGATTTGAAAGGAGCCATGACTGAACATGATACACTAGTTGACTCTGACCTCGAGAGAACCGGGACTCAAACACGTATGTGCTAGATAGCCAATCTTGTCACACCCCCAAATTCGGGTTGCGGAAGCGAATCGGGTCAGGGCGCGACTAATCAATATACACAGCACATAAGATATAATGAACGACCACTATATGCGTCGTTTTACATTGATATTGATAAAACCAAAGTTTACATCAAAATGTTGTTTACATTAGCCCGGTTTGAAATTGAGAGATTTAAGTACATAATTAATATAATAATGCAGCTAAATCTCTGATTGTATGCATGCTGACTCGAGCTAATAGTTCTTGATTGAGCAGTCCAACCTATTGCTGGTCACCTTTGATACATGCTAAAATTGGTCAGCGAAATGCTGGTGAGCTGACAGGTTTGTATGTCAACACATATTTGTATGAACCGCAAGATTTAATTGAATTTAAAATGCAATTAAGCAAAATAAAAGTTATACAGCCATGAGCACATAGTCTGAGCTTAACTTGAGCGTCAGGTCCAATTAAGGAAACCTAACTGAGTTGCCTCCTACGAGTGCCTAATCTACACTCGTCTTCCCAAATGCTAATACGTCCATTTGACTAGTTAGTGCGTGCTAACCCGGACAAGGATTGTCAATCCTATATGATATCATATACTAACATTCACGCTACAGATGTATTACCAAACTATGTTGTGGAGGGCTTTGAAATGATTAGTGAAAACAACTCATGTAGTATTTGATTTGTATTATACTTGCGTTCATATTGTAAAATAAAACGAGCAATGTAATCACACCCCTGATTGAAAAGCAGTAAAATAGGGGCCATGAGACTCACCTGAGCCTTGAGTGTTTAAATTAATAAACTTGAATTGATTAGCGGTGGATTGATGTCGGAAGACTTGTAACCTGAGGGTGTCCAAGACACACAATGGTTATAACATGAGTAGGCATCTCAAAAGACTGCCCTTGTAGTTGTTCGTCCAACTTAGAATGTCCAAATTACTACGATTTGGCTGATTGAATTATCCAAATTACTACGATTTGGTTGTTTGACGTGTTTTGAAAACGTGTACGGCCGTCGGTGAATTGGTTGTATAAATAATCTCATTATTACTTTCATGATTTTGAAGTGTTATACTTAAAAGTAAGTTCCAATGTGTTTTAGAAGTCATGTCGCATTCGTGTTTGATGTTATACAATTTTAGCACTTTGTGCGAAAGTTTAAGTGTAACACTGTTACTCGTGACCCTAGGGTAAGGGCGAAGCCCGTTAATGACGGGGGTCCGGGGGCAACGCCCCTGGTAGCGGGGTCCAAGGGGCGGCAGCCCCTGGCGGGGTGATTTTCCAGGTCAGCTTGGAAAATTTTTATTTCTACTAAATTGCTTTGGTGAAAAACGCATCTAGACTTGAATTTGGGTGAAATCGAGTGATAAAATTTTAGGTCTCGACACTTAGTAAAATTTGTGTTTTCTTGGTTCTGTTTCATGCAACATAGCGTGCGACACACGGCTTTGTGTCGCTAAGTGCGACATAGTCTGTTGTGTCGCAGATCATATCTGCGACATAAGGGCTTGTGTCGCTAAGGGCGACATCCGCAATTTAATGCGACGTAGGGCGTTGTGTCGCTATATGCGACGTCCATACTTTCTGCGACATAACTATTTGTGTTGCTATATGCGACATCCGTGATTAGTGCGACATAGTGGCTTATGTCTCTATATGCGACATAAGGTCTGATTTAGCGACATAAAGGCTTATGTCGCAGGTGGCCTGGAGCCTCTGCGACATAACGCACTGTTGGCCGGAAAATGAGCCGAAAAGGTGTTTTCGGCCTCCGTTTGACCTGAGACTTTTACCCAACCCATATTTGGACATTTTAAGCTTAAAGAAACAACTAGAACTTAAAAACACTTGAAATCGAAAGGTTTCGGGTTTTTGTCGGAAACTTACAAAGTGGCGAATCAAGATTCCGAAAAGGTAGAAGTGTAGATCGTGACGTGATGATTCTTTTTCTCCAAATGGGCTTCGAGATTTAAGGGCGTTTAGGGTATTAATTTTGAGAATTAAGGTGATGGTTTATGATGGTGGTGGAGATGGAAGTAAAAGAGAGAAAGGAAGAAAGAAAAGAGAAAAGAGAGTGGGGAAAGAAAGTGGGGTGGGGAGGTGGTGACCTCACCCCTTTTGGCCGGTTTAGGGAGGGGGGCCCCACCAAGGTGTGGGTCTCCACTTTTTAACTCCGTGTATTCGCGCTCCGTGTGGTGTTCGTTTCTCCGGTCGTTTAAACGTTAAATAATTATCTTATATGTTTAATTATAAGTTTTAAAATACGGATATTTATTCAATATTATATTTGAAGTATTTCATCAAATACTTAATAATTGGGTTACAAATTGTAACTTTAACTTTATTTCGGTTGTACGCGCGTTTATTATTTTAATTGCGTAATTGTTGTTTGAACGATACGAATTTGAGTTGAAATATCACCTAAATAATATTTTGGATTAAATAGAGTTATTAAATAATGTCATATTATTTAATAAAATTGTTCACCAACGTCCGTATTAATTGAATCCAATTACATTCGATTTGAATTGCGTATGATTTAATCAAATCGCATAGTTGTATATATTCATCAATATATATTTCGATATATTAATTAGCCTAACACAAAACTAATTACATGTATTAACAATTAATTAGGCACTAATTACTAGTCCTAATTTGACGGGTGTCACAAACCTATTATGTGATATATGTATATATACATAGATAGGCCTCTCTACGAATCTTAGGCTATATTATATATACGAATATCGGCCTCATTCTTTTTACCGCTTTGTCTCAGAAATGGCAAACACACCACCTAATTCATCTCACTCTCATCCGTATGGATCACAAAACTCAAGGGTAGCTAGGAGGAACACTTGGTTGCCTCGAGCTAGCCCATATCCCACTCAAAACCAACTCAATAACCAGCCTCAAAGGCAAACAACAACGAGCCAATGGCGATGGTTATCAGACCGACTCGACACTTGGAGGGACGAGGAAGGAATCCAACTCCCCGCAACTAATGGAGGGTTTTCCAACATGGAAGTCTCTCCCTATACCCAAGAACCTACTCACTTCACTGTTCCCGTGTTAGCTGCTCGAGTGCACCGCCACGAAAGCAGGCTACACAACATGGAAATCAAACAATGTAATATTCGCTCTGACTGGATGGAGCAAACTGAAGATGGTATCGCCCAGTTATACATAGGTCAAGCGGACATCTCTGAAAACCTTGACCCGAACTCACTACCAAATGGAAGATACCACCCAAACCATGGAGATCGTTCATAACCAAGTAATCAGTAACCGAAACGAGATCTCCATTTTACAATCAAGGCTGCAAGAATGTGAGACACGCCTGCGGGAAACCGAGGATGCTCTCATAATGGTTAGCAGACTTGCAGAGTCTGTGGACCATCTCACCTCACTACTTCCACAACTCAATCTACACAGAGATTAGTGTAGTAACTATCTAGTGAAATCTATTTTACTTCCGTAGGATCTATGTAATTCGACCGGATGTAATGATTCCCGACATCTTTTGCAAAAGTTTGTAACTTTTGAAACTAGTAACTCGAAATCGTCTGTAATCGTTTAGCTCCATAATATCAATTGACAACTTCTCTCTATGACTCGACAATTACTGATCTTTACATTGTGATGTGTATATTACTGCTTTTATATATACATCTACCTCGATTATCAGTTCTGGTGCAATCTCTCATGTACCTCTTGTTTCTTTATTGAAGAATCATGCCGCCAAAGAAGAAAAGTTACAGTGATACTGAAATTGTTGCTCTCGTTTCCCGAGCTGTGGCCGAAGCCTTGGCTACTCGGGAATCACCCCGAACCTCTAGGAGGAGAGATGACACCGCTGACACTACTCAAAGGATTTTCCTAGCTGCCAACCGCTCTACTTCAAAGGCACGGAAGGTGCTATTGGTCTAATCAGGTGGATTGAACGTATGGAATCCGTCTTTAACTGTACTGAGGATAACAAAGTTAAGTTTGCTACCTACACCTTTCAGGAAGGTGCACTTATGTGGTGGAACACCCACGCAAACTCTGTGAGCATTGAGCTAGCAAACCAGCTTCCTTGGGCTGAACTGAAGAAAAAGTTTAGGGAAAAATACTGTCCCGAAGAAGAACTGCACCGTCTAGAGGAAGAATTCTGGCACTTGACAGTGCAGGGAACCGACATTGCTGGGTACACCACCAAATTCCAGCAATTCGCTTTGCTATGCCCGGGGTTGGTTGACCCGGAGGAGAAATGCATCAAGAGATATATCCTTGGCCTCCCGGAGAATATCCAGGGAACGTCGCCTCATCTAAACCAACCACTATTGAAAGTGCGATCCGGTTAGCTCATGAACTCATGGCAATGGTCGTCAACCGTGAGACACCACTCCCATCCTCCAACAACAAACGCAAATCCTCTGATCACCAAAATAAACCGAATAAGAAAACCTACACCATCCAAGTTTACAACACAAATGCTGAACCCAAGCGTGGCTACACTGGGGGCAGGCCATACTGCTCCAACTGTAACTACCATCACGATGGTCAATGTAGTACTCTTTGCAACAACTGTAGGAGGTACGGACATCAGCCCAAGGATTGCCAAGCCCCCAAATCCAACAACAATACCAACAACAACACTAACACCAGGCCCTCAAGAGCTTGCTTTGAATGTGTGAACACCGGGCATTTCAGGAATGAATGCCCAAAGCTGAAGAACAACAACAACAACATCAACAACAACGCTATAGGTAGAGTCTTCATACTCAACTCTAGGGACGCCCGCGAAGACACTAATGTGGTCTCGGGTATGTTCCTCGTCAACAACTTAACTGCTTCTATTCTATTTGATACTGGTGCCGATGGAAGCTTTATTTCTGATAAATTTTACCCATTGCTTGACATCACCCCTGTTGCTCTAGATGTTAAGTACACTGTAGAATTAGCAAATGGTAAACTCATAGAAACCGATAGTGTGATACCTAATTACACTTTAAACCTAGCCAACGAAACCTTTTCAATCGATCTTATGCCTGTTGAAATTGGAAGTTTCGATGTCATCATTGGTATGGACTGGTTGTCCAGACACCGGGCCGAAATCATTTGTTATGACAAGGTCGTTTGCATCCCTCTCGCCACCGGTAGAACATTGATCATAAAAGGGGAGACCGGTAGGACGAGACTAAACATCATCTCTTGCTTAAAAACCCAAAAATTTCTAAGAAAGGGTTATCCGGCAATCCTCACACACATCATGGAGAAAAAGTCGGAGGAGAAGCGACTTGAGGATGTGCCCATGGTTCAAGACTTTCCAGAAGTCTTTCCCGAAGAACTGCCTTGTCTACCACCACCAAGACAGGTTGAGTTCTTAATCGATCTCGTGCCAGGGGCTGCACCTGTGGCACGAGCACCATACCGATTAGCCCCATCCGAACTTCAGGAGTTGTCCACCCAGTTGCAGGAACTACTGGATAGAGGATTCATTTGACCGAGTTCTTTACCTTGGGGAGCTCCAGTCTTATTCGTGAAAAAGAAAGACGCTTCTTTCTGAATGTGCATCGACTACCGAGAATTGAACAAATTGACCGTCAAGAACCGATATCCACTCCCTCGCATCGATGACCTGTTTGACCAACTTCAAGGGTCGAGTATTTATTCAAAGATCGATCTTAAGTCAGGTTATCATCAACTTCGAGATCGTGACACTGATATCCCGAAAACTGCTTTCCAAACTCGCTACGGGCATTATGAATTTCAGGTGATGCCATTCGGTTTAATAAACGCACCGGCTGTATTCATGGACCTTATAAATCGGGTGTATAAACCTTACCTTGACAAGTTTGTCATAGTTTTCATCGACGACATCCTCATATACTCGCAAAACGAACAAGAACACGCGCAACATCTCAAAACTATCTTAGAGCTACTCAGACACGAGGAGTTATATGCCAAATTCTCCAAGTGTGAGTTCTGGATACAATCCGTTCAATTCCTTGGACATGTTGTTAATAGTCAAGGAATCTATGTTGATCCATCGAAAATCGTGGCTATTAAGTGCTGGCAAGCACCAACAACTCCAACTGAAGTACGCCAATTCTTGGGTCTTGCTGGGTACTATCAGCGATTCATTGAAAATTTCTCGAAAATAGCCCAACCACTGACGACACTAACTCAGAAAGACAAAAAGTTCAATTGGAATGATAAACAAGAGTCAGCATTTCAACTTCTGAAACAAAAGCTTTGCAATGCTCCGATTCTATCATTACCCGAAGGCACCGATAACTTCGTGGTATACTGCGATGCTTCTTATCAAGGTCTTGGTTGCATATTGATGCAACGGGACAAATTCATAGCTTACGCTTCACGACAACTCAAAATTCATGAAAAGAATTACACCACCCACGATCTTGAACTCGGAGCTGTCGTTTTTGCTCTCAAAATCTGGAGACATTATCTCTACGACACTAAGTGCACAATCTTTACCGACCACAAAAGTCTCCAAACATATATTCGATCAAAAAGATCTCAACGTGAGGCAACGTCGATGGGTCGAGTTGCTCACCGACTACGATTGCGAAATCAAATACCAGTCGGGTAAGGCAAGTGTTGTTGCCGATGCCCTCAGTCGAAAATAATGAACAAAACCACTTCGAGTCCGAGCCCTCAGTATGACCATTCACAACGATCTAAACATTCAGATTCTCACTGCTCAACTCGAAGCTCTGAAACCCGACAATGTAAAAAACGAAGCCTTGCGAGGCATGGATAAACAATTCGAAATCAAACCTAACGGAGTTAGGTACCTCTCTAATCGAATTTGGTTGCCTAGTTTTGGGAACCTGCGAGACTTGGTTATGATGAAGCTCACAAGTCCAAATATTCTATCCATCCTGGATCCGACAAAATGTATCACGAGATCAAGGAATTTTATTGGTGGCTGAATATGAAAGCTGAAATTGCCACATACGTCAGCAAGTGTCTTACTTGCTCAAAAGTCAAAGCTGAGTATCAGAAACCTTCTGGTTTACTCCAACAACCCGAAATTCCTGAATGGAAATGGGAGCAAATCGCCATGGATTTCATAACCAAACTTCCAAAGTCATCGAGCGGTTGCGATACCATTTGGGTGATCGTCGATCGTCTCACAAAATCTGCCCATTTCCTTCCGATCAAGGAAACTGATAAAATGAAACGCCTTACCCGAATCTACATCAAAGAAATTGTTTCTCGACATGACGTTCCAATCTTGATTATCTCAGATAGGGATAGTCGCTTCACATCTCACTTTTGGCAATCGCTTTAGCGATCATTGGGTACCCGCCTTGACATGAGTACCGCATACCACCCTCAAACCGACGGCCAAAGTGAACGAACGATTCAAACACTGGAAGACATGTATGAGCTTGCGTAGTTGACTTCGGTGTAAACTGGGAAAAACACCTACCGTTGTGCGAGTTTTCGTACAACAACAGTTATCACACTAGCATTAAGGCTGCACCTTTCGAGGCACTGTATGGTCGTAAGTGCCGATAACCGATTTGTTGGACCGAAGTGGGAGACAGTCAGCTCACTGGTCCCGAACTCATTCATGAAACAACCGAGAAAATCTTCGAGATCCAAAATAAATTCAAAGCCGCACGTGATCGTCAAAAAAGTTATGCTAACGTGAGACGCAAACCACTTGAGTTCCAGGTTGGGGATCGAGTGCTACTCAAAGTTTCACCTTGGAAAGGTGTCATTCGTTTCGGCAAACGCGGGAAGTTAAATCCCAGGTACATTAGACCAATCGAGATCCTCCGAGCTCAGCAGCGTGCATCCCACTTTCCACATTTCTAACTTGAAGAAATGTCTGTCTGATGAGACACTTATTATTCCACTCGATGAGATTCGCGTCGATTACAAACTTCATTTCGTTGAGGAACCTGCAGAAGTCATAGACCGTGAGGTCAAACAACTCAAACAAAGTCGTATTCCCATCGTCAAGGTCAGGTGGAATTCGCGGCGTGGGCCGGAATTTACTTGGGAACGGGAAGACCAAATGCTACTCAAGTACCCTCAGTTATTCACTGAAGCTACTTCCAACACGACTACGAACTAAATTTCGGGATGAAATTCTTCTAACAGGGGGAGAATGTGACACCCGCCAAATTAGGACTACTAATTAGTGCCTAACCAATTGTTATTACATGTAATTAGTTATGTGTTAGACTAACTAATGTATCGGAATATATTGTTGAATATATACAAGTATGCGATTTGATTAAATCGTATAAGTTTCAAATCGAATGTAATTCGATTCAATTAATACGGACGTTGGTGAACAATTTTATTAAATAATGACATTATTTAAAAACTCTATTTTATCCAAAATATTATTTAGATAATATTTCAACTCAAATTCGTATCGTACAAACAAGGACTGCGCAATTAAAACATTAAATGCGCAAACAATCAAAATAAAGCTAAGTTATAATTTATAACTCAATTAATTAAGTATTTAGTGAAATACTTCAAAAGTATCGAATAATTTCTCGTATTTTAAATTTATATTTAAACGCATACCAAATTATTTAAACGATCGAGGAAACGAATACTCCACGGAGCGCAAATGCAAGGAACAAAAATTGGTGAAGCCCACATTCATGGACCCCACCAAAAAATCAGCCAAAAGGGGGTCATCACCACCCCCTCCCCTCATTCCCAACTCTAATCTATTTCTTCTCTCTTTCTTCTCTCAAACACCCACCACCACCACAATCTTAAATTCACAAAAACTACCACTAAACGACCTTGAATCACGGAGTCACGATATACCTTCCCATATTTTCAAAATCTTCACGCGTTAACTTGTAAGTTTCTGACAAAATCTCGAAACTCCTCTATTTCAAGTGTTTCTAACATGTTGTTGTTTATTTATGCTTGAAATGTCCAAATATGGGTTGGGTAAAAGTTTCAGACCAAACAGAAACTGGAAAACACGTTTTCGGCTCAAAATCCGGCCAACAGACGTAAGTGTTGCATAGACCGGTGCAGTGTAGCATCACTTGATGGGCCACTTAAGTGACGCACTGAGTGTCGCTTAAAACCCTAATTTTGCGTCATTTGCCTAAGTGCGCATAAAACCCCTTTTTCCCGACACTTACCTAAGTGTCGCAAATTCAATACCTGTCACTCCCATCCGACACTTCTAGCATCACTTACCTAAGTGACGCCTACAATCGAATTCTGATTTGATCCGTCGCTTGCCTAGTGACGCCTAACACCTTTACCCGACACTTGCGACCGACACTCGCTTAAGTGTCGCCCTTGATGCGTCACTTCCGCAAGTGACGCTACTGGTATTAAAATCACAATTTTATGCGACACTTCCTGAGTGACGCATAAACCCTAAGTGTCGCTATAAGTGACGATAAAAACAGAATGTTTACAAACCCTTTTTATACTAAGTGTCAAGCTTGTGTAACTTCAAACACTTATACGATACGACTTTTAAAACACATCGGGCTACGTTCTAGAAACATAACACTTCAAAATCATAATAATAATAATGAGGTTTGTTATTACAACAATTCACCAATGGGCCGTACACGTTTTCAAAACATACTCAAACCACAAACCAAACAAGTTGTAGTAATTTGGACATTCTAGTTGAACGAACAATTACAAAGGTAGTCTTGATAGATACCTGGACACATTTATAACCATCGCGTGTCGTGGACACCCTCAGGTTACCAGTCTTCGGACAACTCATTTCGGCTAATCAACTCAAGTTTATTTATTTAAACTCTCAAGACTCAGGTGAGTCTCATAGCCCTTACTTTACTGTTTTACTCAGGGGTGTGATATCATTGCTCATTTTATTTTAACTATATGAACGCAGATACAAAAACAAAAAATTACTACTTGAGTTATCTCACTAATCTTTTAAAGCCCTCCTCAGCATAGTTTGGTAATACGTTGTTGCGTGAATATTATTAGTATATGGTACCATATAGGATTGACCCTCCTCGTCCGGGTTAGCATGCACTAACTGGGTAAACGTATGTACTAATATTTGTTCAGACGAGTGTAGATTGGGCATTCGTGGGAGGCACCTCGATCAAGATACCTTAAATGTGGACCTAACACCTTGAGTTAAGCTCAGACTATGTGCTCATGGCTGTAAAACTTTTATTTTGCTTAATTGCAACTTAAATTCAACTAAATCTTGCGGTTCATACAATATGTGTTGACATACAAACCTGTGAGCTCACAAGCGTTTCACTGACCCATTTTAGCATGTATCACAGGTACTCAGCAGTAGGTTGGACTGCCCTCATGAATCATTAGCTCGTGTCAGCATGCAAACATTTAGAGATTTAGCTGCATTATTATATTTTGTATAAATTAATTATGTATGTAAATCTCTCGATTTCAAACTGAGCTAATGAAAAACTATATTTTGATGTAAATTTTGATTTTATCAATACAAGTTGTAAAACGACGCATATAGAGTCGTTCATTATATCTTTGTGCTGTGTTTATTGATTTGTCACGCCCCGACCCGATTCGCTTCCGCAACCCGAATTTGGGGGTGCGACACATAGATATTGGTAGGAAATCCATGTCGGCAAATGATTCAAAAAGTAGATCTAAATCTATTTTGAACTTTAGTTCTTGGTCTCGCAAATTTGTGAAAGTTATCTCGCATTCATTACTATACAGTCTAATAAAGGAATTCTAGTTGTTTTTCTAAATTGACAATCATCTCTCATTGTTCATATGAAAATGGGAGGTCGGCATATTTTAATTGCCTAACGAATGCTTTGTAGACATCTACCCTACGGGGAGGATGGAAAGAAGCACCGAGGTGGCGTTCTTCAAAACAAGGTTGTTCTGATTCGACTGATGGAACCTTATCCACCACTCGATAAATGGTGTATTCGTGTTCATGTGAAAGGAATGGAGAGATGTCGTCATTACAAGAATCGGAAAGAGTTTGGGCATACACTGATGTTTCAGGAATGAGGGTGATTAAGTCACATGATTTCAGAGGCTTTACTTCATTGTTATCTTCGGGGAGAAAATTGAAGTGGACATAATTTGGTAAATTGGGTAAATGAAAAGTAGGAAAGTGATCTTCTGGAGATGATGCAAGGTCAGGTAACTGATCCGTGTCATCAAAATCCAGGCAATGTTTTGGAATAGAATGTGGGGGCCTAAATTCTTCTTGTGTGTCGGAAGTTTCCTTAGCTTTAGAGGAAGAAGGTGAAAAGAAATCAGATCCTATCTCTTTTTCTAGGTAGTTAAAGAATTCCGCATCATCCATTGCCTTCAATTCATCCCTTGAAATTAGGCAAGAAGTGGGTTTTTGAGTTGTCATATTTAAACTAATATTTATCCTAATTAACTAATACTTAGTTACTACTTAATTACTTAAATTAACTTTCGAAGGATTTCTGAGAAGATTTCGATCGGAAGGATCTCCTAAATACTACTACATAAGGCGGCTTTGAATCATACGTTTGCGATTCCCCGGTAGCGGCGCCAAAAACTTGATGGCACCCGAAGCGTTGGTGTCGTTGATGGTAACTAATCGGGCGCCAACAGGGGTTTTAAAAATTATAAATAGCGGGGCTTAAATTATATATACTACCTACTCTGGTAAGTAAGCAGTAAGTATAACCAAAGATTGTTCTATGAATCGAAATGTGTGGGTGATTAGAGTTGGTGCTTTCGGTAGGAAAGTATTCAGGATGGAACAAAGTAGGTAGATTTGGGGATTTTTAAACTAAAGACAAATAATTAAAGTATAGGAAAGTAAATTCCAGGAAATTAAAATGCAGGAAAGCAGATAAAGATAAATATGTGATTGCTGAGATTTCAATAATTAATGTTTCGGGATGGCAGATTAAATAGGGGCAGTACTTAATATAATAGGTAAACTATTAGGTGTAAACTCTAGAACCCTACCAACTAAATTTTCCATTGACATTTCACTAGGAACTAGATTATCATGATTCTGATTGGAGCAGTACGCCAACTTCCAATACCTATCTGGTTAAGAGATAAGAAACCTATTTTGGTTTTATACCAAGGTTCATGAATCGGCAGCGTATCGTCTCATAGGTCCGACCATTCTTAACCCCTAAGATAGTTTACTATTCTATTAGCATGCAGATTAATAACTTTGTATGTTTAGACCGCCTATTTTATAAGACCTAGAGGTTTAAGTATCCTAAGTCATTTGGACTTTTACATTCATTCCTAAGTTACTTGCAATTAATTAGATTCCGGTTTCCTTAACTTATGACTTAAATCTCTCCTTTTCAAACAGTTATACATCCCTGGATTATTCGCAGTTTATTAAAAACGTGTTTATATGCAGACCATACCTTTCAGTAATTAGACCCTGTACTTTACATTGTAGTTCCACGGCTTCTTACATCCAACATGCGGTCAAGAGTAATTAACAATGAAAATGACACTCTAAACTAATTAAATGTAAAGCAGTGCGGAAATGTAAACCTAATATATACAACGAGTAGTTTCACTGTGTCTTACTTATTGCATGTCATGGGCACATATAACTAGTTACCATAATTAAGGTTGATCAGGTTCTAATTACTAGGTTGCAGTCACGTGGATAACAGAAAGGGTACTCCATAGATTAAACTTAAGTTCATAAAGTCTTAACAATACAAGGGTTACTAATTCCTATTTTGTCTGAACGTATTTTATTAACATTACTTTACAGTGTATTGACTTTCGTAGGATATACCAGTTAGTTGTGAAGTTGTATTATCCTTTTGGAATTCCAACTGTTAAACCAAAGCTGATTCCAGTGATATGACTACCTTTGGTCATTTATGACTTCCAAACATTTGTACTTTGCTCGAAAGCATTTCCAGTACTATATCGAATAAACAGTCGAATAAGGGCCATCATATCACTTTACGATTATCGTGCACTAATTATATAATGTCATCCCTACTTATAATTATCTACATCATCAACAATCACAATAATAAACTACTCGCAATTCATGGCAACAAGTAAATCACATACCAAGTAATAATACATATTTATAAATACGAAATAAAACAAGTATGATAAAATATTAGATTTCACCCGGAAATAAATGTGTAGCAACGTATTATTATGTTTGACAACTCTTTCACATGTACAAAGGTTTATCTCCGAATCCCTATCTTTCATTCTAGCTCCTATATTAATCTGTAGATTAATTACAATAATTCTAGTATGAGAAAAACTACAAGAGAATTTGGGATGAGATTTGTGAGGGGTGTATATGAGTGTGTAAGAGTGTGTGTTGAAATGAACCATAGAGCCTCCTATTTATAGGAGAAAATGGGTGCATCTTAGCAACTTGGGGCACATGTTAGCAAAAGGTGGAAAAGTTGCTAGCACATGTACCCTAAAGCGCGTAAAGGTCTAGCATGTGTACCCTGAAGTTGCGGAAAAGGTCTAGCATGTGTACACTACAAGTACATGCGAGGATGAAAAAGCAGACGGGGGACGGGTGGCCGGCGGCGGCAGCATGGTGATCGGCGTCGGCTGCCGTCCTCCCGCCCCGGTTCGCCGTCTTTTGCTTCGTTTCTTAAATCACGCGTATCTTCTTCATTTTGCATACGTTTTCGTCGATTCTTTTTGCGTTAGATTCGTTTTTCAATTACGAATACTTTGATGAAAGAAATCCCAAAAATATGTCTCTGATCTTTGGATGTCTCGTACGAATCATTTGAATCTTTCGGTGTATGTAGAATCTTCATTCTTCATCCGTTTTTGTTGATTATTCTTCTGTTAGATTCGTATTTTGAAAATGAATATCTCGGATAAGAGAAATCTCAGTGATGTGAACTTTTTCCTTTAAATCTTGTCTCGATGTCTTGAATCTTCAAACGTGTGTGGAATATTCATTTTTGGTCCGTTTTGCTTGATTTTTCTCGTGCAACTCTATTTTGACCTTCTTGGCAAAGTTTCATTGATTTGTACGTTATTTGAGTCTATTTGCCAAGTATTGTTCCAAAATGAGAGAGATATCGGTAGTAAAAACGTGACTTTTTACGCGATATTGTGTTATCTGCTAACACTTAACAACTTGTAAGATGTTGTTTAGGATACAGAGATGACAGGGCATGAGTACTGACTAGTACTCTCGGTAATTCTTCTATATCCGATGGTTTACGAGAATCAGGTAATCCACGTTAAGCTTTCCTAGATTTAAATTAACTTGAATTGTCTACTTTGCTATATAGATCATGTTTAGTAGTACAGTTGAATTTGGTCAGAATGATATGATACCCCAGTTATGAGTCATTGATGATTATTACATGTTGATGTAATGATAGAAATATTAATTGAGATGCTTAGCGTCATAAGTAGTTCTAAATGAACTCTAAATTGTAGAATATGTGTTAAATTGAGTAGACAAAGGGTTGACTAAGGGTTAACAATGATACTGTCTGAAGTTAAAGATATCTACAATGTAGAAATAAATAACGAAATTGGTAGTATGACTACGGTATGTTGAATGCAAGGTGTGATTATAAATCTTTACTATTGAAATATGTGGTATTTGACTAAGTATAATTGCTCTCTTGGGAGAACATGTGAATATGTGGCTAGAAAGATGTTTTGACTACAGTCAAACAGGGAAAAGAAACAAATGTGTACATAATTATGAAATATGCAGATTAAAAAGTTGTTTGCATTTGATTGAGGAAGAGGTATGCTTTATTGGTCAACTGTAAACTAGTAAATGATATGTAAATGCTGAATTAATGACATGATCTTATATGTTATTAATATGCGGCTAATTGTTATGTGATTAGAGGCAAGTAGGAATGTCGAATAATAATATTAATGGGGTATATTAAATTAATCGCTGATGTGAACTGAATCAGTTTGGAGTAATATTGAAACGCCCCTCAAAGCTAAAGTCATGACTAATCGGATACCTTCAGGTTTAAACTAAAAACCATGGTGGAAGGTATCTATTAGCTACAACTTTAGACTTATTAGGGACTCCTTATCTCAAACTGATGTGGGACGGGTTGTTACAAACTCCCCCATTAAAAATCATGACGTCCTTGTCAGGCCGAAACATAATCATGATCCATACCCCAGGAGATACACGAGCCGCGTGCCCATCACACCCCGATAAAACTGGCTCTGATACCATACAAAACGCCCCTCAAAGCTAAAGCCATGAATAACCGGATATCTTCAGATTTCAACTAAAAACCATGGTGGAAGGTATATATTAGTCACAACTTTAGACTTATTAAGTGTTGGGTTTTCTATTCCCTAACTAGATTAACATATGCAGCGGAAAATAACAATTAATCTAGAGCAACTAGGAAACTAAACCCTAAAGGACCGTTACTTAATAAAGCTATTAACAATAACAAAATAAATAGATAAACGAGAAAATACTAACCTTTGAGAAAACCAATTTCTCATGCGCAGACAACCTTGTAGAACCTTCACGCAGACTCCTTACTCGACCTTCCATGCTTTGGATGGCAAGTACCCAAAATAGAATACCTCTAATGTGTCATACCCGTGAACCAAGAGAAATTCCCAAACTCCTAGGGTCCCGACTCTAAGTCATGTAAACTCTTACAAGGAGTAGGAAACAGAAAGAGAGAAAAAATTGAACTCTATTCAATTCTAGGATGATTGGAAACCATGGATTAGGCCTCTATTTATAAGGGGAGAGGGAGCCCAGGGTTTTATCCCTGGGCCGATGTGGGACAACTGAATTCGTCCGCCAACCACCGGTTGGAGCTTCTAACCACCGGTTGGACTTATTCCTGCCCAAGTAATGATACATCTACACCGCCTTACAAACCCTAACCTCCAACCACCGGTTGAACCCTCCAACCGCCGGTTGGAACTTGCTTCCAAAATGTTCCTTTTTGTTTAATATTCAATTAATAAACTAACTAAACATTCTCATTGTTTCTGTTAACTTCTTTTAGTTTCTAATTAATTTATCAACTATGATAAATTAACAAACCAAATAATTAAATATTAATTCCAATTAATATTATCTCTCTTATTGTTTCTCTTACTGTTCATCGAGGGTAACCCAAAAAGGCTCTACCTTTAGAATAGTCTTACCAATTAATTATGACCTTGGACACTATTTCCAACAGTCTCCTACTTGGACAAGTCATCAACTACTATTGTTCCGTCTCTATCCTAAGTAGAGGTGCCATCCAATGCATCTGCCGAACTCTGATCATATCCAGTGACATTCCTTTTTAGATAAGTCATCTTATATTCCTTTGTTTCGGATATCGTATGAAACTGGGACATGGATTTTTTTTTTCTCAATCTCCAGATTCAAGATTATGTTTTCTGATTTCCGATCAATTTGACTATATGGACTATTGAATTGTACAATCATTTTACTCCTGGCTTGGCCAAGCACTTTATGAGTCAACATTTAATCATCAGAGGGCCCAGGGATATCGCTTTTCCTCTCAGGCAAAAGGAACAAATAAATTTCGCATACACAGCACTAGTCAACTCATCATGTCATACCTAGCGTATCCTTTATGACTGGCATTTACGCACAGCATTTGAATAAGATAAAATATAACTGACTTGAAAACTAGTAACTTAAATGTATCTCCATTTTAAGAATATAAGGTATTATCATCTCAGAGTTACTCGTGATTTCAATCCATGAAGTAACTTCCATGAGTGCGGGTTTCTCCTATACCTAAATCCCCATTAAGTACCCATGAGTGTTGCAGCAATCTCCATGCAATGTCTACTCTCCATAGACAATCTACTAACACTCAATGACAGTCTTTATTCACCATATACTTCCTATAGTGTGATCGACTGAGGAGGTTTGAGTAATTCTGATTACTCTGGAAGTGGTGTCTAATCATGCTAAACTGAAACACAATGATAAACGATAGTAAATGGTAGAACTCCTTCCCATAAATAATCCCCATTATTTATCACCAAGTCTATTCTAGTTCACATCATTGTTTGTTATGTTTCAAAATCAAACAACTAAAACTTTATCTCGTAAACCTATGCTCCTAGCACGTTTATTGATCGTGTGTCTATCACAATCATGTGTCCCTTACCTTCCTTTGAACAAAATGGTATGTTACTTCAATGTGCTTTGGACTCTACATTAACACATAACATTTCACTAGGATTCGTTCTATTGGAACACCTCCAAGATCATCAATGAAATTTCTCATCCTTATGACTTCTTTTAAGTCTTGCAAGTTTCAATATACTCAGATTCCCATATGTTATTGTATCTTGCTTTGAACCTTTCAAGGTTATTGTTCCCCCATTCAGTAAGAATACCCAACCAGACTGTGAACGACTATCATCTCTATCTGTTTGTAAACTTACATCAATATAAACCATTACTCTAAGTTTCTCTTCTCCACCATAATCTAGGAACATGTCTTTAGTATTTCTCAAATATTCAAGAATATTCTTTACAGCTGTTTTATAACCTTTACCAGGATTCTGCTGATATTGACTCACTATGCTACAAGCAAATGAGATATCGGGTCTTGTATACTTCATGGCATGTATGATCGATCCTATAGCCGAAGCCTATGGAACTCGACTCATTTAGTCCAATCTTTTGCAGTCTTTGGACACTAATCTTTTAGTAATCTTTATGCCATGATGTAAGGGTAGATTCCCTTTCTTAGAATTCTCCATTTTAAAACCTTTTCAAAATTTCATTCTAAGTACATCCTGGTTAAGTCCTTTGAGACGTTTTTAACATATCTCTGTAAATCTTTGTACCAAGAATATATTGTATCTTCCAAATCTTTCACGGCGAAATATTCTCCCAATCGTCTCTTTACACCTTGTAATGTTGGGATTACATTTCCTATGAGTATTATATCATTTACATATAATACCAGGAAGACTACAATGCTCCCACTGACTTTGACACATATGCTGGACTCATCTTTGCTTCTAGAAATCTAAACTGTTAGACTTTCTTATGGAAGTAGAGATTCCAGCTATAAGAAGCCTGCTTAAATCTATAAACGGCCTTCTAAAGCTTACACACTCTATTAGGATACTTTGCTAATTTTCAAAACCTTCCGGTTGTGCAATGAACACATCCTCTGTCAGTGTCCTGTTAAAGGAAAGTGGTTTTGACATTCATCTGCCAAATTTCATGACCATGAAATGCAGCTATTGTAAGCAATATCCTAATTGACTTTATTTCAGCTATTGGTGAGAAGGTTTCCTCATAATCAATCCCGAAGGTTTGAGTATAGCCATTTGCTACCATCCTAGCTTTATAAGTGTGCACTTCCCATCCATGTCTATCTTCCTCTTGAAGATACACCTACAACTCACTGTCTTGAGACCGAGTGCAGTGTCAACCAAATTCCAAACTTGGTTGTCAGACATAGATTGAATCTTACTTTTCACAGCTTCCTTTCACTTAGCAGCCTTAGGGCTTGCCATCGCTTCCTTTGTAGTTAGCAGACTCATCTAATTCAATTAGTGTACTGTCACTAATCTTGTCATGTTCTTCTTTATGGAAACCATAATAGAACCGAGGAGGTTTGCTAACTCTACAACTGCGAGCGGGAAAGGATATGTCATCAAGTTCAACAGGTGTCACCTCTTGTTGAGTGTCAGTGTTTGCCATAGGTTCTTTATCGGTAGATCCTTGAATCTTTTCAACATCAATTGTACTCCCACTGTCCTCTTTAGATATTATTTCTCTCTCAAGGAACATTCCTCTTCGAGCTACAGACACCATACTTTCCTTGGGTCTGTAAGATAAATATCTAAATGACTTCTGTGGATAACCGATGAAAAGATACCTTTTCTCATCTGGCTTCTAGTTTGTGCTAAGTTTCTCGTCTAACGATAGTTTCACAACCCCAGATGTGGATGTCCCCAAGAGAAAAACCTTTTCCCTTCCACATCATCTTTCTTGGTAAGTATTAGTTTTAAGACATGCGAGACTATTTTAATGCCTAACTCCATAAGCCTTTTAGAAGTGTTGCCCAACTTATCATAGATTAAACCATGTCTAACATGATTCTTTTCCTCCTCTCAGCTACTCCATTCAGTTATGGTGTTCTAGGAGGAGTCAACTGTGAAACTATTCCACACTATCTAAGATGATCAAGAAACTCGACACTAAGGTTTTCTCTTCCCCTATCGGATCGGAGTACCTTTATCTTTCTGCCCATTTGGTTCTCTATATTACGTCCTAACACCTTTTGAACTTTCAAAAGTGTCTGACTTATGTTTAATCAGATAAACATATCCATGTCTACTGAAGTAATCAGCAACATAGTAGCTATTTCCATCTTTTATGGCACATCGGAATGGTCAACATACATCCATGTATACCAAGTCTAACAATCCATCACTTCTTTCATATACCATGTGAATAGTGATTTAGTCATCATGCTCAATAAACAAGATTTGCATACATCATCCGATTTAAGGTCGAATGATTCCAACACTCCATACTTTTGGAGTTTGGGCGATATTCTTTCTTGTTTACGTGCCTTAGACGTTTTTTCCACAATTTGAATTTTCAAGATCTTTAGACGAACCATCATTTAAATTCCTTTGCTGACTTATTCAACATTATCATATATGCCTTTGCAAGTAGACGCTTTATCACCATTTTCATTTCCAAATGAAAACTGATAACTATCCTTAAGCAAGCATGAAATGAAACTATGTTTCTTGTCATTTCTGACGAATAACAGCAATTATTTAAATGTATCCTAACTCCGAATTTTAGCATGAGCTCAAGCTTTCCAATGGGCATGACTCTCTTGTCTCCCATGATAACTTGAGCTCTTTATGCTTGAAACTTCTACGTTCCTTTAAGCCTTTTAATACAGTGCAAATGTGAGTACCACACCCTGTATCCAAGACCTACGAATTAGAAGTCGTAGTTTTGTGGAGTTCGATCATCTATATATACCTGAATCCTTTCAACCTTACTGTTTTTAAGGTCCTTAAGATATTTTGGGCTGCAATGCTTCTAGTGCTCCTCTGTGTTGCAGTAAAACATACTGATTCCTTTGGATCATTGCAGGTGCAATTTCAGAATCAATCTGTCTCTTAGACCTACGATTGGACTTTCCATTCGTAGCTTTTCCAGATCTCTTCCTTTCCTTTGCATCATGACCAATTGACAACACAGGAGCTGCTGAGCCAAAAGGCATATCAAACTTCTTGATCCTTTGCTCAGTAGTTTTGGAGTTTTCTCATTCAGGTCTCTTTCTCATTCAAAAACCATTTGACATGAGGTTACAAACTGTTTGTAAACAGCTGGCTGACCGGACAGTATTATGTTGACCATAACTTTGTATTAAACATCATAATATTTTCGGTGAGCTTTAATCTCTTCTTGGGTTGTATCACTATCAATAGTGGGAATTTACTTATCGAGAATATACTCCTTATTCTCGTCGGGAACATACTCCTTGTTCTCGTACCTATGGTTTCACAGCTCATCAAGAACATACTCCTTGTTCCTTAGAGTGAACCTAGGGTTACATTACCCGTCCATACATTTTGAACTGGTAAGTCTTTCCCTCCCAAGAACTGAGAGTAGTGAGAAGTTTAGGTTATTTGCGGAATTGGGAACAAGAGGATTATTACCATTTTCAACAAGATATTTTGAGATAAAACTATTTTAGTTAGTCTGACTATTCCTTAATTAATTACCCAATTTTCTAATTAAGGCTAGGATCTATATTTTCAGTTATATGAAAAGGGTCGCCGTAATCATATCACAAAATACTTTTGTCTATTTCATTTCTATGAAACTCCTAGATCTTTGAGACTCATTGATACCTATCAATGGCATGTTAATCTCGTTTATGCTCATCTACCATTCATGACTGGTATGCCGAGGATCATGAACTAGATGGTGAACTAACCATGCAAACCCCGCGTGGTGCCCGGCTCGAGTACGCTCGACAATTGCGAGTCCACATCACCTCTCAATATGTTTTCATATTAATGTGCCGGTTAACCACACACGCTCCATTAACAGTCCATACGAGAAATGTGCGGTTCTCATGGGTTAGCATACTATTCACATTTTTCTATAGCTAAAACGGTATTTTGTTTTACTATTTTAAGCCTACTTTTAATCTTGACATCATCCTATCAAAAGTCCTCGGTAACTGCATTGAATGCACAAAGAAGCGGAGAAGCAGGTCAGCGCAAAGCTTATTAAAAACCTACTTCTTTAGGGAAGCAAAGCGACCCGCCTTATTCCTCTCTTATAGTTTGTTCTCTATGGGTGAGCCGATTTATTAATTGACTGACGATGTATTTAGACTTAAATGATACATATATATAAATCATATTATATATAAGGTCTCTCTTAAACATTTAAGGTTCAGGGTTCTAATTTAAAACATTTTAAAATTTGAGCATATATTTTAAACCATTAAAATACTAAGGTCTGATTAGTAAATAAATTAACTGTATACATATATAAATCTATTATACATATATACTTAATTTAATTATTTGGATAGAATAAAAACAATTTTATTTCCAAAATACATTTTATCTACATTTTGTATTACTAACCTTATTAAGCCTACGCTCTGATACCACTATTAGGTTTTCTATTCCCTAACTAGATTAACATATGCAGCGGAAAATAATAATTAATCTAGAGCAACTAGGAAACTAAACCCTGAAGGACCGTTACTTAATAAAGCTATTAACAATAACAAAATTAATAGACAAACGAGAAAATACTAACCTTTGAGAAAACCAATTTCTCACGCGCAGACAACCTTGCAGAACCTTCACGCAGACTCCTTACTCGACCTTCCATGCTTTGGATGGCAAGTACACAAAATAGAATACCTCTAATGCGTCATACCCGTGAACCAAGAGAAATTCTCAAACTCCTAGTGTCCCGAATCTAAGTCATGTAAACTCTTACAAGGAGTAGGAATGAGAAAGAGAGAAAGAATTGAACTCTATTCAATTCTGGGATGATTGGAAACCATGGATTAGGCCTCTATTAGTAAGGGGAGAGGGAGCCCAGGGTTTTATCCCATGGCCGATGTGGGACAACCTAATTCGTCCTCCAACCGCCGGTTGGAGCTTCCAACCACCGGTTGCACTTGATTCCTGCCCAAGTAATGATACATCTACACCGCATTACAAACCCTAACCTCCAACCTCCGGTTGAACCCTCCAACCGCCGGTTGGAACTGGCTTCCAGAATGTTCCTTTTAGTTTAATATTCAATTAATAAACTAACTAAACATTCTCATTGTTTCTGTTAACTTCTTTTAGTTTCTAATTAATTTATCAACTACGATAAATTAACAAACCAAATAATTAAATATTAATTCCAATTAATATTATCTCTCTTATTGTTTCTCTTACTGTTCATCGAGGGCAACCCAAAAAGGCTCTACCTTTAGAATAGTCTTACCAATTAGTTATGACCTTGGACACTATTTTCAACATTAAGGACTCTAAATTCTTATATTTTTCCGATGTGGGACGGGTTGTTACATATATGTTAAGTAGATATTATAGAAAGTAATTTCTAAAATGGATATGTGCTGATAATGGGTAACTAAAGTAAGTTGATTATTATTGAATACATGCTTGGTATTGTACGTAACATAAAAGTACTTGATACTTGATATTGTTCTGACTGTCGATGTCTAAGTATATGTACATGACATTGCACGAGATGTGTTGTGGCATTAGTACTTGATAATGTATCATACGCTGAAAATATGATAGTAAATTAATGTAGTTAGAATTTCAGATAACAAGAATATTGACTTATGTCAGCGGTCGAATTGAAATTCTACATAAATAGATACCTACTAAAAGATGTGATATGTATAAATGAATTAACTTACATGCATAAAGTTGATTATATAAGTAGAAAGTTAATTTTAAGTATGTATTTGTTGTTAAGAAGTACTAAACGTGTTCAAATTGTTTTGAAACATGACGATATTTGGTAAGTGTTTAAGTGAGAAGAAATCACATTGATTATTTATGATATAAAGTAGCCTGAGAAGGAAGTGTGAAAAACATAATATAGCAACGCCTGATCACCGTCGTTATATTATGCTATGTCACATGAACTTGTTGAGGTTACCAAGTATCAAAGAGATTTAATGTGATTGGGGAAATTGAGTATGAAATTGTGTTAAACTATTAACTATTATTTCGTTGGGAAAGAAGTCAATTAGTGGAATTATGGTATTTGGTGATTTTAAATTGCAAGTGTATCTGATACTTGCCATTGCTAAAAGTTATAATGATATACATATATAACAAGTTTGAGTTTGTTAAATATGTGGTTGTTTGACTAATAGGGTTGAATTTCCCATTAGTTGGTCATATAGTGTCTAAATGGATCACTATTGTGTGTATGGTTTGTATAGAGCCAAGGTTGATATATACTAATTTTGTCATTATAAAAGAGACATTAGTATTATTGAATACATTGATTAAAAGTTTAACTATGCAGTGTTAACATGATGATATGTTGACTTTGAAAGTCAAACTATGAATAAAGAGTTGGTGTGGGTATAGAAAGGGTCTGAAATCCTTTGATTATGATTGGTCTTATTGCGTCAATTTGAAAAAAATAGGTCATGAGTTAATCTTGATTGGTTTGTTGAATTTGAAATTGACAAATAGTCAACAGTGTTGAACTAGTTCACATGGGTCAAATCTGGTAGTGTTTGTTTGAAATGTGGTTGAATTCCCGAAATGGTCAAATTGTGTCAAAAACAAGTCATTTATGACCCAAATCAGTTAAATGAATGGTCAAAGGTTATGGAACCTTTGTTAATTGTTTTAAAGTTCGTCTTAGTGTATTAAAATTGTATGTAAAGGGCTGAAACTCATAAGCAAGCGGTTTGTGATATGGTGGCCAACCAAAAGTGTTAAGAGGGGTGTAATTGAGTCTCACGTCTAAATCACATGATTTTGTAAAATTGAAAAGTGTAAATAAAAGGAAACCTTTTATTGTGGAATAATGAAGGTGTCTGTGAATGTTTCCTGTCTCGAATGTTATCGAGTTAAAAGATACGCATGCGTAAAGTTGTATGTTCAAAACTGTTTAAATGAACCTGTATAGGTACGTAGTCACGACGCGATTTGTATAGAATCGCCACGTGATTTCACAAGTATTGTGACATGATTTTGTGTTAATCGTGATGTATTTTGATTTTGTCAGAATATTAATCTCAGTTTTTTTGTAGATTGGTTCACATCTTGTTGTTTATTTATATTAAAACTGAGTTGTGCACCAATTAGGTGCAAGTCTTATTGTTAAGATAATGATTAAGGGGTATGATTTCTAAAAATATCATAACATGAGTCTAAATTGGGAGGAAATTTATGATTAAATGATATGTATAATATGATGGCAGGGTATAAATTGGTTATTATATAACCCAATGTGAAATTATGAATATGAACTTAAATTGATAAAGGCTAGATAGGAGTTCTAATGAACCAAATAGCCTACTGTAGAGAAATGAATTGAAATGATCCTGATGAAATGAGAGAAAATTGAAATGTCATGAAAAGATAGTTATGATATGATGAGATATACAAAGTTTTTGACTTGTAATTATTTTCAATACATATTGGTATGGATAAATGTTTATTGATCTATGATGTTAAAGGCTTAATAAAGGCTCATGTAGCCCAAATAGCCTATTTTAGAGAATAAATTTGAAAAAGTGCCAATAAGATAAGTGAAATACTAGAAAGTATTAATTGAAATATGGAAATGATGATTATGTTTTCATTATTATAGCAATATGTGAAAATAGACATATTGTTATATACTTAATGATGGGATGGAAATGATAAATTACAAATAAAAAGAGTTAAAATGTGGAAAAAAAAGATAATGTAGAAGTCAGTTAAATGTGAGTAATATGATATTGTAATACTTGTGCTGATTTAGCAAAGTACTAATTGATTTAATGGAATTTGGTGTTAAATAATCATGGGATTATGGCTTTACCTATAGAGTTTGACCTCTACCTTGCTTAGTAATATGTGTTTAAGGTTGTATAACTTCGAAGTACTTGCGAGTAAAGAGTTTTATATAACCAAAGGGTGTTTGTAATTATGAATTTGGTTTAGTGGTAACTGATTGAAAAAGTAAGATTCTTAATAGTTTACCACTTAGAGTGATATGTGGATACTTGCTTGGGTGCTAGTATGATATGAATTTGAAGTTCATTATTAATATGTGTACTGAGGTTTTATAACCACTATTATTGTTATTGAAAAGACATAAGTAATTATAGTGGTCTTAAAGATTCTAGCGTGTCGCTAGATCCTGATTTTAAGAGTATTATGTTATACATGAAACATATAGCTAATCATTTCACTTATTTTAAGTGATTATGTGTTCTGAACGTGATTACGTCGCTAATTAACGATTCATGTAAATGGTCGTTCTATGTATAAAGATGGGGTTTATACACAATATATGTGCATAGGTAAAGACAGAAGCTTGTACATTTGGATATATGCAAGTGGAAAGAATTGAAATATGTAAATATTATTATATGTTTCTCAAGGGGGGCAATGTACGTTAAGTTATTAGATTGAAACGTAACTAATATACGATCACAATACTCTAAGTTATTTCAATGTGATCAGATTTCGGGGACGAAATCTCTTTAAGGGTGAGAGATTTGTAACATCCATCATAGAGGCCTAGTGGCATTATGGTAATTTCATGACTTTAGATTATTTGTTTAATGTGTTAGGAAATTAATTTGTTTATTTTATTATGTTTATTTTGAAATATTAGTCAAAAAGTCAAATAACTTATTGTGACTAGTAAACTATTGATTGTTTTAACTTTATATAGTTGACGGACGGTAAAATAAAATTTTTGGAATCGCAAATGGATTTTAGGTTTCAGACAATAGGTCCAAAAAGGGGAATTAAATTATACTAACTAATTGGGGTCGGTTTGGTGATGGCCGACTTAAAATTTTATATCCTTAACTTTCCTAAATTGAAAATTCATTCCATAATCCTTTGAAAAACACATTCACACCAAGAAACCTAAATTAAAAACACAAGTGAAGATATAAGCACCAATCCCCCCTCCCCCCATCTAGGTACCATATACGGTACCCTAGGTGCCGTATATGGTAACCTAGGTACCATTTGTGCCTCCATTTTCCTTGTAAATGATACTTGGGGTATTATTTGACCCTCCCCTGTTGCTTGCTCACCCCGTGTGATGCTTTGATGCTTGTTCTTGATGCTTAAAGACTTGTACCTCTCCTCCACCACTTCTCCTATAATAGTGGACTCATTTCCACCATTTCAAACATACCTCACACCTCATTCTTCATTCTATCTCTCTCTCCACCTTCTATCTCTAGATAGTTAGTTAGTTAGGTTAGTTTTAGGTTAGATCTTGGTTAATATTTAACCAAGACTAACAAAGGGTAACTTTTGTAATAGAGTTGGAACTCTTGGAGGATCTCCTTTGTAATGTTGTTCAGGATATTTCGGTGCTCTGTCCGTGTTATCTTTCAGCTACTATTCAATCTATGCATTACTTTCGCTTATTTCTATCCTTATCATTCCTAATGTTGCATGTTGTTATTATGTCTGATTTAGGATACATTGCCATGGTTAGTGAGTAGATTAGCTATTGTGTTTGTTATGATGTAGTTAGCTTGTTAATATTTGGGGTGATGCTACTTTAAATATACAATTAGGATAATACATTATGAAACAATGGAGGTAACGTTATACGGCTTTCATTTGTATAGCGCCGGAAACATCACTAATGTGTGGAGTACGAAACGGGGAAGCTATGAAAGTCATGGGCACAATACGTTGTGAAATAATATTCCCAATAGTTACATATAGAAAACTCGGTTTACTGTTTAACTATACATTTATGATTTTAAACTAAACTATCATCTTTCCTCCAATAAACGCGGTTAGAACCTTTATGACAAGGAGTAGCTAACATTGTTCAGACGGTCACTACCTATCTATGTTTTCCAAAATAAACATGGTCTGATTATTTAACTAGTGGAAATATTGTTTAACTATCGTATAGTACACCGTGAATTAATCAGGGATTCATTGGGATTGAATCATTAAAGTGAATGGGATGTTTAGCTATCATAGATGGTTTTAGTGTAATACAAACTTAGATAAATTGAATTCAGATGGCTATAAAGTATGTAATCCGCATAAAGCCCTAAAACGACTGAGTATCCGGTAAAGCGTTGGAAGCCATGGAAAAGTCATAGGCAGTATACTGTATTACATCCTGGCATAATCTGTGATACAGGAAAGACCGTAATACGGGTGAATACATAGTATAACATTGGAAACACTTCTTGTGAAGTACCAATACATACAAGCTGTGGAAAACCCTGTAGTCAATGACTGTATCACAGTCGAATATCTCTGAGTTCAATCACAACAATTAATGTATATGTTAATCTGTAACCACCTGTCTTAAATCATAAACGCCTTGCCTAGCTTAGATATCTCTGTCTGTATTAAGAAAGATCAGTGGATAAATTGTGGACTGACGCCTTATTCATGCACACCATATGGAGGGTCACCTGGTCTCGTCACAAGAGACAATGAGAAGGGTTTCAAGACAATCCGATCTGAACAAAATCTTGACAGCGTAGTACTTAGTGACATAGGGTACTAGTGCTTACACAACAAGGTATCTACGTGAACGTAAGATACAAATCTTAAAAGACGTATTCAAATATTAAACCCAAATACAGCATCACCCCATATAAAAGCTAATGTAATCATAACAAACACATTCCCCTTATACTAATTCAACCTACGACTCTTATTTGCTGTTTTAATTAGTTTAAATTTTAATTACGAACCTAAGTATAAAATCCCCACTAAAAGCTATTTTCAAACCATCGCTAAACTATACTGTTCGTCTCGATAAATCGTTTCACAATACGATCGACTCTTCAAAATGACCCTAGGTCATACAACTGCTATACAACTTTAGTAGAACTTAGGTCCCCAATAATATATAAATATGTAAAACTAAACATGACATGCTGCCATACGGTCGCTTTGACGATGCGTGACGGTTGGTGGTGCTTCACATTTTTGGCTCCGCTGCCAGGGAAGTTGATCGTAAGACTCTGAGGGGTCCCGACGAACTTTCTATTTAGTGATACTCATAGTTTAGATCACTCTGTCGTAACCACCGAAAATTCCTTCCCACAATACACAATAATATTCGACCAGATCATCCGGATCTGAACCTCTCATTTTCGTGACCATTTATGAGTCGATTATCCGTACCATCCGCAAAGAAAGACATTCCCGTTTTCCACAAATGGTCGCTCGTGTTATTCTCGCTGATAGCACCAAACCGTCAATCGAAGGACGAGGAGGACCGATCAGCTACCCTGTGATAGACGGTGCATCTTTCAAAATTAAATACAATACCGTTCAACTCATCAAAGACCAATGTCAATTCCATGGTCTACCCCATGAGGATCCTAACGCCCACAATGACAAATTCATTCACGTCTCCAACTCGTATAAGCAGAATGGGGTTGATCAGAATATAGTCCGCTTATACTTGTTCCTCTACTCTCTCGCGTCTCATGCTCTTTCTTGGTTTGAGGGACTTGAGACCGGCTCAATCACCTCATGGACATATATGGGCAACAAGTTTCGTGCAAAATACTTTCCTCTGTCCAAACAGACCAAAGCAAAGAATGACATCGCAAACTTCAAATTAGCTTACGGTAAATTAATCTACTCAGCATGGGAGCGATTCAGGAGTTTACTGAGGAAATTTTGAGACCATCAAATGATGAAGACTGAAAAACTATACATTTTCTATAACGGTCTTGACCCAAATCATCGCATCACTCTTGACGTTGCTGCTCAAGGAAGTATTATGCTACGTACTGCAGATGAGGCTTGGGAATTGATCAAAAATATGACAATGCACCATCATGACTGGAATACCAACGAACAATTACCGATGGCAGTCTCCAATCCAGCACAAACTGAGATGGTCAAATGTATGGCAAGACAGATCGCAATCCTAACGAGATAAATCGGAGAAATGAAACAAAAACCTCAGCGGGTCCACCAAATCCAATCCTTTTAGAATTATGCCAACCCATATCAGGTTGCGTATGAGGACCCTGCCATCTACTACGCCTAAAATCATCCATTTAGCTTTGCTCAAACCTCTCCACCAAATAGACCTATCCAATACCCCTCTTACCTACAACAACCCCAACTTACCTACAACCAACCATTTTCAACCAACAGACCTTCACCTGGCACAATCTAACCTCATGAACCTGCTACACCAGTCACTAGTTCAAACGACACCCTGATACAACTCATTCAAGGGGTTATGGCTAGGCAAGACGAGGCTAACCTCCTCCTGACGAACCGTCTGAGTAGCCTTGAGACTCAAATTGGTAAGTTAGCCCAAGGGTCCTTACCTAGCAACAACGTTCACAATCCACACATTGCAGAGGCTAAGACTTTGAACTCTAGAGATACTCAGAGGGCACCGAGCCACTCTAATGTTTCTTCTCCGGTGAAGAACCCTACTCCTGTCCGATGACAGTGGAGACTCAATCCGTGCCTACCCCAACTCAAGAAGTTCGAGTCCCCTTCCAAATCGTATTGAAAAAAGGTTTAACGCCAAATCTTTCAAACTCGATGGAAAATTCTTAGACACCATATCTAGAATCCATTCCGGCTCCAAATACATCTGACGTATTCTGGCTACTAAAGAAAAGGTACCCGAAGTACCTAAAATCTCTCTCAATGCCGAATGCTCAGCCGTCATTCTGGAAAAACTAGGAGACACGGGCCGCTTCACTTTGCCCTGTTCCATCTATCACTCAGGCACGATACGCTCCTTGGTCGATCTTGGAGCTAGCATCAACTTCATGCCCTACTCACTCTACTCTAGACTTGAACTAGGACCTCTGCAACCCACTAAGATGAGCGTCCAGCTTGCTAATAAAACAATTCGATATCCTAGGGGCATAGCTGAGAATGTTATGGTTAAGGTTGACAAGTTTTGGTTCCCTACTGACTTTGTAGTGATGGATATACAGGAAGATATCAATATACCCATTATCCTAGGAAGGCCATTCATGAATACTGCTCGTGCTATTATTGATGTTTACTCACAGACTATCAGCCTTAGAGCACATGGACAGACTATTACATTCAGAATCAACCAGGCTGATGAACTACTCGCAGATTAAGCAGAAATATATGCAATCTTAATGGGCAGGATTACTTCAGACGACGATACTTCTGATTCAGAACCACCAGACATATACGTATCAGAGAAACACACTTGTCTTATATCATCAATAGAAAAATCAAAGTCAGAACAAGAATCTACCGCGTCACCACTTACCTGAGGATAATCTACCAACTGATGAATCACATGATACAGGATTTGGCATAACTATGGAAAGGCTAATAGCCTCGATCATAGACCCCTCACAACCTCTTGTTTTATCAAAGCAACACCCCAAAATAGAAATGATGGAATTAAATGGATTCTCTGCAGTCAATCCTAATAGAGCTATCTCTAGAGCTATAAAGGACATTATCTGGGATCTTCAGCACATGGAAAGAGTTATTGTGCAAAGTGTCCCCTTCTTTGCATCTAAGACTCCAAACTTCATTTATCCACGTAATCCCAAGGTTTCACTTCTGAGCCTTCTGGCCCTGGAGGTTCCAGCACCAATAGACTGCAGGAAGGCTAAGTCGAGCTCTCGACTCTAATAGCAGCGCTTCTTGGGAGGCCACCCATGGAATAAGACGTAGAAAAGAGTAGAGTGTTGGTAAATGAAGTAGATCTCCGACTATCCTTCACACTTGGATGAACCCAAAATGTTTTAAAACATATTCTGAAATACAACTCATTTTGCAAATAAACCACTCATCTCAGAAAATAGGAAATCATTTTGAAATGACCAAATAATTCATGTGTTTCGGGCCTTTGAGGTACTTGCATACTACTTTTAACTCACATAATTTATAAAAACTGAATTGTAGTAGAAAACATCTTTTAAAATCTGAGACAGTGATCTCTATCCATTAGCAAAAACAAAACCGAGTTTGTAAAAGGGTACATCCAACGTGTTCACACTTAAGAGATCACTTCAAGAGAATGAAATTGAGATGTTGAGATGATAAATCATGGAAATAAGAAAGTACCTTGGAACCTAGCCGATCCTCATTAAAAACTCAGAAGAAGATCTTGGCCACATCTCCTTCTGCAAATTCAGAAACTCGGCTCCTATGTAACTCACTATCTGGGGAGTATCTGATCCTTTCCTCTTTTATCTATTTTTAACATGATTCGTACTTATTTGTTTTGTTAGTAAGTTAATAAAAGTACTCTATACTCTATCCTAAACTTATCGCTAAGTGTGGGATTCCAGCCCAAAACAAATCACTTGAGAAATATTTTCTTATATGTTTAAACTTTAAGTGTGGGATTATACAATCTCAACTCAAGAGAACATTACGGACAATGTTCCTCCAAGTGTGGGATAGCAGGTATAGAATACTTTGGTTTGTTTTTATGATTTTAGTTCAAAATTCTTAACACGGAAAATGTTCCTCTAAATTTTTCAAAAAAAATTCAAATTCCAAAAACTTTTTCAAAAGAAAAACGAGTTTAATCCTCCGATTAACTCTAAATTTTTGAGTTTTGATGTTTTCAAGAGAAGTCATTTTCAAAATTTGAATAAATTGTTTTTAAATCTAAGGAAAATAAGTTAGTAATTGCTTAAGAAAGAAATGATAATCTAATAAGAACATGACTAGGCACATACAACCCATTTTGCAGTGAGGACTTGAGCCTTAAAATCATTCATTTTTAATGCTACATTGTTCATTTCTTTTGTGTGCCGATGCATGTATATCTGAATTAGAACTTGCTCTTGACATACGCTTCGAGACCATATTGGTGAGTACCGTACGCAGTATAGGTGCAATTAGATGACCTTGACATTCCTTAGGATTTAACCCAGTTTTTAGCCTTCTCTTTCAAGCGCAAAACCCTTTCCGATGCTAATTTTTAGTATCGATGATCCACTTAGAAAACCCTTTTGAGCCTAAACCTTTTCGTTTCATAAAACCCACATGTTTAAGCCCCTACTTTCCCAAATATCCCTAAAACTTATCATAGAATTTCCGAGGTTATGAATAACGCTTGTTTAGAACATCCCTTCAAATTGTCTTACTCTCTCGTGTTTTTCGAAAAAAATAAATATCCTTGGTGTGAAAAATTGACACCATGAAAAGACTCGAAGAAGAAAGACTCGAAGAAGGATTTCCGCATTTAATAATCCTTGGAAGTTCTCTGGAAAAGAAGTTCTGAAAAATAAAAGAAAAGAGAAAAAGAAAAAAAAAAGAAGAAAATTAGTTCCAAAAAAATAAAGCTTAGTGCTTTGAAGTATCGCCCAAAAAAAGAAGAAGATCCCATAAAAGACAAGAAGCTACTGTACTTTCATCCGTTTCTAAATAAAGTTTTTCGTGACCTTAGTGGTCCTAAGATAAGCAATACCATTACAACCAAAATTTCAACTATCCATACCCCTTAACCCTCACAAACAATACAACCCCTGAATGTCTTGGGATAATTAGCATCGTTCTCACCTAAGTGGTGGAGATCCGATTCTCGATCAAGCTTATGACGACGAGTACTGCATGACTGGCTATTTTGAGCGATTTCTTTGTTTAGAATGTTAGGAAACCCGAAACACTCTTGAGTGAATTGAGTGACCACTTTAGTGAGATCGCATGGTCATGTATACTCCAAGATCACGAGATTTGGAAGTATGCTTAAAAAGAACCATTACTTGTTTCTGAAATAATTATCTTATCTTTCCTGATGTTATTAGAACAATTATATGAGTATGAGAAAATGATAACTTTTAGAAATATTATGACTCACCCCAAAACCAGTTTTTAAAAAATATGTTTATGAGAGCATGGATGTGTTGCTTGAGGACAAGCAACGTCTAAGTGTGGGATACTTGATGTGACCTAAAAAGTCGTGTGTTTAGGCACATTATTCTACATTTATTGGGATTATATTTGGTGAAAACATCTTAAAACATTCATTATTTACTTATAATCACCAAAGTGGTCCAATTATAGATGGCGTTGTTAAAATCACTACAAACATCCGTTAATCACGCAAAACGAGGCAAATAACGTCACCTTAAATATCCCTTTCTTGAATTACTTATGGAAATGGATCTTAATTCATATTTTATGATCCATAGGGAAATCCAAGACCGGAGTAGAAAGAATCAGAAGACACTGACGAAAGACGGACAAGATGTGCAGTCTAGAAGCTCGCTGATCGTCATCCGGAACACGCAAAGTTCAAACATCTCTAAATTTACCAAATTTGGTACCATTAGAAGCGTAACAAAAAAACGAAGCGAACGGCGCAAGAATCAAGCAAAACGGGCTTAAAACGAAGAAGATACGGACGAACCAAGCAACCGAGAAGTCAGCGGAGGGAAAAAGGAGCACCTACCCCCTCCCCCCACCTAGGTACTGTATATGGTACCCTAGGTGCGGTATACGGTAACCTAGGTACTATTTGTGCCTCCATTTATGTTGATCCCCGTTATGATCTTAATATGTATTACTTTGATTAATTATTAATAAGCTTGCGGAATAGTTTATTAATAACTTGAAGAACTAAACTTGTAACACAGAATATTAATCAAAAGCTTCAATATTATTATCAACAATACGAACACACAATTTGTGTTAGGGTTTACAACCTTGAAGCTAATAACTAGAAATTCGTCTATCTTTTAGGGTTTTACAGGATCTCTATTTATATCACATAGAGTCCTTTACAGAATCAAACTATTATGGAAATTCTATCTATTCCATAATTCTCTCTAACCGACTACCAACAGTGGGTGAGCTATACACTAACAGGGGTAGTACTTGTATATTACCAACAGTGGTTAAGTACTTAATACAAAATACAAACTTATGTCAACAGTGGCACTGTTAGACTAATTCTAACTGACAGTGGCACTGTCAATACAAAACTAACTAACAGTGGTAGACTTCTTCTAGCAGTCGCACAGTACTTGTCTTCTGAGCAAATCTGGCAGTGGCTCAGGACTCAACAATCTCCCCCTAAACTTGATCATTCTCAGCAATGAATCAAGTTTCTTCATCTTTCTTTTCATCTTTAGGAGCTTGATTCTGTTTTCTCTTTTTCTCCTCCTCTCTTATTCTTTCCAACTCCATTCTTTTATGAAACTGATTGAACACCATGTATAAAGCATTGAATGCACCTTCTGAAATCACTGTAGTCCTTAGTTGAGATGCAAGCACCTTTCTTAAAATCTGAGTCCCCAAAACATATTGTCTTTCATCAAGCATGTAGATTGTGACTCCATCTCTGAACAAAATCATGTGAACTCCAGCTCTAACAAAGTGTCTCCAGGTATTCACAAGCTCAATGCAGTTTAAAAACAAATTAGTGAATGGTTCAGGCTCAAACAGCATATTCAAACATCTTCCCAAATCTCTTTCCATTATCACCAGTGAAGCCTGCCTGTTTCTTTGACTGTTAAGCTCATACAGATCTAGAATGTCTAACCTATTCACATTCTTGAGCACGTCAGCTACATATGTCAAGTATTGCTCATTCCCATCCTCTCTGACAATCTTGATCTGTTCTTTAACAACATCAGCAACTTTTGATTTCTGTCCTTCCCATTCAACTATTCTTGATGATCTATCATGATTAATATGAATATTTTCTTTGCTATCCTTTACCTCTTTGATATATTTTCTCAATTCTGCTGCATCCTTCTCCAAATCAGGAACTACATTATCACAAGCAAGAACTCCATCCCATCTAATCTTTAGATTTCTATTAGAAAGCCTTTTTAATTCTCTTTCTTCAGCTTCTGCTTTCTCTTGCTCTTCCTTTTCAATTCTATCTTGTTCCTCTTTTCTTACCTGCTCAGCAATCCTCTTTCTATCCTCAGACAACTTTTTCTCAATGAATTTGTCTTGCGTAAGCTTCTTTTCAAAATCCACTTTTCCTTCATTCTGATGTCTAGCATAAGCTTTCTCTAACCTCTCTATATCCCATCCTTCTAGTATACTTCTTGGTGCATATCTTCCACCAAGAATTTTAAGTAACTCCTTCTTCCTTTGAGCAGCAGTTGGTGGTTTGTTTCTTTTCTTTTCAAGCTCAGCTTGTCTTTTCCTTCTTGCCTTTTCTTCATTAGCTTGTTTTAGCTTTGCAAACCCTGGATTCAAATCATCATTACTATCCTTTTTGTTGATCATATCATGAATCTTTTGTGCAGACAACCCTTTACCAATTACAGCCATATCATTGAGCATCTTTGCAGCTTTCTAAGATAAGGTTACCACACTTATATCTTCCAATACAACATCAACATCTGGACCTTCTAGTCTCTTGGACTCAACTGCCTTTCTTAACATTCTCGCATCATGCTCCTCCTGAACTCTCCTGGCCTCATCTAAATCAATTTGAAGCTCTACAACCTTCTTAATCTTTCTTTCTTCTTTCAATTTTCCCTTACCTTTGTCCTTTGCATCAATCTTTGGAAGATCAGACTTAGGTTTGGGTGATGATGAAGGTTCTTCAATAATGACAGGGGGTAGGATAGATCTTGGTTTAGTTGTGGTGACAGAGGTTGTTATGACAGGGGTTGATGTAACAGTGGTTGACTCTGTGATAACAGGGGTAGGTAGTATAACAGTGGTTGCTGCTGAAGTACCAACAGGGGTAGATACCTCAACAGTGGTAAAAACCAAACTGCTAACAGTGGTTATAGGTTGAGATGTAACAGGAGTATTTTTCTTAGCAGAGATAGACTTTCTGAATGGAATTGATTTCTTTCTATTATAATTCTTTTCTATTACCTCCTCTTTAGCTTCAGATTTGAACTCTAAACACTCCCCCTCAACCTCTACATTTCCACCTTTCATCTCTGTTTCAACAGATTTATCAAACACCATCCTATCACTGAAGCTCACTCTTTTGCCCATATCAATATTTTCTCCCATAACATCCCAGAAATACAAATTAGCCACAGCCTCAAAAGGTAATCCTTTGTTCAATCGAAAAACATTCAAAGCTGGACCTCTTTGTGCATTATCCTCTGCAACATTCACATTCTCACTTTCAGAAACACTTGTTTGCACATTTTCACCCACATATACCACCATTCTTCTATCAAGCTCAGCATTCACCATTTCATCATCCATGCCTTCATTAACCACATAATCTGAAACATTCAATTCATCCTCAACATTTTCATTAATCTCAGATGTATCCATGAAGCTAATACCACCTGCACCTCCATCATTATCATCATTATTCCCTTCAGAACCATCATTATCATCATTCTTATCTTCAGACACATTATCTTTCTCTTGATCTTTATCTTTTCTCTCCCCCTTGCCTGAAGATTTCTGTAATTCTGCAGCAGGCTTTAAGACCTGTAAGACAACATCCTCTACCACAGCCAATCTAGTTTTCAAATCATTGATTTCCTCTTGCTGCTTCTTTATCAATTCATCCTGGGCAGCCAACTTGAGTTGTTGCTCCCTTCTCAACTCTCTTTCCCTCTCAAATTTTGTCCATATCAGCCTGACATCATGTACCAAATCATCAATCGTCAATTCCTTAGCTATATGACTAGTCTCATCAACATTGGAGTGTGACCTCCTAGATGAATCATTGACTACATCTGTCACTTGCCCTGCAAGATGTTCAGATGCCCCTTGATTCGTGGTACTGGGACCTTCATTTGACTCATTACCCATAGGTTCATCAAACAAAGTTCCCTCTGGTTGGGTCTTATTGATGTTACCACTGTCCTGTCCTGCCAGTGGGCTAGAAACAGTAGTGGCAGCCCTTCCAGAATGAACATTTTCATCAAGTATGTTCACCTGTTGTGATTGATCATTTGACTGAGACTGTGGAGAAACAGGAATCTCCATAGCCTGTTTAATTTTCTTGGACTTCTTGGTTTTGCTTTGGGTAGGTTGTTGGTTCCCTTGTTTTCTTTTTGTGCCACCTCCTGATGTGTGTTCAGGACCAACTTGTTTTGTTGTCCTGTCATCATTTGGTCCAAGTGGTGTTGGTAATACACCACCAGTGGCAGAAGGAGCAACTAACATTGTAGAAAACAATGCAGTTTCCTTCTTAGAAAAAGTGTTTTGATACTGATACATGGCTCTAATAGTCTTCAAAGATAGAGTAGAACTAACTATTACACTTTTATCTGCTGGCAAATTTGGCAATTGTTTATTCAACAAAAGTTGAACAAATCTAGGGTACATAATAAATGTATCACCCTTTACATTTTTGATCATATTGTCTAAGATGAACCTAGACATATTAAATTTAAGACCCTGTGCCAAGCAGATTATAGGATATGCAATACTAGAACTAAATTCATTAAAACTAGTCTTCTTTTGAGATAACCATACCAGAAAATTATGAATGTAGAACTTCCATTGAGGACAGAACCATGATTTCAAGAACGTATATTCAGACCTTGCTTTTCCAGCACCTTCATAACCCATTTCTTTTATTCCTTTAAACAGATCCTCTCTTGACAATTCCAGAACTCCTCCTTCATCATCAAACTGCAGAAGTTCTCTAAGAACAATCTCAGTCACCATTACTTTGTTTCCCTTGACACTGGAATGAATGTGAGTAATGCCATTAACATTCCCTTCCTTTGCATTCTTCCAGAATTCTTGAATATGAGATCTGATCAATCTTGGAGCGACATTAAGAGCATATGTAACTGGACAGTTACTCAAGAAATCAATAATCGGGTGAAAATACTCATCTGCGACTTCTTTGTCCAAGAAAGCCCTCATGTTGTGTTCAGAATGAACACTCAGATTAGAATTACCAGAATCAGATGAAGATGACGATGTCATGAATGAAATTGATGATAGAAAGAAGAGTGGTGTACAATGATCAAACACAAACGAGAGCGGTTATTAAAGAGTTTTGAGAATTTTGAAAGCGTAAATGAAAAAGTGAAGTGTTTGGGTACTTATGTGATGACAGTGCCAAGCCCTAGTAAATAGAACTAATAGTGGCACTGTCAGATATGCACTAGCAGGGGCACAACTTAACACTTAAGCCCAACAGAGGTTCCTCACTTGATCAAATTCAACCATTAATAACCCTCAATAAAGCCAACAGGGGTACTAGTACTAGCAGGGGTACACTAGAACTAGCAGGGGCGTAGACTTCATAAACTAACACGATTTTTTTTTTAATCAAAAACAAAAATCAACAAAGAAAACATTAGACTCCAGCTCTCCTAATGTCTCTTGACAGTGGCTTAATCCTGCAATATTAAACTAAGGAAAACAACTAGCAGGGGTTAAACTACACAAATATACAGCAGAGATTGAAAGTACATTGACAGTGGCATAAGTAAACTAACAGTGGAACTAACTGTTATCATGATGAAGCTAACAGTGGCAACACTTGACCCTGTCACATACAATATACTTCACCTCCTTTAGTATCAAATCCTGACCAAAACACTAAGTGAGATTGATCATACCAATATTAGATATCAAAAATGTAAACCTTCCTACATCAAATGATTTGGTAAAAAGATTTGCAAGTTGATTATCAGTATGAATTTTGAAAATATGAATCAATCGTTTATCATAACAATCTCTTATAAAATAATATCTGATTTCAATGTGTTTGGTTTTTGAATGCTTAACAGGATTTTGTATGATACTAATAGCAGATGTATTATCAATGTAAATAGGAGTGTTCATGAAAGTCAAACCATAGTCCATCATTTGATTCTGAATTCAGAGCACCTGTGCACAACAACTTGATGCTGCAACATATTCTGCTTCTGCTGTAGATGTAGACACTGTGGTCTGCTTCTTGCATTGCCATGACACTAGCCTATTTCCAAGAAATTGACATCCTCCACTAGTTGATTTTCTATCCATGTTCTCACCACCATAGTCACTGTCTGTGAAAGCCTTTAGCTCAAAATCTGATCCTTTAGCATACCAAAGTCCCAAATCTGGTTGACCTTTCAAGTATCTAAAGATCCTTTTCACAGCATACATGTGTGACTGCTTTGGATTGGTTTGGTACCTAGCACAAAGACACACTGCAAACATAATATCAAGTCTAGAAGCAGTTAAATACATCAAAGAGCCAATCATTGACCTGTACAAGTGCACATCTACTTCCTCCCCCTCAGGATCAGAATTAAGATGTTTGTGTGCCTCCATGGGAGTGCTAGCTATCTTTACATCTTTATAACCAAATTTATTCAAAATATCTGTCACATACTTCCCTTGGTTAATAAAGATTCCATCTGTCTTCTGCTTAACCTGCAGTCCTAAAAAGAAAGTGAGTTCTCCCATTGAACTCATCTTAAACTTCTTATGCATTAGTTCCTCAAAATCTTTACAAAGTGAATCACTTGTAGATCCAAATATAATATCATCGACATAGACCTGTACCAGAAAAATATCTTTCTGAATCCTCTTGATAAACAAAGTCTTGTCAATAGTACCTTTCTTGAATCCATTCTTAAGAAGATACTCAGATAGTGTATCATACCAAGCTCTTGGTGCTTAATGTAAACCATACAAAGCTTTCTTCAATCTGCACACTCTATCTGGATATGTTGGATCTTCAAACCCTGGAGGTTGGCATACATACAACTCATCATCAATTAGACCATGAAGAAAAGCACTCTTTACATCCATTTGATAAACCTTGAAACCCTGATAAGATGCATAAGCTAAAAACAATCTAATAGCTTCTATCCTAGCAACAGGGGCAAAAACATCATCATAATCAATTCCTTCTTCCTGTGTATACCCCTGTGCTACCAACCTGGCTTTATTCTTGATGACAATTCCTCTCTCATCTCTCTTGTTCTTAAAAATCCACTTGGTGCCTATAGCTCTCTTTCCTTTTGGTAAATCAACCAAATCCCATACATCCTGCAGCTTGAATTGTAGCAATTCTTCTTGCATGGCTTCAATCCAGCTGGGATCTTTGAGAGCTTCCACTGCTTTCTTTGGTTCCATCTGAGAAAGAAAACAAACATATAATGAAGTATGTAAATCTTCTTCTCTTATCTTTGACTGCTGTCTGGTCAGAACATGTGAACCAATATCACCAATGACCAAATCCAAGGAATGATCTTTATGAACCAGATACTTAGATGTGGATGTATCAAGCAATTCTCTTTCCAAATTAGGACCCACAAGATTATCCATTTCTGATTCTGAAAAAGAATCTCTTTCCTTTCTTTCTTTTGAAGGCTTTGGAGTTGTTTCAGAATCTGACAAAGAAGTTCTTTCCAAAACTTGAAATGGTGGACTTTGTTCAAAGTTCTTTGATGATCTCTGCTCTTCATCTGATAGTCCAGGTATCTCTAATTCACTTTCTGAATCCTCATGTGAACCCCTTAAACCATGTGTACCCTTATCTGAATCATCCTTTGCAAATGATCCATTTGTTTCTGGAGTTAATCCTTCAGTTTCTGTTTGATCCTGTTGAAAGACTGCTGGTGGATCTGGAGACCAAATTGGAAATAATACATACTCCAAGTCATCCTTTGTAGACTGACTTGAGCTGCTATCTCCATTTGCATCATCACCTGCACTTGTACCTGCACTAGTAGACAAATCTGGATATCTAAAAGCATGGGTTAGTGCATCAATATCAAACAATACTTCTGGACCTTTTCCTTCTACATTTGGTTTATTTTCATTAAAGGTCACATCCATGGTCTCCTCTATGATCCTAGTCCTTTTATTAAACACTCTATAAGCCTTGCTTTGAATAGAGTATCCAACAAAGACAGCCTCATCTACCTTACTTTGAAACTTACCTAGGTGATCCCTGGTATTTAAGACAGTACAAGGACATCCAAATGGTTTTAAAAAGCTAACCAAAGGTTTTCTCTTAAAGAATAACTCATAGGGTGTCTTGTTATGAGGTTTGACTATCAAAATCCTATTCAAAACATAACAAGCAGTGCTGACTGCCTCTGCCCAAAAAGACATTGGAAGTTTAGCATCTGCTAGCATGCTTCTAGCAGCCTCAATTAGTGTCCTATTCCTCCTTTCAGCTACTCCATTTTGTTGTGGAGTCCTAGGGGCACTAAACTGTCTTTCTATACCTTTCTCCTCACAGAACTTATTCATCTCATGATTCTTAAATTCTGTCTCATTATCACACCTGATGATCTTAACCTTTTGATTAGTTGAATTCTCAATCCTAGTTATGAAGGATCTAAGTGTTTCACCTGTCTCATCCTTGGTTCTAAGAAAGAATACCCAACTCATCCTAGTATAGTCATCAGTTATCACCAAACAGTAAGATTTCTTCCCTTGACTAGCTACATTGGTAGGGCCAAACAAGTCCATATGTAACAGGTGTAAGGGAGTGGTATTTGTATTCACAAGCTTGGTCTTATAAGAAGTCTTGTGTTGCTTGCTTTTGAGACAAGCTACACAGTGGTCACTACATTCAAATAACTTTTCAGGTAAGCCTCTCACTAGCCTATTCCTAACAAGTTTATTCATGGTCTTGAAATTCAAGTGACACATCCTCCTATGCCATAGGTCAGATTCAGAAACAGTAGCTTTAGATATAAGACAGTTAACATTTTGAGATTCCATCTTGTTTAAATCACTACAGTATACATTATTCTTTCTTGGAACTCTCATTAAAATTTTATCTTCAGGTATTTTGAGTTTTTCAGAAAGTATAATGCATTCTGTGTAAGTGAAATAAACAGGATTTTGCTTATATGTGATTTGACTCACACTTAGCAAATTATATCTCAATTGTTCAACATAATAAACATCATTGAAAGTGAGCTTACTGCTTTTTACCTTGCCTTTACCTGTGATTTTTCCTCCTTTAGGATTACTGCCAAATGCCACATCTCCTCCATTAAAAGCTTTAAAATCCTGCAGTTTCTCCCTATCTCCAGTCATGTGCCTTGAGCATCCTGAATCAATATGCCATAAGCTTGGCTTGCCCTGCACATATAAAAAGAGAAATAATTAGTTTCTCTTGGGAACCCAAACCAATCTGGCTTTGGGTTTCCCTTGAGCATTTTTGACATCAACCCTCTTAAAGGTGATTGATCTCAATGCTTCATTGATTTTGGACACTTTTGATGTAGATGCAATCTTATGTCTCCAAAAACAATCTGTTTTAGACCTGACAGGGCTTAATGGTCTGACAGTGGACACCTTCAAATTCGTATTTATTACCCTGACAGTGGTAGCTTTACTTGGTATAAACATTCTTTGTAAATGCTTAATACCAGCAGAGGTACCATGCCTAACAGTGGTCAAACCCTCCCCTGTTCTTGTCTTGCCTCTGTTAGCCTCTGACAGTGGCACTGCTGCAGTATTAACAGTGGCTGCAGCCTTGCCTCTGTTAGGCTGATTTCTCAACACTTGTTCTGTACCACTGTTTCTATTATTTTTAGGATTATGGTAACAGTCCTGTTGAAGATGATTATACCTACCACAAATAAAACATGATTTTCTTTTCACACATTCAAACCCATTACCCAGTCTTTGTGACACCAATTGATTCCAATTCCTTTGATTCCCTCTAGGTGTAGGTTTGATTATTTTATTTGCAGAAATTTCATCATGTTTGCTAGCACACTTAACACATTCAGCCTTTATATTGGATGCCTGATTAACCTTGTTATTCACATAACCTAGACTAGTTCTAGATTTGTTAGTCCTATTCACTTGTTCAAGCTGAACCTTAGCTTTCTCCATGAACAACTTCTTACCTTCTTCTAGTTTATCACTCTTAAGTTCTGAAACTAGACCAGTAATGGGCTTAACACAACCATCCATAGAATTACCACTAGATGAGCTATCACTATCACTCTCATCTTCCTCAGTCCAATCAGATATTTCCACTTTATCAAAATTTATATTATCAGCACAATTAACTACTGGATCTACCTTTTTAACCTCCTCTGACACACCTACCTTAAGTTTTTCTAAGTCAAAATCAATTTTAGATGGGAAGTAAGTATGATTATAAGGTGGGGGTACAGCATTAAGATTGTAACCTAATCCAGTTTTCAATTTATCATGAATTTGAGACTTGATTAAGTTTTGAACACCTTTTGAAGCATTTTCCAATTCGTAAACTTTCAACTTTATTGACTCTTTATCAGAAATTGCCTCAGCCAACTTGGCACTTAGCATATCAACTTTTGTTTGTAAAGCTTTCTTTTCCCAATTCAGATATTTAATATCTAAGTGAAATTGTGATTCATTCTTTTCAAAAGCCTTAATTTGTTTTTCAAGATTTTCAATAGCTAAGGTTGCATGTTGACTTTTGACCTCAAAAGCTTTCAACTCATTGCACACAACAACATTATGATCCCTGTAAAATTTAACCATTTTCTTACATTCAGGAGAACATAATTTAACTTGTACCTCATGTGGAATGTCTGAAGGTTCTGGTTCTTCAGTGACAGCCATCAAAGCTTGATTCTTTACCACAAGCTCTTCTTGATCACTCCAGTCAAATCCTCCCATTCCATCTTGTGCTACCAGTGAGTCTGAAGTGGTGTTCTGTACAGGTACCAATCTTCTTTGAGGACCAGAACTATTTCTCATAATTCCATTAACTGTATTCTGTGATCCTCCATCCTGTGTGTTCCTGCATTCTCTAGCAAAGTGACCCAACTTGTGGCAATTGAAACACTCCACCTTGCTCTTGTCAAAACCAGCTACACCATCTCTCTTGAATGTAAAGTTTCTGTTACCAGACCTCTGCATAAATCTTTTTGCCCTTATGGTGATCATAGCCATTTGCCATCTCAAATCCATCTCCTCAAGGTCCTCTTCACTGACCTGCTCCAAATCTTCTGTAGTTAATGATGAATTCACATGGCTAGCAAAGAATGCTTCTAGTATATTATCATTAGCACCAGATGTGCTACTACTTCCAGTTTCACCAACAGACACAAAAGCAGTATTATTAGAGCTACCAGTGGACTGTTTTATAGCCAAAACCTCAGGCTCAAAGTTTCTCAGATCATTGTACAGATCCTCAATTTCCTTCTGATCAAGGTCTGCACTTTGTCTAAGTCCCACAGTGTACATGTTCCATTCTGTACCAAGTGATCTTAAAAATTTTCTATTAAGATCATCCTTGTCTATCTTAACATTGTGATTTTCAAGATCTCCTACCAGTTTCTGAAACCTATCAAAGGTTTGAGTTAAAGTTTCTGACTTTACTCCAACAAAGTTCTCAAACTGTTGTTTGAGAAGAGACCTCTTGTTCTTCTTTGTATTATCATTACCTCCAAACCTTGTGACTATTGCTTCCATGAGTACCTTAGCATCTACACATTTATCAAATTTCTTTTGATACTCATTGGGAATTGACAAGAGTAATGTACTCAATGCCTTCCATTCAGTGGCTCTTTCTTTTCTCTCAGCATCTGTCTTGGGTGGTGGTCTCTCCAATTTTTCACCATCTGGACCCTTTGGATAATTAGGTCCATTGATAACCACCTCCCACATCATATAATCTGTGAGAAGCATGTACTGCCTTATTCTTGTCTGCCATAACTCAAACTCATCAGGTTTGAGCATAGGAATCTTTGTTGCCTGTATTCCTTCCATCGTTTCAGTAGACATCTTAGTATTTGAAGAGAAAGCTGCAAACTTTAATAGAATTCTTCAAGATAAAAGCAATATCTAGCTCTGATACCACTTGTTGATCCCCGTTATGATCTTAATATGTATTACTTTGATTAATTATTAATAAGCTTGCGGAATAGTTTATTAATAACTTGAAGAACTAAACTTGTAACACAGAATATTAATCAAAAGCTTCAATATTATTATCAACAATACGAACACACAATTTGTGTTAGGGTTTACAACCTTGAAGCTAATAACTAGAAATTCGTCTATCTTTTAGGGTTTTACAGGATCTCTATTTATATCACATAGAGTCCTTTACAGAATCAAACTATTATGGAAATTCTATCTATTCCATAATTCTCTCTAACCGACTACCAACAGTGGGTGAGCTATACACTAACAGGGGTAGTACTTGTATATTACCAACAGTGGTTAAGTACTTAATACAAAATACAAACTTATGTCAACAGTGGCACTGTTAGACTAATTCTAACTGACAGTGGCACTGTCAATACAAAACTAACTAACAGTGGTAGACTTCTTCTAGCAGTGGCACAGTACTTGTCTTCTGAGCAAATCTGGCAGTGGCTCAGGACTCAACAATTTGCCTTGTAAATAGTACTTGAGGTACCATTTGACCCCCTTATTCCTTGCTCGCCCCTTGTGATCCTTTGATGCTTGTTCTTGATGCTTAATGACTTGTACCTCTCCTCCACCACTTCTCCTATAAATAGTGGACTCATTTCCACCATTTCAAACACACATCATTCTTCATTCTTTCTCTCTCTACTTTCTCTCTCTAAATAGTTAGTTAGTTAGGTTAGTTCTAGGTTAGATCTTGGTTAATATTTAACCAAGACTAACAAAGGGTAGCTTTTGTAATAGAGTTGGAATTCTTGGAGGATCTCCTTTGTAATATTGTTAAGGATTTTTCGGAGCTCTGTCCATGTAATCTTTCAGCTACTATTCAATCTACGCATTACTTTCGGTTATTTCTATCCTTATCATTCCTAATGTTGCATGTTGTTATTGTATATGATTTAGAATACATTGCCATGATTAGTGAGTAGATTAGCAATTGTGTTTGTTATGATGTAGTTAGCTTGTTAATATTTGGGGTGACGATACTTTAAATATACAAGTAGGATAATATCATTATGAAACAACGGATGTTTCGTTATACGGCTTTCATTTGTATAGTGCCGGAAACATCACTAATGTGTGGAGTACGGAACGTGGAAGCTATGAAAGTCGTGGGCACAATCCGTTGTGGAATAATGTTCCCTATTGTTACATATTGAAAACTCGGTGTACTGTTTAACTATACATTTATGATTTTAAACTAATCTATCATATTTCCTCCAATAAACGTGGTTAGAACCTTTATGACAAGGAGTAGCTAACCTTGTTCAGACGGTCACTACCTATCTATGTTTTCCAAAATAAACATGGTCTCTTAAACTATCGTATAGTACACCGTGAATTAATTAGGGATTTATTGGGATTGAATCATTAAAGCGAACGAGATGTTTAGCTATCATAGATGGTTTTACTGTAATACAAACTTAGATAAATTGAATTCAGATGGCTGTAAAGTTTGTAATCCAGATAAAGCCCTAAAACGACTAAATATCTAGTATAGCTTTGGAAATACCTCTCGTGGAGTACAAATACGTGGAAGCCATGGAAAAGTCGTAGGCTGTATGCTGGATTACATCCTGGCGTAGTCTGTGATCCAGGAAATACTGTAATACGGGTGAATACACAGTATAACATTGGAAACACTTCTTGTGAAGTACAAATACATACAAGCTGTGGAAAACCCTGTAGGTCAATGACTGTATCACAGCGGAATATCTCTGAATTCAATCACAACCATTAATGTATATGTTAATCAGTCACCACCTGTGTTAAATCATAAATGCCTTGCCTAGCATAGATATCTCTGTCTGTATTAAGAAAGATCAGTTGATAAATTGCGGACTGTCGCCTTATTCTTGCACCCCATCTGGAGGGACACCTGGTCTCGTCACAAGACTCGGTAAGGAGGGTTTCAAGACAGTCTAATCTGATCAAAATCTTGATAGCGTAGTACTCAGTGACATACTGATCCCCATCAGTAGGGTACTAGTGCTTACACCACAAGGTATCTACGTGAACATAAGACACAAATCTTAAAAGACGTTTTCAAATATTAAACCCAAATATAGCATCACCCCACGTAAAAGCTAATGTAGTCATAACAAATACATTCCCCTTATAATGATTCAACCTACCGCTCTTATTTGCGGTTTTAATTAGTTTAAATTTTAATTAGGGACCTAAGTATAAAACCTCTACTAAAAGCTATTTTCAAACCATCGTTAAACTAAACTATTCGTCTCGACAAATCATTTCACAATACGATTGACTCTTCAGAACGACCCTAGGTCATACTACTGCTATACAGCTTTAGTAGAACCTAGGTCCCTAGCGAAATATAAATTTTAAAACTAAACCAGATGCGCTGCCATACGGTCACGTTGATGACGCGTTATAATTCGCGATGTGAAATGTCACAACTCACGATGAAATTTGTATACGGTGGCGACGTGATTGTCCTAGTCTTCAATTCTTCTTTAGATTTATAATTAATCTGGAATGATTTTAAGTAATAAAGTATATACAGAAGCATTATTGTATTACAGATTTGATATAGAATGAGACTTTGTCTAAGAGTTTAAGTGATAAATCATTTAAGTGTTCTTAGCTATTAAATTTTAGAGTACGATTAAGTGGTTGATGATTAAACTAATGTGTTTAAAAAAATGCAACTAGAGTGGGAATGTGTTCACGTAGATGAACCATTACTATCAAATTATTGATGTTATGTATAGACAAGAGTATGATGTTTAGTTAAGATTTAAATAAAGTGAAAAGATAACATGGTGTACTATGTATTGTTATTATTTTGATACTATTTATCGAAATATGTTATATGATTATAAAATAAGTTATATATTTATGAAAGGGAGTTATTACTTATATGGTTAAGTGTAACCCGATATGAATAATACTTACAGTTCAATTATTGTTTGATATGTTGATATTTTATATTGATACATTTGATGTCAAAATGCAATGGAGTAGTTATATAAAATATTATAACTCGAAAATTATAGTGATTTAATGTTATGCATTAAAATGAGTTACATCTTATGAACAGGGTACTAAATCATTTGTATTCAGATGCTGAGAAGGCTCAGTAGTATTAGACTTCTGAGCTAACGACTGAGGTAACGGTGAGTGAATATGTAATCCTCAGTGTAATTTAGTTGTAACAAGTTTGGTTACAATGTGTAAATGTATTGTTATCATCTATAGACTGTTTAGTCTGCTATAATATTATTACTGTTGATAGACTGTTTAGTGATAACATCAAATAATATCATATTTATATACTTATTATCCCTATATTTATATATACTTTTATTGAATTTCTATTGATTTTGATACTTAATACTTTCATATTTGCAATTTAGGTTTAAAATACAAGGATTGAGGAAAAGGAACGGTAAAGGAGCTTAAATGAAGGAAAACTAAGAAGAAATGAAGACTTGAAGAAAAGAAGACCCAAACATGAAGACTTGAACCATCTAATTGAAGAATGGGCCAAGAAAATATTGAAGATTCGAAGTTATAAGAATATAGCCCAAAAACTAGGCCTGGCCCGATAATGGAAGATTCTGGAATTCAAGCTCAACTGGCGGTTGGAATACTCAACCGGCGGTTGAATATTTAAATGTTAAGTTGGTTCCAGATGCGCTGTTGCACTTGGAGAACAAGTTATCCAACCGGCGGTTGGAAACTCCAACCGGCGGTTGGACTGACGGTTTGTAAAACTATAAATAGAGGTCACGGTTTAGGTTAAACGATATGCGAATTTTATAGGTAAAAGTCAATTATTAGGGTTAAAGAACGACTTTAAGTCGAATTTGGAGGCTAGGAGGCTAGGGATTGAAGACCTTCAAACCTAACAAAGGGTAATTCAATATCTTTGGTTTGTATTCTAAGTCCTTTTACTTGATAAATGATTATTTACTTGTATTTGGTATCTTGTTTATATTATCAATGATTATTGATTACTTCCATATATGTATAGATGAATGATGTTTGTATGATTATTTGAGTATATATTTATGTTAATTGTTTCTATGAATGTTATTAAGGTTATATCTATATTGATTATATGATTATGATATTCATGCTATATAGAGAACTCTTATGTGAATTAACTTAATAATTTAGGTTTATGTTATGATTATACCTAGATAAACGTGAACTTGGTGATAGGTTATAGTCATTACTGGATTAAACTATAATTGATTAGATAATAACATTCGAGACCTCGACATTAGTTGATTAATATACGTTGAAGAGATTAATCCTAGGATATTGAGCTGGACCAAGGCCTTTATCTACTTTTATATTTCAACATAGATCAATTAGCCGACAAAGATAAACATATAGGAGAATTTGAATATAACTTAGCTAGACTAGATAAAATATATCTTCTATCTACCTTATTCAGCTTAAATAATTCTTTAATACTTTAATTGTCTTGTATATCCTAGTTCGATATCAAAAGTAAACATAAATATATATTCATACGGAATTAAAATGTACCCCCTTATCTATAATATTATATGTAATTAATTGTAATTGTAATATTAATTGTGGAATAAATTAATTATTTTAATAAACATGTTCCCTGTTTTCGATACCTGGACTTACTTGTAAAAGGTATATTATACGAACGGGTTATTCTTTCCTGAGTTGTGTGATAAAGTATTATTTTGCATATCCTTGATTTAAAATTTGTTATGAATTTATTTGCATATACTTCACGTACATCATTTAGTCTGACATAATGCCATGACGATTATGGATTATGTGATTATGTGATACATGGCCATTGGGCATATGTGATTATTCATAGGTCAACATTGGTTGGGCTTTATTGCTATTGTTTGGTTGGCAGGGCTTTCCTTGTACACATCGTTGATAGAACCTGTGTCCAGTGAAGATAGCAACAAGCTATCGGTTAACATCTGTATTGGCCTGCAATTATATTAAGTGTTCTTTACAGGATACCTCAAGAACACTCAATCATCTTTGACGCTATGTGTTTATGATGCTTTGATATAAACAAGATTTGTTATGCTAAGTTGGACTATTGGTTATTTATTCACTCACTTAGCTTTGAGGTAACCCTACCACCTAACTTCTTGCAGGTAATGGTTTTGATATAACGGGCTGGGCAAGAAGCTTTATTTGGATGGAATGTTTGATCTGGCGTTTATACTGATATTTCTTTGATAACTTAGGGATGTATTTTGAATTAAATAACACCCAACTCAAATAGTACGGCTTTATTTACATAATATATACTATAAACTGGCAATATATATTGTGACCTATGCTTTTGAATTGTTGTATATATATATAATGGTCTGGAAACTATGGGGTGCTATAGGTCTAGCGGTGTCGCAAGAGACAGATTATGTTTTCAATATAAATACTTGAATTCGGCTCAGAGTTCAAGGTTGACGAATATTGTATTTGAGAGAGAGTTTTCTGTGATAACTTTATATTCAAGCTAATCAGTTATTCGTATAATATAAAGATCGTTTTTTATTTGATTCATTTTAATTGTATCAATCATTGGATTCCGCAAATTGATTGATTGTTAGGATTCGATTAGGTCCGGTATCGAGAACCTACAAAGTGGTATCAGAGCCTTTGATCAGTTATCATTGGTTTCAGATCGTGTTTAGAACGTTTTCACTTTGATTCGTGAAGGTTTTCTTACTTCATCTTCATTTCTGGGATTACTATCTTGAATATAGTGTGATCTAAAGGTATTTTCTGGGTTTGTTCGTCATTCGTGGTTCGAAATTCATTTCGAAATTTTTCGATTTTTAGGGTTTCGGAGCTGCATAGCCTCGATTTGCGACACAAGCTGCCATAAAAGCTATGGGTCGCTAATTAGGGTTTTATGATAGCGACACAAAAGTTCGACAAAAGCTCACAACATAGTCTGCGACATAAGCTGCAACACAACCATTTGTGTTGCTAATTTGGAATTTTTGAACTGCGGCACAGTGTTGCGACACTACCTTGCGACACAAGCTTTGTGTCGCTAAGACCTCGCAAAAAAAGAGCTTTATGGCGGGAAAATCACAAAAATTTTTGTGTTTCCGAATTTTATTCATAGGCTTAAAAGTGTCCAATTTTAGCCTGGAAAATGTTTCATTTTACCCAGGCATTTTTGGGCATTTTCGGATGAAATTTTGGCAGGAAATTCGTGAAAAAGTTATTAGTACCAAATTTTGTTTTTGAGCTTAAAAGTTGATATCGCGTAAAAAAGTCACGTTTTTACTACCGATATCTCTCTCATTCTGGAACAATACATGGCAAATAAACTCAAATAATGTTCAAATCAATGAAACTTTGACAAGAAGGTCAAAATAGAGTTGCACGGGAAAAATCAAGCCAAACAGATGAAAAACGAAGATTCCACACACGTTTGAAGATTCAAGACATCAAGACAATATTTAAAGACAAAAGTTCTCATCACTGAGATTTCTCTTATCCCAGATATTCGTTTTTAAAATACGAATTTAACAGAAGAAGAATCAGCAAAAACGGATGAAGAATGAAGTAACTACGTACGCCAGAAGATTCAAATGATTCGTATGTACATCCAAAGATCAGAGACATATTTTTGGGATTTCTTTTCATCAAAGTCTTCATTTTTGAAAAAAGAATCCAACGCAAAAAGAATCGATAAAACGGATGCAAAACGAAGAAGATATGCACAAATCGAGAAAGGAAGTGAAAGACGGCAAACCGGGGCGGCAGGCTGCCAGCCGCCGCCGGCTGCCATGGTGGCGGTGCCGGCTGCCAGCCCCCCGTCCCCCAGCTTCTTTTTCGTCCTCGCTTGTACTCCCAGGGTACACGGGCTAGGCCTTTTCCGCAACTTTAGGGTACACGTGCTAGACCTTTACGCGCTTTAGGGTACATCTGCTAGCAACTTTTCCACCTTTTGCTCAAATATGCCCCAAGTTGCTAAAATGCACCAATTTTCTCCTATAAATAGGAGATTCCATGGCTCATTTCAAGACACACCTTCACACACACTTTCATACAACCTTTCACACACTTACACCTTCCATATCTTTCTCATTTCTCTAGTTTTACTTCCTAAATTAGTATAAGTTTAGGAAGTTTGTTAGAATAGAACGAAAGCAAGGAACGTGCTTGTAATCTTTGATGTAATCTTGGAGTTATTCTTATTAATTCAAGTCTATTCCTTCTCGCACATTAATATCGGTTATTTCTATCCTTATCTATCTAAATTAAATATGTATACTTTAATTATGGTAGAGATAGTTTATGCCATGATTAGCGAGTAGATTACTATTATATTTGTTGTGATGTAGTTAGCATAAATAATTATGGGATGACCTTAAGTATATCATGAAGTAATACGACGACCCTTATTCGACTGTTTACTTGATATAGTACTGGAAGCGCTGTTAAGCGGAGTACAAATGTATGGAAGTCGGTAAACGACCGAAGGTAGTTGTATTATGGATCGACATTATGAAAATGGAAACTTTATGAACGGACTTATCTTGTAATTTTAAACATAAAACTTATATTCGCCTTTCGATTAACAAACGTGATTGTAACCTTGTAGAGAGGAGTCGCGAACCTTAATACTTGGTTAATAGTTATCTATGTCAAAACTTTGGTTTAATTGTAACGTTATGCAATCATCATCAAATGCAATGTGATTACGTGGAATTGCCATGAGTATAGTACACTTCCAATCAGAATGTACTTATCATGAAAAAATTGCGAAGCAATAAAATTCATAACGGAAACATCGGATAACGAATAAATACATTGTGAACTGTCATAGTATTTTCCGATATGGTCTGGGTTTAACTTTATGCAAAAGCCGCCAGTATTTTAATTAGATTAGAATAGGTAGGCTATAGGCTAAATAACCATTCACGAAAACCTAGGATTTGTTAATTGTATTGAGAAAGGAAAGTTTAAAATGCAATTTAAAATGATATATGTACTCATACCGTGAAACCTAAAGTAAGGTACGCAAGAAACCTAAATATTTTCCCTCGCTTACCATGCTTGAGTTTCGCTAATAGGAATTAATCAAATAAGTCCGAACATATTTTCTAAGTTATTTGTTTGCCGAATTTGTAGTCTTTGTGGTATTAAGAACGGTTAGACTTGTTATGGACTTGCTACTCTTTTCCTTCGCCCATGAGTGAATGCGTTCAATAATAAGGGCCACTGACTCCCTCGCAGAAGAGTGTGAAGAGTTGAGCATTGTCTGTCTGATCAGAATCATGATACCCTAGTTCCTCGTGACATATCAATTGATAACCGACTGATAAGGAATCTGCGGGTTATACCATAAGCTATCGAATCTAGTAAACATTCCCAATTTAGATAAACGTTTTCTCTTAAAAGTCATCATCCCATATTATGAGCTAACTAAATCACAACAAATACTACTTCCCATCATCTGATTTATTATTATCTTTTATTCGCTTTATTTAGTTTAGTTTATTTTATAAAAACCTATACTAGAAAGTAACGATTGATTAGATCACCCCCGTTTCAATTCAGTTTCTTTTTAAGAACGACTCTAGGTCATACTTACCATCTACTAGCCTTTGGTTCAGTAGTAATAAGTCACACTTAGACCCCAGCATTTACAAATTTAAAACACTCACCGATAGGCGTTGTGATCACTCGCGCTTGCGACGGTCGGAACGCCATCAAGTTTTTTGGCGCCGCTGCCGGAGAGACTAACTGTCCGATACAGAGGCCCAACCAATTCTATTTTCTAGTATACCCATAGGATAAAAACTTATAAAAAAAACAAAAACAAAATATTTTCTTTATTGTCTATTTTTCTTTAGTGTATGACCTGTTCCCCTAGATCTGCACCGCTTTTTAACTTTCCTGATCCAGAACTTATAATATGCACTATTCGATGAGAAAAGAAGCAATCTGCATTTAGACAAGCAATGGCTAATCGCATCACTCTCGCTTAAGCACCACATTGAAGGAAGAGGAGGCCCAATTCTTTACCCAGAAACCCCAGGACAATCATTCGAGCTTAAGCACCACATCATCGAACTAATCCAAAACCACGGTCAATTCCATGGATTACCAAGTGATGATCCAAACTCTCACCTCGACAAGTTCATATCTCTTTTAAAATCCTACAAACAAAATGGAGTTAGCCAAGATACAATCCGCTTGTATCTCTTCCCTTATTCGCTCACACATCATGCGCAAACATGGTTTAAAGGTTTAGAAACCGGCTCTATCCCTTCGTGGACGGTGATGGCGACAAAGTTTCTAACCAAGTACTTTCCGCCCTCTAAACAAACCAAACTCCGAAATGACATCATGAACTTTCACCAAGCTTTTGATGAGTCATTATACACTGCATGGGAACGATTCAAGGGAGCACTAAAGAAATGCCCCAATCACTGACTCGACAAATCTGCACAATTGTGTACCTTCTATAATGGTTTAGACCCTAACCACAGAACCACCCTCGACGCTGCCATACAAGGAAGCTTGATGACGAAGACAGACGAAGAAGGATGGAACCTTATAGAAAACATGACTATGTATCACCATGAGTGGAACTCTGGAGATCACTCAACATCTTCAGCACCTCTCACTGCATCGAATCCAATTCCAGTCGAAGCAATTAAGGTATTAACGGAGAATATGGACACACTTGTCAAACAGTTCAGAGAACTTAAGAAACAACAGCACCAAGTACACCAAGTGCAAGCCTGTCAAAACTGCACCAACTCGCAACCACCCGGTAAATATCAAGTTGAATATGAAGAGACAGAAAGCACGATTTACTATGCTCAATATCCCGCTCGACCACAGAATTTTGCACCAGGTTTCAACCAAAACAACAACCAACCTAGAGGACCTCCATTCCCACAAAGAAACAACCAACCTTTCCAACCCCGATACCCAACTTACCCACAACAACCATAACTTGCCTACAAATAACCCCTCGCACTTCCTGGACCTACTTCCGACACAAACTAAACCACTGAACAACCCAACAAGATAAATGCCCCAGTTTCAAGTTCAGACGATGCTTTTACCCAGTTCATGCAAGGCCAACACATAATCAACCAAAAGACATCCGCTAGGCAAGATCAAGCCGATCTCTTTATGAGGAATCAATTGGCCGTACTGAAGAACTTGGAAGGTCAAATTGGACAATTGGCACAATGTCTTGAGAATAGACCCAGAGGAATTTTACCTAGCAACGCGGTTGACTACCCACATGTTGAGGAGGCAAAGCAAGTTACCACCACCAAGGAAGCAGCCACTCCACCACCTGCTGCTGTCCCAGTAAAGGAAGAACCAGATATCAATATACCAGCTGTGGAAACCACCCTGACCATGAACAAAGGAGGTTAGAATCCCTTACCCCGCTAGACTTAAGGTCCAACCTAAGAAATTATCATCCTTTAAGTTAGACGGAAAATTCCTCGTTACTATGTCTAGAGTTCTCGGTCGTAATAAATACATTAGAAAATTGCTATCCACTAAGGATAAACTGCCTGAAGTAAACAACATTCCTCTTAGTCCTAAAAGCTCAGCCCTACTTAAAAATAGCCTTCCTGAAGAACTAGGAGACACCGGTAGATTTACACTCCCCTGTTCTATTTACCAATCCGGAGATATAAGCGCCTTAGCCAACCTAGGAGCTAGCATTAACCTCATGCCCTACTCCCTGTTTAAAAGGCTAGAACTTGAAAATTTGAAACCCACTAAGATGACTGTCCAACTAGCTGACCAATCCATTAGATACCCAAAAGGAATAGCTGAGAATGTCTTAGTTCAAGTTAACAAATTCTTCTTTCCTACTGATTTCGTGGTAATGGACATCCACAAGGACATAAACATCCTGATTATCCTTGGAAGACCATTCATGAATACAGCCCGAGCAATAATTGATGTGTATAACCACACAATTGTCCTACACACGCATGGCGAAAGCATCACTTACAAGATCGACCAACCAGAATGCACCCCAGAACAAGAAGAATGTTATGCTATATCAACAGGCAGAATTACCTATAATGATGAATCAGAGCCCGAGGAAGAACAACCTTTCAACCGATCATTAACCTTCATCTCTGACGCTGAAACTGACCCAGAAGAGGAAAAGGAGTATCAACCTGCAGAGGAAGACGTGGAATCTGAAGAAGAAGAAGAAGAACCTGAAGAAGAAGAAGAAGAGGAAGAACCCGCTGAGGAAGAAGAAGAAACTGAAGAGGAAGAAGAAGAAGAAATGGACGAATAGACCAAAGAAGAAAGATCTGAAGAAATGGAGGAAGTTGAAGATCAGACTGATTCACGCCAAATGGATGAAGTCAAAAGGATACAATGCTCCGAAGAAAACAATTCATCAGACGAATCTGTTGATAATGAATACATCTGTCAATCCTTCAAATCCGTTCATCTAAAGAGAATGGAAAACATGCTCGACCCTTATCTCGACCCTTCGAAACCATTCACCTGAACTCGACTCCAAGATATAGATGCAATTGAAGAAGAGTTCCGATCCTCAAGACACTCGGAAATATATGACAAGCTCTTACAAAGAACCACTGCATATAAAGCAAGTCAAACAAATGGCTTTGTGGAAGAAAACCTTCAAGATTTAGCCACGAAAGTCAGGACCATTAAAGTCGATAGTTCCCAACCTTTCAATAACGCACCCTCAGATGAAGAATTCCACCAATTTCCAGATTCCCGTGATGAAGATTCTGAAGAGGAAATCGAGTATGACGACGATTGTATCGATGTCACTCTTGACGAACGCTCTATTCTCCCTGCTCCAGCAAATTCTCCTATCTCCACAACTGAGATATTGGAAATCCCCCTCTTAGATACCCACCAAGAGATGATTGACTTGATTAATGAGAACGACGATGTCCGCATCATCGTAGAAGCTATCAAAGAATCAACTAATGACTACACCATCGCTCAAAGGCACCTGATAAGGGAGATTGAACGAGAATACAATTCATACCTTGCTAATTATGGATCGAAAGAACCTCGCGCTCTACGCACGTATATCCAAGAACTATCAGACTCCCTTCAAGCTCAAATCACAAGAGAAGCTTAATAGCCAGTAAGGCCCTACTACTCGATGGGAGAAATCGAGTTCTGCGGCAACCAGAGGAAAATATACCAAAAAGTATATTGTGCCCTAGCCGGATCAGCTTTCCCCTACTCATCGAGTCAGAATGCTACACTAGCATCAATGAGAACCCATCTTGAAAGAGCTACCAGAAACCCACGGAATTATGCCGATATCAGAATGGTGGGAGATCTTAGAACCCTTCTAGATCTCATCAAAACCGGAGAACACCTCACAGCTTCAGGAAATTTCAGGATCGTCATTGATTCCACTATTGGTCATCATGTTGAGCTGATAATTGATGAACTAAACGACTCAGTATATGAAAAAGAAGTTCGTGAAGTACCAAGATTCATTCCGCACTTGTCGCAAATCAACTTAGCAACATATGTGATGACTCGACTACGCGGAATGTATCTGAAGAAGATGTGGAGCTCGATGTCTATCGCAATGGATACAATGAAATATTCAGCAAGCTAATCTATGTCGTCACGGACTCGGACTTTCCCTTCAACTGTGAGCAACATCAACTCATCAGACAAGTATGCCAAGCAACCAGATCCTTTAGAGAAGACCCTTTGGCTAGTGACTTTAAAGAAGTGAAAACTTAGTTCATGGCCCTAATCACTTCAATAGGCCGAAACCACCCCCAGGGTTAGATTGTTCGAACTCACACCTGCACAAGAGTTGACCCTAATGGACCAGTCACACGGTCAGTTAGATACATCAGTTACGGGATGGCAATCCTCGATCGATTAACCACTGATCACTTTAAAAGCTTCAGGATGGAATCCACCAACCCTAATTGCTGACATGATAGAGAAATTCCTTCAGTACTTTCCTCCATGCTACAGCTTACCTAGGAGCCACGGTAACAACTCCAACACATGAGACGCATCCAACATCATCATCTGAAGAAAAGGACTAAGTCGAGCTATCGACTTTAAAAGAGCGCTTCTCGGGAGACCCGTGATTTACATTTCTGCAATTTTACTTTCCAAGAAGTGATGAAATCTCCGACTATCTTTCACACTCGGATATGGAAAGAATACCTCCTCCTTCAAGGAAGTAGCCACATCCAGCATATCTTATATCTGACGTGTTCACACCTACGAGACAAATCACAAGAAGACTTGATCAAGAGTGAACCCAGAAAGACAAACTTTGGCACACGCGTACCAAAGAAAACTGCAACTACTGGGGAGTACCTCTTTGCCAATCTTTTTCCTTCGTTAGAAATATACCATATCCACTATGCTTAGCAATAAGTGTGGGATTCAAACCTAACACACACCGCTGAAAGAATACGTCTTAGATGTTTCAATTCTTAAGTGTAGGATTTTACCCCAGTCAGAGCTTAGAATAACATCGAGGATGATGTTCCTTTAAGTGTGCGATAGCAGTAGTTACACTACTGTAAATTGGATAATGGTATATGCTTGATTCTAAGCTCGTTGCTCTTTAGACCATCCTTCTCCAATAAGTAAATAAATTTTTAAAAATTGAGTTAAAAATATGTTGAAAATGAAAAATTTTAGACAAAAAATGATTTACTTTGGGGAAGAAGGATAAATAAAATATGAATTCCTTTAAAAAATTATTTTAGTAATCCCATAAAGAGCATTGCATGACTAGGAACACAACAAACCAAATTTCGATTCGTGAGGTATCTTGAGCCATATAAAGCATTCACTTTTAATGCTTCACTTTTTCGATTCTTGAGTGTGCCGATGTATGCGTTTAGAATAAGAACTTACTCCTATTATGCATTTCGAATCCGAATTGGTGAATGAAAAGGAGATCGAATCACATCATTCTTAAACCCATCCATACACCCACAAATGAAAATACGTTATCCCTACTCTCTCAAAAAACATCCCTCAAACTTCATAAAAAGTTCAAAAGATGAAAGAAGAGAAGCTACAAGGATATGACGTTGAAAAAAAAATCAAAAGAAAAGAATTCGAAGAAAAGAAAGTCAAATGGAGAAAAAGACTCCTACCAAAAATCATGAGAAAAGAGCGTCAGTCCTCCCAAAAATTCCAGCTTTCCTCTTCACAAAAAGGATAAAAATAAACCTATAAAAGAACCAACACAACCCCCTCTCATATCACCAACACTCCACTCCAAAAATCCTACATCACTTCTCCTAGAATGATTGTGGCTAGATCGACTTTGCGCTCACTTAAATGGTAACGATTTGATTCTCGATCAAGTCTATGATGATAAACGATACATGACTGGCCTTCTGAGTGATTGATAATATTAGAATAGGAAACCCTAAACACTTTGAGTGATTGGAGTGACCACCATGAGAGGATCTCCTAGTCATGTATCTAAGATCAAAGATCAAAAGTATGCTCCCAAAGATTACAATGCCACTTTCTCAAAAGCACAAATATTTTATTTTTCCAAAACCCCCGAAGTAAAAGCAACCGCCTCGAAATATTTCATTATCTGCTTTATTCTAACCATGCTTGAAATTTGAGTTTGCTTGAGGACAAGCAAAGTTCTAAGTGTGGGATACTTGATATTGCGTAAAAAGTCACGTTTTTACTACCGATATCTCTCTCATTCTGGAACAATACTAGGCAAATAAACTCAAATAATGTTCACATCAATGAAACTTTGCCAAGAAGGTCAAAATAGAGTTGCACGAGAAAAATCAAGCAAAACGGAGAAAAAATGAATATTCCACACATGTTTGAAGATTCAAGACATCAAGACAAGATTTAAAGACAAAAGTTCCCATCACTGAGATATCTTTTATCCAAGATATTCGTTTTCAAACTACGAATCTAACAGAAGAAGAATCAACAAAAACGGATGAAGAATGAAGATTCTATGTACGCCGGAAGATTCAAACAATTCGTACGAGACATCCCAAGATCAGAGACATATTTTTGGGATTTCTTTTCATCAAAGTCTTCGTTTATGAAAAAAGAATCCAACGCAAAAAGAATCGACAAAAATGGACGCATAACGAATAAGATACGCACAAATCGAGAAACGAAGCGAAGGACGGCGAACCAGGGAGACAGGCTGCCAGCCGCCGCCAGCTGCCATGGTGGCGGCACTGGCTGCCTGCTCCCCCGTCCCCCGTCCACTTTTTCATCCTCGCTCGTACTCGCAGGGTACACGTGCTAGGCCTTTTCCGCAACTCTAGGGTACACGTGATAGACCTTTACGCGCTTTAGGGTACACGTGCTAGCAACTTTTTCGCCTTTTGCTAATATATGCCCCAAGTTGGTAAAATGTACCAATTTTCTCATATAAATAGGAGGCTCCATGGCTCATTTCAAGACACACCTTCACACACCCTTTCATACAACCTTTCACACAATTACACCTTCCATATTTCTTCTCATTTCTCTAGTTTTACTTTCTAAATTAGTATAAGTTTAGGAAGTTTGTTAGAATAGAACGAAAGCAAGGAACATGCTTGTAACATTTGGTGTAAGCTTGGAGTTATTCTTATTAATTCAAATCTATTCCTTCTTGCGCATTAATATCGATTATTTCTATCCTTATCTATCTTAATTAAATATGTATACTTTAATTATGCTAGAGATAGTTTGTGCCATGATTAGCGAGTAGATTACTATTGTATTTGTTGTGATGTAGTTTGCATAAATAATTATGGGATGACCTTAAATATATCGTGAAGTAATATGACGGCCCCTATTCGACTGTTTACTTTATATAGTACTGGAAACGCTGTTAAGCAGAGTACAAATGTATGGAAGTCGGTAACGACCGAAGATAGTTGTATTTTGGATCGACATAAAACTTTATGAACGGACTTATCTTGTGTTTCTAAACATAAAAATTATATTCGCCTTTCGATTAACAAACGTGATTGTAACTTTGTAGAGAGGAGTCGCGAACCTTAATACTTGGTCAATAGTTATTTGTGTCAAAACTATGGTTTTATTGTAACGTCATGCAATCATCATAAAATGCAATGTGTTTTCGTGGAATTGTCATGAGTATAGTACACTTCCAATCACGATGTACTTATCATGAAAACATTGCGAAGCAATTAAGTTCACAACGGAAACATCGGTTAACGATTAAAAAAATTGTGAACTACCATAGTATTTTCCGATATGGTCTGGGTTTAACTTTATGCAAAATCCGTCAGCATTTTAATTAGATTAGTTTAGATTGGATAAGAATAGGTAGGCTATAGGCTAAATAACCATTCACGAAAACCTAAGAATTTGTTAATTGTATTGAGAAAGGAATGTTTAAAATGCAATTTAAAATGATATATGTACTCAAACCGTGAAACCTAAAGTAAGGTACGCAAGAAACCTAAACACTTTCCCTCGCTTACCATGCTTGAGTTTCGCTAATTGGAATTAATCAAATAATTTTGAACATATTTTCTAAGTTAGTTGTTTGCCGGATTTGTAGTCTTTGTGGTATTAAGAACGGTTAGACTTGTTATGGACGTGCTACTCTTTTCCTTCGCCCACGAGCGAATGCGTTCAATAATAAGGGCCACTGACTCCCTCGCAGATGAGTGTGGAGAGTTGAGCATTGTCTGTCTGATCAGAATCATGATACCCTAGTTCCTCGTGACATATCAGTTGATAACCGACTAATAAGGAATCTGCGGGTTATACCATAAGCTATCGAATCTAGTAAACATTCCCAATTTAGATAAACGTTTTCTCTTAAAAGTCATCATCCCATATTATGAGCTAACGAAATCACAACAAATACTACTTCCCAACATCTGATTTATTATTATCTTTTATTCGGTTTATTTAGTTTATTTAGTTAACTGATCCAAAAACCCTAAGGCACTTTTATAAAAACCTATACTAGAAAGTAACGATTGATTGGATTACCACCGTTTGAATTCAGTTTCTCTTTAAGAACGACTCTAGGTCATACTTACCATCTACTAGCCTTTGGTTCAGTAGTAATAAGTCACACTTAGACCGCAGAATTTACAAATTTAAAACACCCACCGATAGGCGTTGTGATCACTCGCGCTTGCGACGGTCGGAACCCTATCAAAAAGTTCATAATTTTAGTTTGGGAAAAATTTAGTTTTACTCGGGCAGTTTCTGATATTTTCGAATAAAAATTTGTGTCGTGAATTTGGTTGTCTATTTTTCACTAAAGTTATTGTCTTAAAGATGTCGCTCTTACATATTGTCCGCAATAAGCCTCTGATGTTCACCCAAAATACCAACTACTCAAGCTGGAGAAAAGATTTTGAGGCCTACATCTCTTCTAATGATCCAGACATGTGGATCCCATTAGTTGAGAGATATGAAAAAAAACATATAAATCAATGACAACCAAAGAACGTAAAGCATTGGAAGATGAACGGAAGACTCTCACAGCAATTCAAAGGTCTTTATCAATGGAGATCTTATAGTTGTTTAAGCATCACAATAATGCATATGACCTTTGGGTTGCCCTCGAAAAGCGCTGTGGTGGATATAAAAATGAAGAAGATCCTCAAAATAGTGCATTCATGGCTCAAATACAAGAAATGTTTATCTGGCATTCAATTAACTAGTTCTAACAACATGTACAAGGATAACAATGAATACCTGCGATCAAATCTCAAAAATTTGATACATGCAAATAAGGTTTTGAAAGAAAATGAATTAGCTTATGAAAAGAAATTCAAATCCTATCAAGATGAGTCTAAAGAGTTCAAAGCTAAAATCTATAGTCAACAAGATGAAATACATAGTTATTTGAACATGATATCTTTCTTCCCTTAACCATTCTCAGTTTATGCATTCACTCATTTTCACTCTCTCACATTCACACCTTTTCTCCACCTTCTCTCTACACCACTTTCTTACTCTAAAAATCTGAGAATCTCAGCCCTCTTTCACTATCCAACAACCACCACAAACCACCACTTAAATCAGCAACACTTTGCAAAAGCATTTCAAGACTTGGAAGATCAAGAACATCATTTTCATCATCATCTTAACCTCCTTCTTCTAACCATCTTCTTTTATAAGAATCAACACTTTATATCTCTAGAAATACACTTGCATGTTGCTTATTTATATGTTTTATGGTTCATCTAATTTGATTATATCCAAATTTTAACTTAAAAATCGTTTTAGAGAAACATATATAAAGATACATAATCTGCCCAGAAAAACACATCTTACTAAAACGATCATATCTCGAGTTCTAGGAGGAGTTAGACAACAAATTGTTTTTTAAAATTTGCGTATTGAAAACAACTACAACTTTTGTGTTTTACACTTTTTCCAGATCTGTACGTATTTTTGTGTATAAACTAATCTTTGGGACTGACCTGAACATGTTCGATAAATATCTTTGGTTGTTAAGTTGAATTATTTAAATATTGAAATGGACTCTATAATTATAGGGAATCTTATGTAATAGAATATACATATAGTAGTTCCGTGTGTAATTTTTGTAAGGATTAATATGGACTAGAAATGGTAGAAACATGTGGCGAAACAAACCGAAAAAATCGAAAAACACATTTAGGGACTGTTTTGGAAATAAATGTAAAAATGACACATGAGGGTCACCAATGGTCACGAAACTCATTTCCTATAAGTATTATGACATGATAAAGGTTGTGTTAAAGTTTCGGGTTAAACCAAGCTAGTTTGACCAGTTTGACCAGATTTGACCAATTGACTAATTTAACCAGCTTGACTAGTTTTGTAACACCCCCAAATTTAATGATTCGCGGAAGCATACTTTGGGTGTTACTAATCAATAATCAAAGCACACAGATATATAGCAAACGACTCTATATGCGTCGTTTTAACAAAATATATTAATACTAAAAGGTTTACAACAGTTTTGAACTCATACATAGCTCGTGTTCGTAATATGAGAGATTTAAGTACATAATTAGTTATACAAAATCTAATAATGCAATGAAATCTCTGAAGTTTGCATGAAGACTCGAGCTAAGGTGCATCCTGATGGGCAGTCCAAATCTACTGCTGAGTACCTGTGATACATGCTAAAATGGGTCAGCTAACGCTGGTGAGCTCACAGGTTTGAGTATCAAATAATATTCTATGAACCGCAAGATTTAAGTATTGATTTGCATCCAGCAAATAAAGTTATAGATAATGTATACAACCATGAGCGCATAGTCTGAGCTTAACTCGAGGGTCGGGTCCCATATAGAGAATTCCGAGCGAGGTGCCTCCACGAGTGCCTAATCCACACTCGTCTTCCCAAATATTAGTACGTCCGTTTACCCGGTTAGTGCTTGCTAACCCGGACGAGGAGGGTCAATCCTATATGGTACCATATACTAATATTCACGCTACAAATGTATTAACAACTATGCTGATGGAGGGCTTTAAAAGATTAGTTGTGTAAAACTCATGTAGTACATGTAAAAGTTGTACTTGCGTTCACGCGTTAAAACAAGCAATATATCACACCCCTGAGTAAAAATAGTAAAAGAGGGGCTATGAGACTCACCTGAGTCTTTAGAGTTTATATCAATAAACTGAGATTGATGAGTCGGGAATCGAAGTCCAAAGACTTGTAACCTGAGGGTGTCCACGACACGCGATGGTTATAAACATATGAAGGCATCTCATAAGACTACCTTGTAGTTGTTTGTCCAACTAGAATGTCCAAATGATTACAATTTGGTTGATTGTTTAAGTGTTTGAAAATGTGTACGGCCCGTTAGTGATTGTTGGTAATAATAATATTATCATTATTCTTGAAAAACGTGTTCCAAAGTGCTTTAGAAGTCATGTCGCATTCGTGTTTGATGTTATACAAGTTTAACACTTTGTGTGAAAATTTAGATGTAACACTGTTACTCGTGACTCTAGGGTAAGGGCGAAGCCCGTTAATGACGGGGGTCCGGGGGCAGCGCCCCTGGTAGCGGGGTCCAAGGGGCGGCAGCCCCTGGTAGCGGGGTCCAAGGGGCGGCAGCCCCTGGCGGGGTCCAAGGGGCAGAGCCCCTGGCTGGGAAAATTTTTATTTCTACTATATTGCTTTGGTGAAAAACGCATCTGGACTCGAATTTGGGTGAAATGGGGCGTCAAATTTGGGTCTCAAAACTTAGTGTAAAATTAGTTAAAACTTTCTGTTTATGCGTCACTTATAGCGTCACTTAGGGGCTTGGGCGACACTTGGGAAGTGTCGCTAAAAATGTTAAATCTTAGCATATGCGTCACTTAAGGGAAGTGACGCATGGTAGGGCGTCACTAAGGTAAGTGTCGCTATAAGTGTCGGGGATGGGTCTAGGCGTCACTTAGGAAGTGTCGCTAGAAGTGTCGGGAAAAGGGGTTTTATGCGACACTTAAACAAGTGTCGCAGGGTTAGGGCTTTTAGCGACACTCTATGCGTCACTTAAGTGTCGCACGAAGTGTCGCATGTCTGCACGTCTTTGCGACACTTAAAGCTGTTAACGAGTTTTTGAGCCAAAAACGAGTTTTTGGGTTTCCGTTTGGTCTGATTCTTTTACCCAACCCTTATAAGGACATTCTAAGCTTAAAGAAACAACTAAAACTTAAAAACACTTAGAATCGAAAGGTTTCGGGTTTTTGTCGGAAACTTACGAGTCGTCGCGCGGAGAATCCGGAAAGATAGAAATGTAGATCGTTGCTTCGTGGTGATTTTCTTCCAAACGGCCAAGGTGATTTGATGATGTTTGAGTGGGTTATTTGAGGGTTTAAGGTGGTGATGGTGATGAAAATGAAGAAAGAAAAAGAGAGAGATAGAGTGAAAAGAAAGATGGAAGTGAAGAATGGGGTGGGGAGGTGGTGACCTCACCCCTTGGCAGATTTTTTTGGCTGGGGGGCCCACCCATGTGTGGGTCTCCACTTTTAGCTCCGTGTATTCGCGCTCCGTGTGGTGTTCGATTCCCCGATCGTAAATCGTTAAGTAATTATTTTAAGTGTCAAATAATGTAAGTTTTTAAAGAAAACGAAAGTTAATTAAATAAACTTGTTGGAGTATTTTACCAATTGTTTAATGACTCAATTGGTCTCGTCTGTTTGCGCGTTAATGTTTGAGTCGCGTAGATGCTTATAATACGATATGAAGAGTACTCGAAATATTATCAAAATAATAATTTTTTTTTTGGTATGTTATTGTCCATATATAATTTTTATATTAATCAATAAAATTGATCACCAACGTCCGTATTTTACTTGAACCGAAATACATTCGATTTAGTTTGCGTACGATTTAAGCAAATCGCATTTTTGGTATATATTCAACAATAAATAGTTTGATACATTAATTAGCCTAATACAGAACTAATTATATGTATTAACAGAGAATCAGGCACTAATTACTAGTCCTAATTTGGCGGGTGTTACAAGTTTGACCAAGTTGACTTCTATTGACTTTCAGAAAATAACATATTTGAGCATAACGTTCGGATATAAATGTATACATATACTTTTGAATACAATAAATGAAGCTTGAAAATTACTTACTACACTAAGTATTCAACACCTACAATAATCAAACCTTATACAAAACTTACATTCTTACATTACAAACCATCACCAACGAGCCATACATGTTTTCAAAATTCAAACAAAAAAATCAAACATTGGACATAACTAGTTGATGGACAACTAGCATAGATGGTCTGTGGAGACATCACTCACTCATATAACCTTGTGCATTTTAGACGCCCGGAAGGTTACAGTCTGCGGACACATCATTTGGTACAACATCATATTTGCTTGCTTTGCTAACACATCAGACTCAGGTGAGTCTCATAGCCCCTATTTTATTGTTTTTACTCTAGGGGTTAGAATACAAGTCTGTTTTGTTTTACATGTGAACGCAAGTATCAAATATCGCTATATTCTGCATGAGTTAATCATCTAATCATTATAAGTCCTCACTAGCATAGTTTGGTAATACTTTGTAGCGTGAATGTTAGTGTATGGTACCATATGGGACTGACAATCCCCGTCCGGGTCAGCAAGCACTGACTGGTCAAAACGGATGCATTATCATTTGTTCATACCTATGTTGATTAGGCATGCGCAAAGAGGCACCCTCGCTTAGGCACTTAATTGTGATCCTAATACCTCAGTTAAGCTTAGACTGTGTGCTCATGGAAGTTATATACATCATTTATCATTTACTTATTTGCTTAATTACAAATCATTATACTTAAATCTTGCGGTTCATATATTACACTTTATCATTAAACCTTTGAGCTCACCAGCTTTTAGCTGATCATTTTAGCGTGTATTCTTAGGTTCGCAGCAGCAGTAGGTCTGCTCTATCATGATGCCCATTAGCTCGAGTCTCATGCAAACATCAGGAGATTATCATGCATTACTATGTTTTGTATAAATTAGTTATGCCATAGAATCTCTTACATTAATTCGAGCTTTTGTAAACTATTATGATAGTGTAAAACTTTTATAATAACAATGTATTGTAATGACGCATATAGAGTCGTTCATTGTATACCTTGTGTGCTTGATATTTGATTAGTCGCGCCCCGACCTGAATCGCTTCCGCAACCCGAATTTTGGGGTGCGATAGATTGGTATCATAGCCTATGGTTATAGTGAACTAGGTTACATTTAGTGGGCCTAGACTATGACCGTTAGGCAGTATTCCTCATTAGGTATAACTGGTTCAGGAATTACATCATACGAGTTTAATTTAACATGGCGTAGCGAACTATGTGCAATTAAATAGATATGATGTGATATCTGAAAAGGGTTATATTGAACAGGAATGCACTAGTTGACTTTGACCACGAGAGAAACCAAGACTTTTGCTTATTTGTGCTAGACACTCTAGGCTATATAATATTATAGGATATGATATGAATATAGGCCTCATTTGTTAAACGCTATGGCCACAGAAGTGGCAGAATCAACATCTAGGCAAACTACACGTACTTCACCATCACTATCTCGCTCACGTTGTAGACACTCAAAACCACTCATGGCTAGACACACACTATATAGGTGTATATACATATATGGACTGCACCTACGCACTACTCTCTAGGCTATCATATATTGAAGATATATGAATAGGCCTCATGCGATAATACACTCGCTAACGCTCACACCACCCAAGACGACAAGCATATCTACTACAACGTCACTCGATATAAAGAACGAGACTTTGTTCTCATCTACTACCGTCTATCTATTTATACGCGTATAATATTTTACAACACATTTTGATGTACCGTCATGTGCTCACAAGGAAGATATCGTTTAATATTCTTCCTACCATTTTATTCCTTCGGGATCATGATTGAAACCTATAGCTAGGAGAGCTGCTAGGTCTCCACAAACTAAGCTTTATCCCGCGCGTACTGTTGATAACATCACTTTCATCCGGACAAATTCCCGAATCATGCAGCCACGACATCAAACATTAACGCAAGCTGAAGGCGATCAATTGGTCGCTCAAAGAGTAGCTGATGCTCTAACTGCTAGACAAAAGCGATTCAAAACTGATAAAACACCAAACAATACTCCTCCAACAAAATCCTGCACGTACAAGGACTTCCTTAACTACAAGTCTCTAAATTTCAAGGGCACTGAAGGTGCTATTGGGTTGTTGCGTTCGATGGAATAAGGGAAATCAGTCTTTCGAATCTGCAATTGCCCGTAAGACTGCAAAGTCAAATACTTCACATGCACTTTCACGGAAGATGCTATGACATGGTGGAATACTCATTCTCAAACTATGGGAATTGACACTGCTTATCAAACTCCTTGGGACAAACTAAAGAAAAAGCTCAAAGACGAGTATTGTCCATGAGAAGAAATACAACAACTCAAAGCCGAGTTCTGGCACCTCACCCCCTAGGGCAATGATATTGCCAGTTACACCCTTTCGATTTAATGAGCTAGTACACTTATGCCCATCCATGGTTGATCAGGAATCAAAGCGAATTGAGCGCTAACTTTGTGGATAACAAAAGAAAGTGGTCCAGGAACCTCAATCAAAATCAACCATCATCGAAAAGGTTGATATTGTTGAGGCCTACACCTTTGGTTCAGAATCTACAAAGAGCTATTCAGGGAATGAACCCTTCTATTCTAAGTGCCGCAGACATCATGAAGGTCCTTGCGGTACTCCATGTGGAAAATGTCAAAGGTATGGGTATCTGGCCAAAGACTGCAGATCTACCATTGGCAACACCACCACTAACAAACCTAAGTCTTGCTATGAGTGTGGAGACACAGGGCACTTTAGGAATGAGTGCCCAAAGCTGAAGAACAAGGGAAACAACACTGCTAAAGGAACAGGTTTCATGCTGAACTCCAAGGAAGCCCGTCAGGACCCAAGTGTGGTCTCGGGTACGTCCCTTCTCAACAATCTTACTGCTTCTATTTTGTTTGATATTGGTACTGATAGGAGCTTCATATCTGATGAGTTTAGTCTATTGCTTAACATCACTCCTATTGCTTTAGATGATAAGTACATGGTAGAGTTAGCTAATGGTAAACTCATAGGGACCGATAGTGTAATCCCAAATTGCACTTTAAACTTAGCCGACAAGCTCTTCACCATTAATCTCATTCATGTTGAGATTGGAAGTTTCGACGACATTGTTGGCATGGATTGGTTGTCCAAGCACCGCGCTTAAGTTATTTGCTACAATAAAGTTGTCCGCATTCCTCTCTTCACCGGTAGTACTTTGGTCATACAAGGGGAGACCGGTAGGACGAGATTAAATACCATATCATGCATGAAAACCGGAAAATACCTAAGAAAAGGTTATCAGGCAATCCTCGCGCACGTTATGGAGAAAAAGTCAGAAGAGAAGCGACTTGAGGATGTGCCCATCGTTAGAGACTTTCCAGAAGTCTTTCCCAAAGACTTGCCTGGTCTTCCACCACCGAGACAAGTTGAGTTCTCAATCGACCTTGTGCCCGGAACAACACCCATGGCACGAGCACCTTATCTCTTAGCCCCATCCGAATTGCAGGAGTTGTCCACCTAATTACAAGAACTTCTAGACAAAAGATTTATTCGACCGAATTCTTCACCTTGGGGAGCTCCGGTCCTGTTTGTGGAAAAGAAAGACGGCTCATTCAAGATGTGTATCGACTATAGAGAGTTGAACAAACTAACCGTCAAGAACCGTTATCCACTTCCTCGCATTGATGACCTATTCGACCAACTTCAAGGGTCAAGTTTCTATTCAAAGATAGATCTACGATCAGGTTATCATCAGTTACGAGTTCGTGACATCGACACCCAAAGACTGCCTTCCAAACTCGCTATGGGCATTACGAGTTCCAAGTGATGCCATATGGTTTGACAAAGGCATCGGCTGCATTCATGGACCTTATGAACCGAGTGTGTAAACCATATCTTGACAATTTCATTATTGTCTTCATCGATGACATTCTCATTTACTCGCGCAATGAACAGGAACATGCGCAACATCTCAAAACCATCCTAGAACTACTTAGACACGAAGAGTTATACGATAAGTTCTCCAAGTGTGAGTTCTAGATGCAAACCGTTCAATTCGTTGGTCATGTGATTGACAGTCAGGGAATTCACGTAGAGCCATCAAAGATTGAGGCTATCAAGTGCTGGCAAGCATCGACAACGCTGACTGAAGTACGCCAATTTTTAGGATTGGCTGGATACTATCGACGCTTCATAGAGAATCTCTCAAAAATAGCCCAACCTCTCACAACACTGACTCAGAAGGAAAAGAAGTTCAATTGAACTGATAAGCATGAGTCAGCATTTCAGCAACTGAAACAAAAACTTTGCAGTGCGCCCATTCTATGATTACCCAAAGGTAACGATGATTTCGTGGTATACTGCGATGCCTCACACCAAAGTCTTGGTTGCGTGTTGATGCAACGGGACAAGGTTATTGCCTACGCCTCCCGAAAGCTCAAAGTTCACGAGAAGAACTACACCACTCATGATATCGAACTAGGAGTCGTAGTGTTTGCGCTCAAATTCTGGACACACTATCTATATGGCACAAAATGTACCATCTTCACCGATCATAAAAGTTTTTAGCATATATTCGATCAGAAGGATCTCAACATGAGGCAACGTCGTTGGGTCGAGTTGCTCACCGATTACGACAGCGAAATCAAGTATCATCCGGGCAAAGCAAATGTTGTTGTCGATGCCCTAATTCGAAAGGAATGCGCCAAACCACTTAGAGTCCGAGCCCTCAGTATGATCATTCATATTGATCTTATCATTCAAATTCTCACTGCTCAACTCGAATCATTGAAACCCAAGAACCTGAAGAATGAGGCCTTGCGCAACATGGAGAAATAGTTTGAAACCAAACCCAATGAGGTCAAGTACTTCGCTAACCGAATCTGGTTGCCTAGTTTTGGAAACCTACGCGACTTGGTGATAGATGAAGCTCACAAGTCCAAATACTCTATACATCCTGGATCGGACAAGATGTATCATGGCATTAAGGGATTCTAGTGGTGGTCAAACAAGAAGGCAGAGATTGCCACATACGTCAGCAAATGCCTCACATGCTCTAAGGTCAAGGCGGAATATCAGAAGCCTTCCGGCCTACTCCAACAACCGGACATCCCTCAATGGAAATGGGAGCAAATTGCTATGGATTTCATCACTAAACTCCCGAAGACATCAAGCAGTTGCGATACCATTTGGGTGATCGTGGATCGGCTTACTAAACCTGTTCACTTCCTTGCCGTCAAGGAAACCGACAAAATGGAATGTCTCACTTGAATCTATTTGAAGGAGATTGTATCCTGACACGATGTTCCAATCTTGATTATCTCTGACAGAGATAGTCGTTTTACATCTCACTTTTGGCAATCATTACATAAAAATCCTTGGGTACTCGTTTGGATATGAGTACAGCCTACGATCGATAAACCGACGACCAAAGTGAAAGCACAATTCAAACATTGGAAGATATGCTATGCACCTGCGTGATAGACTTCGGTGCAAATTTGGAACATCATCTGTAATTGTGCAAATTCTTGTACAAGAACAAGTATCATACCAGCATTGGAGTTGCGCCATTCGAGGCACTGTACGATCGTAAGTTTCGGTCGCCTATCTGTTGCACCGAAGTGGGAGACAGCCAACTTACTGGTCCGGAAATCATTCATGAAACCACCAAGAAGATTGTTGGTATCCAACAACGGTTAAAGGCTGCACGTGACCGTCATAAAAGTTAAGCTGACGTGAGACGCAAGTATCTCGAGTTCCAAGTTGGAGATCGAGTTCTGCTCAAAGTATCACCTTGGAAAGGTGTCATCCGCTTCGGAAAATGTGGAAATCTAAATCCTAGATACGTTGGACCTTTTGAGATCCTTGAAAGGATTGGTCCAGTCACATATCGATTGCAGCTACCTCCCGAGCTTAGTAACGTGCATCCCACATTCCACATTTCTAATCTTAAGAAATACCTGTCCAATGAGACACTCATTATCCTGCTCGAGGAGATTCAAATCGACGAGAGACTTCATTTTGTAAGGACACCGGTGGAGATCATGGACCGTGAGATCAAACAGCTTAAGCAAAGTCGTATCCCTATCGTCAGAGTTCGGTGGAATTCGTGGCGTGGTCTGGAATTCACCTGGAACGGGAAGACCAAATGCGACTCAAATACCCACAATTTTTCACAGACTCTCCTCACACGACAATTCAGAGCTAAATTTCAGGACAAAATTTTCTTAACAAGGGGAGAATGTGACACTCGACCAATTAGGGCTAGTTATTCGTTCCTAATCATTATACTTATACATGTAATTAGTTATGTTATTTCTAATTATGTGTATCATTTTGTGTATTGATATATGTTTATAAATGTACACACATATGCGATTTGTTTAAATCATACATTTGACTATCGGATAGATTCCGATACATTAGAAATACGGATGTTGGTGAAAAAAATAGTAAATAATATGAAATTATTTTATAAACTCAAAAACTTATAAATATTATGTTGATAATATTTAACACGTTAATTATATCGTATAAGTAACACAAACGCAACGAAAACGCGCGAATTAAATTCGGCACCTAAAGGAAAGTCAATAAATAGTTTGACAACTCAAAAAAAGTATTTTAATAATACTTCAATGAAAATTTAACCAAAACATATCGTTAATTTAAACGTCTTAAAATAAAATTACGCGATTTAACAGTTAAACGAAATTAACGAGCAAACGACTAAAATACGTAAACACGGTCTGAGACTGAAAATTTAATCACACAAACCCATCTAATGGGGCCTATGGGGGTTGGCCACCTCCACTCCCACCACTAGCAATACATGCAAATTTACATCATCACATTTCTTCCCTTAACCATTCCCATTTCATGCATTCACTCATTTTCACTCTCTCAAATTCACACTTTTTCTCCACCTTCTCTCTACAACACTTTCTCACTCTAAAAAACTGAGAATCTCAGCCCTCTTTCACCATCCAACAACCACCTACAACTACCTACAACCACTACTTAAATCACCAACACTTTGCTAAAGGATTTCAAGAATTGGAAGCTCAAGAACATCATTTTCATCATCATCTTCACCTCCTTCTTCTAACCATCTTCTTTTGTAAGAATCAACACTTTCTATCTCTGCATGTTGCTTATTTATATGTTTTATGGTTCATCTAACTTGATTATGTCTAAATTTCAACTTAAAAATCCTTTTAGAAAAACATATATAAAGATACATAATCTGCCAAGAAAAGCACATCTTACTAAAATGATTATATCTCGAGTATTAGGAGGAGTTAGACAACGAATTGTTTTTTAAAATAACTACAACTTTTGTGTTTTACACTTTTTCCAGATCTGTACGTATTTTTGTGTATAAACTAATCTTTGAGACTGACCTGAACATGTTCGATAAATATGTTCGGTTGTTAAGCGGAATTATTTAAATATTGAAATGGACTCTTTAATTACAGGGAAACTTATGTAATAGACTGGACATATAGTAGATCAGTGTGTAATTTTTGTGAGGATTGATATTTTCTAGAAATGGTAGAAACTTGTGGCGAAACAAACCGACAAAATCGAAAAACACATTTAGGGACTGTTTTGGAAATAAATGTAAAAATGACACTTGTGGGTCACCAATGGTCACGAAACTCGTTTTATATAAGTATTATGACATGATAAAGGTTGTGTAAAAGTTTCGGGTCAAACCAAGCTAGTTTGACCAGTTTGAACAGATTTGACCAGTTGACCAGATTTGACCAGCTTGACTAGTTGACTAATTTAACCAGCTTGACTAGTTTGACCAAGTTGACTTTTGTTGACTTTCAGAAAACAACATATTTGACCACAACGTTCGGATATAAATGTATACATATACTTTCGAATACAATAAATGAAGCTTGAAAATTACTTACTACACTAAGTATTCAACACTTACAATAATCAAACCTTATACAAAACTTACATTCTTACATTACAAACCATCACCAACGGGCCATACATGTTTTCAAAATTTAAACAAAACAATCAAACATTGGACATAACTAGTTGATGGAAAATTAACATAGATGGTCTGTTGAGACATCTACTCACTAATATAACCTTGTGTGTTTTGGACGCCCGTCAGGTTACAGTCTGCGGACACATCATTTGGTACAACATCATATTTGCTTGCTTTGCTAACACATCAGACCTAGGTGAGTCTCATAGCCCCTATTTTATTGTTTTTACTCTGGGGTGAGAATACATGGCTGTTTTGTTTTACATGTGAACGCAAGTATCAAATATCGCTATATTCTGTATGAGTTAATCATCTAATCATCATAAGTCCTCACTAGCATAGTTTGGTAATACTTTGTAGCGTGAATGTTAGTGTATGGTACCATATGGGACTGACAATCCCCGTACGGGTCTGCAAGCACTGACTGGTCAAAACGGACGCATTATCATTTGTTCATACGTGTGTTGATTAGGCATACACATAGATGCACCCTCGCTCAGGCACTTAATTGTGATCCTGACACCTCAGTTAAGCTCAGACTATGTGCTCATGGCAGTTATATACATCATTTATCATTTACTTATTTTCTTAATTGCAAATCATTATACTTAAATCTTGCGGTTCATATATTACATTTTATCATTAAACCTGTGAACTCGCCAACTTTTAGCTGATCATTTTAGCGTGAATTCTTAGGTTCGCAGCAGCAGGTCTGCTCGCTCATGATGCCCATTAGCTCGAGTCTCATGCAAACATCAGGAGATTATCATGCATTACTATGTTTTGTATAAATTAGTTATGCCACAGAATCTCTTACATTAAATCGATCTTTTTTAAACTATTCTGACAGTGTAAAACTTTTATAATAACAATGTATTGTAACGACGCATATAGAGTCGTTAATTGTATACCTTGTGTGCTTGATATTTGATTAGTCGTGCCCCGACCCGAATCGCTTCCGCAACCTGAATTTGGGGGTGCGATATCAAACCTGATTGTTTTAAATGCAAAGGCAAAGCGAAGGTTGACAATGAATCTTTTAAAGTTAAAAATCAAAAGCAGGATTCACACTCTATATCTTCATTTGATTCAAACTTAACTGTGAAGAATCTGAAGAAAGATAAACTAGTTGATAAATCTGAAAAGAATAAACCTCCAACATCAACTAGCTCAACCTCAGGAACATCTACTTCAACATTTTCACCTAAGAGTTCATGTTTAACACATGTTCCTGTTAATAGACCTTTTGTGTGTTATCCTCCACCGAAACAATTTGAGGGTAAGCATTGGAATAAATCCTATGTGGAACGTGGTTCTTGTTTTCATTGTGGTCAACAGGGCCATATCATTAGGGATTGTAAGTTATTATCCCTAGATAGGTTTAGTAAAGGGATGCCAAGAACTTCATTCTTTTTAGGAATTCTTTTTCAATATCTTTTTCAAGGCGTGTTCATATTCGCCTGTATCTAGTTGTGCATCAAATTCTCCAAAACCTATGGCTAGAGTAAACAAAGTTTTGCCTAGTAGAATTCAAGTTCAACAACACAACATTGCTGAAAACAAATCATCTGAACCTAAGCAGGTTTGGAAACTAAAATCCACAAACAACACATCAAAGAAATCAACTTAGTTTTTAAAGTATCATAAACTCATGGATGTGATGATTATGGATGATAGTGGATAACCCAAGTTTATCAAGGCTTGGGTGTCCCATAAGTACTAATGTTTGATTATTTGTGGTGATGCAGTCAGGTTTTTGATAGCATATATATTAGTGACTGCAAGGATTGGATATTTGTTGAATTTTAGTTGGATTTCAAGGTGGTAAAAGTGCTAAAAAGGCATTTGATTTGATTTGATATGTGATTTTAGAACTTTTATTTAAACATTATCTGTTTTTATTTGTTAGTAAAGCAACAACCATTCTTTGTACTTTTTAGTATCAAAGACATGAAACGTTGCAAAATTGTTAAACAAAAATATATATTTAATGTTTATGGGGAGTATCTTTGAACTGAAATTGCGAAAAGAATTTGCTGTTTCGGGGGAGTAATTTTAATATTTAAAAATTCTGATTATTTGGATCAGAAATGTGAATAGAAAGATTCTTAATTCTTGAAAAAATGTTGGATTGTGTCTGTTAACAAATTGGGATATGATAGTACATTAGGTGATATGCACAAAATATAAATTTTATGGTTTATGTTTGATATATCAGTAGGTTTATCTGGCATATTTAAAAATGCTTTTATAAACATTAGCTTCATCATATGATGTATTGGTAGACATGCTACACACCGATTTTTCTGGGTTATTAAGAAGTAACTCTAATATGTGTCTATTATCTTGTGGTAAACACCTTGTGATGTACGACTGAATGTCTTAATTCCTTAATGTAGCTTGAGATACTTCTATATTTTAGGGTTTTTATCTGAAATCATTTAGGAGTTTATACCGATTCTTTCCTTTGTTTTACGTAAGTACAGACCTGGTCTCGATCAGTATAAGCTCAAAACTAAGCAAACTCAAGTAAATGTACTTGAAAAGTCTTAAATTCTAAGATACCTAACAAGGTCGCCAAAATGGTTTAACCAAGTCTGGTTTTGCTTAACCTGAATCAAGTTATGTCGCTTTGTTGTATGTTGGTACAGACCTGTCACCGCTGGCTTTTTACTTAAAGATGATTTTCTTATACTTTCTCTGAATATGGAAGCTATGTTCATGTCTGGGTTACAAGGGTATGTCAATGATGAGGATCACAGAGAAATATTCATACTAACAATAAAAAGATTAGCTCAGAAATACGGATGTAACGTGTTTAGATGGACAAACAATACCAATAATAATCTTGAAATAATTTTTATAAAAGGTGCTTTAAATATGTGTAGGTTCCCATACCGACCTAATCAGATCGTTAACTCGATTGAAAGTGCGGAATCCAAACAATCAAGTATTGAACGTTTAATCAATTAACAAACACAATATCTATAATATGTTGTATGTATTAACAATTGAAGTATAACGATTACAGACTCTTTCTCTGCTTTTGCTCTCCCTCTCACGACTCTCTTTCTCTCTCTCTCTAGGGTTTGATCAACCCTAAATGATAACCTAACACTTGTATTTATACTCACACTATGACTTACAAGCGACACAACTTGTGTCGCTATTGTGACCCTTGCGACACAAGCTCTGTGTCGCATGAACAGTATATTGTGTATATTTTCTATTTCACTATTCATTTACATACTCGCATATACACACTAACACTTTGCATTTTGTGTGTCAGTCACTTGGTCAACGTTTGTACTTGTCAAAGTCAATTAGTCTGAGTATGTAAAGTCGCAAAAAAATTTGTGTTTCCAATATTTGTTCATAGGCTTAAAAGTGTTCAATTTTAACATGGAAAAAGTTTCATTTTACCAGGGCATTTTTTGACGTTTTCGGCTGAATTTTTGGCGGGAAATTCGCGAAAATATTTGTTGTACCAAAATTTTGTTTTTGAACTTAAAAGTTCATAATTATAGTTTGGGAAAAGTTTAGTTGTACTCAAGCAATTTTCAATATTTTCAAACCAAATTTTGGTGGGAGAATCTGGTTGTCTGTGTTTTAGATTAGGTCCCAACGGTCGGTCAAGGAATCGCTTCCTTGTCGTTGCTGACCTTCCAGTTAGGACCGCGCAATCGGACGGGTGGTTTTATATTTACAGAGCTGGGGACCTAAGTTTTACTATGGCTAAGGGTAGTTAGCGACAAGTAATGACTCAGGGTCATTTTTAAGATCAACCGTATTGTGAAACCAAGCAGTCAAGCCGATCGATTCGATTTAGTAGGGTTTGTAAACAAGAGTTTGGATTTTTGGGTTTTTACTTAGGTCCTAAATTAAACTAAATAAACAGCAAAATAAAATAATAGGTGATAATCAGTATAGAGAGGAGTGTTTGTTGTGATTTCATTAGCCTAAGGGGAGATGATGTTTGATTTTGATATTTTGAAAACGTTCTTTCTAAGTATTTGTGTTCTACTGTTTTAGGTACTTTATGGTGTTAACACTAGCACCCTACTATCTGATTCCTCATATAGTATGTCACTGAGTACTAGGTTGTCATGATTCTGATCAGATCAGGCTGCTCTACCCCCAATACTGTCTGTGAAGACTAGTGACCCTTTTTGAAGTTAATTCATGGGCTCATGAATAAGGTAACAGACCGATATTTAATTTTTAACCGTTCTTTGATACCATAAAGTATTCTAATTCAAATAGAGCATTTAAGAACTAATTCGGAAAGCGTCTGTTAACTTCTCATCCATGGTTTGTTAGGTTCAGAGCTGGTGGAAGACCCAGTGCTACTCAGAATGTATACACCGACGTCCGTTCCATAGCTTGGGTGTATGGGAACCGTTCCCAAAGGATGGTTCCGACACTTACACGAGGTACTAAGACGTTTTACGGCATTCCATGCCTTGCGCACTAATGCAAGTTATGGTGTATATACCGACGACCGTTCCGTAGCTTCCATGTGTTTGTACTACACCAGCGGTGGTTCCCGAACTATACTAAGTAATAGATCATTTTACGGTATTCCACATATGTTGCACATTCAGGTCACTCTGAACCCTCTTAAACTTAATTTGTATTAAAGCATACCCATCTATGATATAAACCCAGCCCTCACTTAATATTACCCAATAAATCCCTGATTTATTCATATTGTACTATACATTTGGTTTAGCGGTATTTCCAAAGCTTCGAAATCAGACCATGCATAGATAGCACAGATAATTAATTACCCTTGGAACAAGGTTCGCGACTCCTTGTCTTTTAGGGTTTTAACCACGTTTATTGGAGGAAAGGCGATAGTTTTATGAAAAGTTTATAATCATAAATGAAAAGTTAAACAGACATAGTTTTCAGTTATATATTTAAGTTAACATCATCCCCCATTATATCGGTTAACTACATCACAACAAACACACAAGCTAACTACTCACTAATCATGGCAACGAATCCTAAATCTAGCATAATAACAATAGCATGCAGTATAATAGATAAGGAAAGAGATAACCGTAATAAATGCGTAGTTTGAATATAAGCTGAAAGATTATAACGAGCAGAGCCTCGAATATTAAAAAGCACCCATCCAAGTATCTTCAACAAATATTACAAAATAGCCCCTCCGTTAGTCCCATTAAATATTAACGAGGAACTAACTACTAACTAACTAACCTAAACTAGAGAGAAAATGAAAGTAGTGAAATGTGTTGTTGAATGGTGTGAATGGTGAATGGTGAGAAATGAGGAGGTTTAAGCCTCTATTTATTGGCATCCAAGAATCGAGTTAACACTTAACACCCTCGCTCCATTTTAACGCTGAAATACACCCCCTAGCTATAGAATTCGACACCAAAAGGGGCGTATTTGATACCAAATAGGGCGTATTCGGTACCAAATAGGCGTATTCGGTAGCAAATGGGGCGTATCCGGCAGCGTAGAGGGGGTATACCACCCCTAAAGGGGGGTATATGGCCCCAAAGAGGGGGTATACGACCTCTATGGGGGTGTATACGGCCCCTAGAGGGTGGTATACGGCCCCTGCAGGGGTGTGTAGCCCGTGGTTGTTGCCTTGTGTGCTGGATCGTAAGTCTCGTGCACTGGTCGAACTTCGTTTGGCCATAACTTCTTCATTCTTGATCCGTTTTCAGCGTTCTTTAAATCCACGTGATCGTAATTACCTGAAAATGAAAATGAACTAATCAAAGAATAATTTCAAGGTAATATGCTAAAAAGTGCTTGCAGAACGTGACCGTATCGTTTATGCTTTGTTGTGTACGTTATTTAGTCATTTTACTTGATTTTTGAAGCAATGCCTTATTTTTAGCCTTAACAATGAATTTTGGTGAAAAAGTATTGATATTGAATGATTTCATCCATTTTGGGGCTAAAAAGGTGGGGATTATGTACGCAAAAATGTGACTTTTTACGTCAAATCAAATATCCCACACTTAGACATTGCTTGTCCTCAAGCAATTCTTCAACTATCCTCACTTTAAAAAGATGTTTTAGGTCCAATTTTTGCGAATTAAAATATTTCTGAAAACAATCATTCTTCATACAAGTAACTTGTTTCAGAAAATCGAGACAAATAAGATAGTTGTTCCAGAAATAAGAAATGAATATCTTTGGGCATGCTTCTGATTCTCGTGATCTTTGCCATACACATGACTTAGGCAATCTCACCAGGTGGTCACTCAATTCACTCAGAAGTGTATCGGGTTTCCTATTATTCTAAACAAACAAAATCACTCAAAAGCCAGTCATGCAGCATTCATCATCATAAGCTTGATCGAGAATCATATCTCCACCACTTAGGTGAGGACGGTGCTAATTATCCCAAGACATTCATCAGGTTGTAGTGTGAAGTGAGGGCTAAAGGGTATGGATAGTGGGATGTTTTTAGGTTTAGAGGGGTATTCTTATCTCAGGACTTTTAAATTTATGAACGGAAATGGATAACGGTAAGGAAGTAAAGATAGCTGACTTCTATCTTTGAAAACACACGAAATATATATAATTCAGAGATCGGAGTTTTCGAGAGATTTGAAGCACTTAGCTTTATATTATGACATATTTTTGGCTTAGAATTTCTTTGCCAAGGAGATTCTATTTTTTTTTTTTGATAAATGCCTTTTGAGATCCTTTCTTACATTCATTTTTTCAATCTTTTGACATTTCGAATTTTACTTGGTGTCAATTTTTCACACATTCAGACTTTCTCGATATTCTTGAGATTTTGATTTTTGAAACGCACACGAGAAATTTTGAGTAAAACACGAGATTTATGATTTTTGAGTGAAAGCAAAAAGAATACCTAAATAGCATTTTTCAAAAATTTAAAAATTCTAAGATAAGGTTTTGGTGGGTATGGAAGTGAGTGGGTTTTAAAACTTGGGTTTTCAAGAAACGAAAAGGTTAAGGCTCAACAAGGTTTACTAAGCGAATCATCGATACTAAAAATGAGTATCGGCAGCGTTAGGCTTGAAGAGATATGAGAAAATGGGTTTATTTCCTAGGGAATGTCAAGGTCATCTAATTGCACCTATATCGCGTATGTTACTCACCAATGTGGTCTCGAAATGCATACTAGGAGCAAGTTCTAATTCAGAAATGCATACATCAGCACACACAACAAATGAATAGTGAAGCATTTAAAATGAATGTTTATATAGGCTCAAGATACCTCACTGCAATTAATATGGGTTGTATGTGCTTAGTCATGCGCTGCCCCTAAGATTATCATTTCTTAATTTGAGAAATTTCTGCCTTATTTACACTACTTTCCAAAATAACTTACTCATATTTAAAATGGTTCCTCTTAGAAATATTAAAATTCAAAGAAATAGCAGAGCTAACTGAATGAGTAGCTATCTACTGTCGAAGTTAAGCTCATGCTTTTCTTTATTTTATGCAAAAAATTTAAAAACTTAGATCAATTTTTAAAGTGAGGAACATTTTAATTTTTAAAGTGAGGAACATTTTCTGAGTTGTTATTTGGACACAAAATTCTATCTATGGTATTCTATACCACTATCCCACACTTAGAGGAACATTGTCCCTAATGTTCTCTTCAGTGGAGATTTTATTGGAAGTAAAATCCCACACTTAGAGTTTAAACATATAAGAAAATATTTCTCAAGTGTTAATTTGGGCTGGAATCCCACACTTAATGATAAGCTTAGGATATGGTATAGATTACTTTTGTTAATTAACTGTACTCAATAAAGCAAAAAGATAGAAACAGAGAAAGGATGAAGAAACTCCCCAGATAGCTAAAAGCTGAAGATCTGAATATGTGTCGATAAGTGGAAAGGTCTTTGCAGCAACTCCATGAGGATTATTCAGCTTTCAGGGGGATTGTCTTTAAATGAGAACCTTGCCTTCCATTTCAACCATCATTTGTGAATCAATCTCTTAAGTGTGAACACGTTGGATATACCTTTTAACTCTCATCTTCATATTTTTGCAATAAAAGAGAATCACTGTCTCAGAATGAAAAGATGTTTTCTATTACAAATCATTTTGTAGAACATATGTTTTTAAACGAGTTCGAGCATAATGCATGCAAGTACCTCAAATGCTCGAAACATATGAACTAATTTTTGAAAAGTGTTTCCTATCTGTCTGAGACAAGTGATTTTGCAAAAGATGAGTTTTTGACTTTAAAATATTTTGAAAATATTTTTGAGGTATATCCAAGTGTGAAGGATATTCGGAGATTTATCTTCACTTATTAACACACAATCAACACACATTTTATTACTAGGGTTACCTCCCGAGAAGCGCTGCTTTTAGAGTCGAGAGCTCGACTTTCCTTCCCTCAGAATCAGTGGGTGGTGGAACTTCCAGGGCCAATGGTGTGGAAGGTAGGACCCTGGAATGGAATCTCAACAAGTGGCGGGAGATAACCTGAGTGATGTTTGGGATCCTTTCCACATGAAGAGGGAAGCTTTCAAAGTGTTTTTCAGCTACCCTTTGCAAGTGAAGGAGGTCCCAGGTGATATCATCGACTGACTTTGTTATGACTCCGTTGGGATCAAAGATGAGGGTCCCCTTGGATCTGACAACCTCACGCTCAGGGCGTTCTCTCCTTAAAGAATCCATGAAACCGAAGAAGCGTAGATCTATGTCTTCATGATTTTCTGGGTTTCTTCTTAGTGTATGTATGGATTCTTGAATACCCCGGAGAAGCTCGTTTTGGTGACTGGAGTACGTGAGGTCAGAACTCCTAAAGATGTTTAAGATTCTATAGTAGACTTCACGTAGACCATCATGAAATAGCTGCCTGGGTTCTTCTGGAGGAACAGTACCAAAGATCTCTGAGAGACGTTTCGTGAAAAAGTTTGCAGTGTTGACCATTGTTCCATTTGGGATGGAAGATGGGATGGCATGCGTTCTTTCATCCAAACTCACGTATTCGAGCCTCTCAATAATCTTGTGGGCGTGATGTTTAATTGTGCAGTCGATGTAAAACCTATGTGGTGAGGTATCATCAATATGGTCGTTACCGGCTATGGAATCCATCAATCCTCTTAGATCATTCATCATCTAAATGTCTACTTCCTCCTCAGGGTTCCCAGATGCATAGTCCAAATTGTACCTGTAAGAATGTAGCAAACTCATTTATTGGTTGGAGTATGGAAATGCGGACCTGATTAGGGCTTCATAAACCTTTCCATATATGACTTTTCGTTCCTCAAAGAACTCTAGCTCATCTGTAGCAGGGGTCTCATCAATATGGTGTTCTTGCAGAAGCTGACTTGCTAGATCTTCGATGAAGGTATGAATGCAGTTTTGTAGAATTTGAGGACTCCTAGAGTTATTAGCACGATAGACCGTATACTCAGCGTTGATTTCCTCGATTAACTCTCTCTGTCTCGGAGTGTACTCATTAGTCGAGTCTCTAATGACAGCCATGATCATATGAAAATCATCCTCAAATCTTTCGAGAGCACTGATCATCCCTTCATGGGTAGAGACGACCTGAACCTGGATGATCTCGAGAGGAGGATCAGGAATAACTGGAGATGCACGAAGGTGGATGGAGCAGACATCTATTGGAACATCTATAAAGATGACATCATTCTCATCACTGTCCGTTATTGGAGCGTCCGTGTTCTGAGAATTAGGGAGCTCAACAGTATCGGATGGTGGCTGAGTTACATCGATGATTTGTGATATAGGCTGAGAAGAATCCATTGCAATGTCCTTTTCTTCAGGGCAGGAGTGATCAATCGGTTGGCCTTCATCTGTATCATCATCTGACAGATTGATTGGAATATTTTCAAGCTGCATGATCTCTTCTGTCGGATGCTGAGAATCAGGGAAGTATTCATGAGGTGGTGTGGATTGATAAACGTCCTCCTCTTGCTCTTCCGCTTCTGGCTCATCCTCTTCTTGATCCTCTTCAGATTCTTCCATCTCATTGTCCTCTAGCTCTGAGTCCTCCATCTCTTTTGTCTCGGATTCAGATTCTTCTGTTGATGAGATGAGACAGGTATGGTCATCGGGTACATATGTGTCTGAAGGACCTAATTCGGATGTATCATCATCGGATGTGACTCTGCCAGTTGATATGGTGTATATCTAAGCATGCTCTCGAAGAGAACTATCAGCCTGATCAACTTGGAAGGACACAGTCTCCCCGTTGGCTCGAAGGCTTATAGTCTGCGAGTATACATCTATGATAGCGCGGCAGTGTTCATGAAAGGCCTGCCTAGGATGATTGGTATATTGATATCTTACTGTATATCCATCACAATGAAGTCAGTGGGAAAAAAGAATTTATCAACCATAACCATTATATTTTCGGCTATTCCTCGTGGATATCGGACCGAATGATCGGCAAGTTGCACGCTCATCTTTGTAGGCTTATGGTTTCCTAATTCTAATCTGACGTATAGAGAGTAAGGCATGAGATTGATGCTGGCTCCAAGATCGGCCAAGGAACGAATCACGCCTGACTGATAGATAGAACAGGGCAAGGTAAAACAACTAGTATCTCTAATTTTTTGGGCAGGTTGCTTACGACGGCTGAACATTCCGCATTCAGTGGGATAGTAGATACGTCGGGTATCTTATCTTTGGTGGAAAGCATTCGCCTAATGTTCTTGGCACTGGTGGGGATTCTAGACACGGTGTCTAAGAATTTAGCATCGAGCTTGAAGGAGTTAACCTTGTACCTTTGCTTAAGACGATTAGGGAATGGGATTCTCACTTCTCTAGCAGGAGTGGGTATGGATGGTGTCTCAACCATCTTCGGGACAGGAGATTCTTTCTTCACCGGAAAAGAAGTATTAGTCTGGCTCGGTGCCACCTTTGGGTCCTTGGAGGTTACTTGTTTGGCCTCTTCCACGTGTGGGTTTTAAATGGTATTGCTTGGAAGGGTTCCATGGGGTCTAGTGTCAAGACGCTGAGCCAACTGACCGATTTGGTTCTCAAGGTTTTTTAAGAACCGAGAGTTGGTTTCTAAGGAACAGGTCAGTTTGGTCTTGTCTGGCGGTGGTTCTCTGATTAAATTGTGTCTGACCCTCAATAAATTTGGTGAGATTATCATCTTGACTAGTGATAGGCACAATGGTCTTTGTGGTATCACTAGGTGGGCTGACATCTGGTGCGGTTAAGGATAAGGGTTGGTTGTAGGTGAGTTGGGGTTGTTGTGTGTAGGTTAGGTATCTTGGTTGGTATTTGGGTTGGAAGGTTGGTTGGGTGTTTCGTGGAGGAAATTGAGTGCGTCTTGTCCTAGGTGGAGAAGTTCGTGCGAAACCAGGTGGATTTTGTGGTCGAGCTGGGAATTGTGCGTAGTAGACCGTGCTGTCAGCTGGATCTTCATACTCAACTTGATATTCTTCCGTGGGAAGGTGAGCACAGTTCTGGCAAGCCTGAACTTGGTGGATCTGCTGCGGTTGCTTCTTTAGCTCTCCTAGCTGTTTCATCAACGACTCAATCTGCTCACTCAAGGATTTGATTGTCTCAGGTTGGATTTGGTTGTAGGAGGATAGAGGTAGTGATGAGGATTGCTCATCTGTCTTCCAGTCGTGATGGTGCATCGTCATATTCTCGATCAAGTTCCAAGCTTCTCCATCCGTGAGTTGCATGAAGTTGCCTTGAGCAGCTGCATCAAGGGTGGTGCGGTGATTTGGAACAAGACCGTTGTAGAATGTGCATAACTGGGCAATCTTTTCGAGTTTGTGGTTTGGGCATTTCTTCAGAAGGATCTTGAATCGTTCCCATGTCGTATAGATAGATTCATCACAAGCTTGGTGCAAGTTTGTGATGTCATTTTTAGACTTGGTTTATTTGGATGGAGGGAAGTATTTGGTTAGGAATTTGGTAGCCATATCCGTCCATGAGGAGACTGATCCTGTCTCAAGTCCCTCAAACCATGTCTGGGCATGTAGATTGAGAGAATAGGGGAACAAGTATAGACGAACTATATCCTGCTCAACCCTGTTCTGCTTGTAAGATTTAGAAATCTGAATGAATTTGTTGATGTAGGCGTTGGGGTCATCACGGGGTAAACCGTGGAATTGACAGTTATCTTTGATGAGTTGAACGATGTGGTGTTTAAGTTAGAAAGATGCGCCTTCGATTACCGGATAGCTGATGGGTCCTCCTCGTCCTTCGATAAATGGTTTGGTGTGGTCGGCGAGAGTGATCTGTGCGGCCATCTGTCGGAAGTAAGAGCGTCTTTATTTGCGAATTGTTTGGATAATCGACTCAGGATCAGGTGTGAAGATAAGTGGTTCAGTCCTGGATGATCTGGTCGATTGTCGTTGTGTGTTGTGGGAAGGAATTTTCGGTTGGAACAAGGTAAAGAAAACTACAGGTATTTACAGGTGGAACTAAATAGAAAAGTTCGTCAAGATGCCTAAGAGTCTTACGATTGAGTCCCCGGCAACGGCGCCAAAAACCTGATCGGGTCCCAACGGTCGGTCAAGGAATCGCTTCCTTGTCGTTGCTGACCTCCCAGTCGAGACCGCGCGATCGGACGGGTGGTTTTATATTTATAGAGCTGGGGACCTAAGTTTTACTATGGATAAGGGTAGTTAGCAACAAGTAATGACTCAAGGTCATTCTTAAGATCAACCGTATTGTGAAACCAAGCAGTCAAGACGATCGATTCGATTTAGTAGGGTTTGTAAACAAGAGTTTTGATTTTTGGGTTTTTACTTAGGTCCTAAATTAAACTAAATAAACAGCAAAATGAAATAATAGGTGATAATCAATGTGGAGAGGAGTGTTTGTTGTGATTTCGTTAGCCTAAGGGGAGATGATGTTTGATTTTGATATTTTGAAAACATTCTTTCTAAGTATTTGTGTTCTACTGTTTTAGGTACTTTATGGTGTCAACACTAGCACCCTACTATCTGATTCCTCAGATAGTATGTCACTGAGTACTAGGTTGTCATGATTCTGATCAGATCAGGCTGCTCTACCCCCAACACTGTCTGTGAAGACTAGTGACCCTTTATGGAGTTAACTCCTGGGCGCATGAATAAGGTAACAGACTGATATTTAATTTCTGATCGTTCTTTGATACCATAAAGTATTCTAATTCAAATAGAGCATTTAAGAACTAATTCGGAAAGCGTCTGTTAACTTTTCATCGATGGTTAGTTAGGTTCAGAGCTGGTGAATGACCCAGTGCTGCTCAGAATGTATACACCGAGGTTCGTTCCATAGCTTGGGTGTATGGGAACCGTTCCCAAAGGATGGTTCCGACACTTACACGAGGTACTAAGACGTTTTACAGCATTCCATGCCTTGCGCACTAATGCAAGTTAGGGTGTATATACCGACGACCGTTCCGTAGCTTCCATGCGTTTGTACTACACCAGAGGTGGTTCCAGCACTATACTAAGTAATAGGTCGTTTTACGGTATTCCACACATGTTGCACATTCAGGTCACTCTGAACCCTCTTAAACTTAGTATGTATTAAAGCGTACCCAATAAATCCCTTATTTATTCATGTTGTACTATACATTTGGTTTAGCGGTATTTCTAAAGCTTCGAAATCAGACCATGCATAGATAGCACAGATAATTAATTACCCTTGGAACAAGGTTCGCGACTCCTTGTCTTTTAGGGTTTTAACCACGTTTATTGGAGGAAAGGCGATAGTTTGATGAAAAGTTTATAATCATAAATGCAAAGTTAAACAGACATAGTTTTCAGTTATATATTTAAGTTAACATCATCCCCCATTATAACGGTTAACTACATCACAACAAACACACAAGCTAACTACTCACTAATCATGTCAACGAATCCTAAATCTAGCATAATAATAATACCATGCATTATAATAGATAAGGAAAGAGATAACCTTAATAAATGCGTAGTTTGAATATAAGCTGAAAGATTATAACGAGCAGAGCCTCGAATATTACAAAATAGCCCCTCCGTTAGTCCCGTTAAATATTAACGAGGAACTAACTACTAACTAACTAACCTAAACTAGAGAGAAAATGAAAGTAGTGAAATGTGTTGTTGAATGGTGTGAATGGTGAATGATGAGAAATGAGGAGGTTTAAGCCTCTATTTATAGGCATCCAAGAATCGATTTTACACTTAACACCCTCGCTCCATTTTAACCCTGAAATACACCCCCTAGCTATAGAATTCGACACCAAAAGGGACGTATTTGATACCAAATAGAGCGTATTCGGTACCAAATAGGGCGTATTCGGTAGCAAATGGGGCGTATCCGGAAGTGTAGAGGGGGTATACGGCCCCAAAGAGGGGGTATACGGCCTCTATGGGGGCGTATACGGCCCCTAGAGGGTGGTATATGATGTGTGCTAAGTATAGGCAATTATAATCACAAGTTTAATTAAGGAAATACTAAATAATACTATCACACAATTCAGGCAAGTGTTATCCTGATCATAGAATATAGTTTTTTATAAGTAAGTCCAGATTTGAACACAGGAAACGTGATTTAATCTATAGCTAACTATCTATTTATCCTAATTACAATTATTACAATTAATCTACAAATTCACAATTATAAACAATAATATACAATAATATATAAGATAGGGGGGACGTTTTAGTTCCGATCGAACATATATATATATAATTGATACCAATTCTTTAAGTTTAAAGAACAACTTAAGAATACTCAATTGGATAGAAGATTATGACTATTTAAACTATTATTTATTACACTTATTATATCAACTTATGTGTATTTGCGTGTTGGCTATTATTATTGTGATTTACTAATGTAGAAAATCTCAAAGGTTATGACAACTCTCATATAGCAATACCATCAAAGGTTATGTAAGTACCACTATTTATTAAGATCTATCAACATTTTATTAATGCAATTCCAGGGTCGGTTGAATCATAATGCTATTTAACATTTAATAAAACATAATCACTTAATATAAAAACCCAAAAGGTTACTGCAGTTTATCTATAAATCAGTTAATTATGATTATTAACATAATATAACACATAATTCTTACATAATAATATTCAATAATATAGTTCCAACATAAACATATAATTCATATAATAACATAATAAACATACATTTAAACATTTATAATGAAAATCTACTAAGCAATTAATTCAAATAAACAATATCCATAGTAACCCAAAAGGTTAGTGAAGCTACAAGGATAAAGAAACCGAACCAAGTTGATGAACTAGCTTTTCCTAGGTTGAAAACCTTCAAACCCTAGCTCCTTAGCCTCCAAATTCGCACCTAAAGTCGACCTTAACCCTTAACTTTCGACTTTGTATTCTAAGAATCGTATATGGTATAACCAAAACTAAGCCTCTATATATACTAATTCTGGCCGACCCTCCAACCGTCGGTTGGAACCTCCAACCGCCGGTTGGAGTTATTTGAGTAATACTCCAACTCTGCGTTCTCCACCGTTTGAACCCTTTTAGCCCCAACCGCCAGTTGGGCAATCCAACCGCCGGTTGGGCTTATTTTCCAGAATCTTCCAAAATCGGTTTGGGCTTCACATTGGACCTCTTTTTCTTCTTTAAATGAATTTACTTGTTTTCTTGGCCCAAATCTTCAATATTATCTTTTTAGTCTTCATTCTTTAAGGTTTAGATCTTCCTTTTCTTCAATTGCTTTAATTACTTCAGTTTCGGTCTTATTTTCGTTCATTTTTCCTCAATCTTCAATCAAAATACATTTCTGCGAATATTAACAAAATAAGTACCTAAAATCATATAAATGCATAAAATATATATAAATATAGGGATAAATTACTATAAAATATACTATATATTTGATGCTTATCAAATATCCCCACACTTAAGTTCTGTTTGTCGTCCTCAAGTAGAATACTGAATAAAATTCAAAAATAAGCATCAACTTAATATTTAATAATCAAAATACCAAAACTAAAAACCTGTTTTATAATTTAAAAATTTAAACAATTTAATTAACATGGATAACTATAATGTACAACTAAAAATTATTATTATTTGTGTAATATATAGCCCATGAATGATTACTAATATATTTATCCATTTTAAACAATCTATATTTATACTTCTGAATACATCTTTATTATTATTATGTGTATTACTTATGATTTCCATATATGATATACTCTTAAACTTAATCATGCAATTTACTTTTATATTCCAAATATATATATAAAATCCATTTTTAAGAATCAAGACATTGGTGACAGGTCTACATTTACATGCAACAGAGCGACATAACTTGATTCAGGTAAAGTAAATTTTTAAATCAAACCAGCGGTGACAGGTCTGTACAGCCGTACAACAAAGTGACATAGTTTGATTTTTATTTATATTTTTTTCTCTTTTGAAAGAACTTCTCTTTCTTCTACTTTATTTAAGAATACTAATTAGAGACCAGGTCTGTACTTACGTACAACAGAGGAAACAATTAGTAGACTCCCAAATGTTTTTATATAAATATGAAGATATATAAAATTATCGCATGATAAATCTAAGAATTAAGACTTTTATGTCATATATCATATTATGTACCATAATATAATAAACAAGTTATTTAATTTCTTAAAATTCAGAAATCTTCATATAGATTGCCTATTAATATATCATATCATGTAACTATATATCACTTATTCATTAAGTTGCTTACGTTATATATATAAAAGAGTTAATCCATATTAAAGTCTAAACTTTTAAATACAAAACAAATTTTTAACAAAAGTATTCTAATTAATAAATACTCAATTATACACTTAAAATTTTAAATTTTAGTAAAAATTAAAAACAAGAGAAACTTAAATAATTAATTAAAGAAATTCTTTTTCTTACGAACCCTATCCCCACACTTAAATTATACAATGTCCTCATTGTATAAAAATGATAAACAAAAGTGAGTAAAGGAAAAGAAAAATAGAACAGAAAAACTCCCCTGACTGAATTTTCAAAAATTCATCATTGGCTAAGAAGATTTCTGATTGGTTGAATTCTTGATCTCTTGAAAAATAATATACAACATCCACACTTTCGTAGTTAATCACGATTGCATTTAGCATATGCAATAAGCCTTTAGACCCCTCGGTATCCCGAGTGGACGAGTTATAGTCTCGTGAGGGTTTCCAGGGAACATACCCACAAAGTTCATTAATAAAATAGACTGTATGAAAGAAAGTGCTGAACTTACTGCCAGTCTTGTGCTATAAAAATAAAATAACCAAATTAATTCATAATAATAATAAGTACTAATGATAGTAATAATAAATACAGTTATCCATAATGTATATCAAATGTATCAAACAGAAACTAATCATCCTGCCCAGAATGCCTCGAAGGTCCAGCTCCAGCATCAAAGAATGAAGGAACATATGGCTGGTACTGAATAGACCTCTCACGTAACAGCTGCTGCAATAACTCGTGCTGATAATCAGATCTGTGATAACTCTCCCTCTCAAATCTATCAAATCGCTGCTCAAACCTGGTAAAACGATGATCAATCATGTCAAATCTCCTACCATGAGCAATCTCCATCCTCTCTAACCTCTGATGAATATCCTCTAACATATCACCTCTGCCACGCCCTCTACCACGAGCTCTACCTCTACCTGCTGGTAACTTAACCTCAGGTACTGGGATCTCAGGAACTAACAGTAGTGGAATAGGTGGTCCTCTCAATCTGGCTCTATGAACCGGCTGCTGTCCTGGCGCAACCTCAGGTGTCCATAACAAAATCCCCTCCTGTACCCCAACCTGAATAATCCCTAGCTCAATCAACTTGTCCTCGCCTAGCAAGGACATCCCAGGGGTAACGGGTGTACACGTCAAAAAATCAGCAGCAGTCAAACCATAATATCTAGCAATCCTAGTGACATATTGTCCTCCACATATACTACTGGTCGACCTATACCCAGTGGCACCTGTCGTCATCCAATGCACTAATTTCCAGGGAACATTGATCAGTGTCCCCTGAATCATAGTGTGCAAGAAAAAGAAATCAGGCTGGTAGACCTTCTCAGGTCCCGTATGCCTGCCACAAATAGAAGATGATAACAACCTATGCAATAATCTATGAACAGGACTACGCATGTGAATGTCAAAAGGTGCTCTCTCCCCATAATCAACAATCGCTAAGTCCCTCCAAAAAGCAGCTATCTCCACAGATGAATACTGACCCACCATACCCGCAGTCAAATGATCCATAAAAAATGGGTTGTGGAGCTCATCTAATGTATAGAGCCCCACAACAATACTAAACTCAATCAAACTCATCGTCCTAAGCTGACCTCCTAAGCAAAAAGAAATCGAGGGCTGGTCAAACTGCCTAGACGTGGAATCAAATCTAAGGGTGGTATAAAACTCAATAACAAGCTCTCTATAGATAACCTCCTGAATCTGAAATAAACGAAACCAAGCCTGTGACAAAAAACCAACATCACCTGATGGTAAAGTATAACTCTGAGTCATGAGCCTCCTCAGAGTAACATCCCCAGTCTCCCCGTCCTGGCGAGGGTCAATAACTCTCTCCATGAGAGACCAATCAAGTACCTCCGGAACCTCAACAGGCTGAGCCACCAACTCCAGTAATCTGTCATCGTACTCTGTCCTGCGCTCCTGAGTGATAGACTCATGCTAAAATCTCAAAAATGTATGTTACTGGAAGTCATCTATGGCTAATAGTGAAAGTCCTCTCTGTCGTCTCGTAGCCATATCTGTAAAATAAATATTAAAACTTTCTAAAAAATTAGAAATTTGGGCAGCATTTCTGCTTAATATTTGATAGCCACCTATTAATTATATCTAACAAAGCATAATATGTGTTTTTATTTCGAAATATAATATCGAATCAAATAAATGAACATTTCATAAAAAAATTGGTTGTCAAAAGTTTGAAATAATCATTTTTCTTACGTAAAATTTTAAATTGTATATTTGTTAATATTGTGTTTAAGAAATTTTTATAATTTTAATTTTAAGAAATTTGTAATATTATCGTTTTGAATATATCGAGTCATAAAGTATACAAAAATCATTATATAGTCGAATTTTATTTATAATTATAATTTAATCAAAAAAGTAGTTTTTAATAAATATCATTTATTCAAATAACTAACTAAAATTTAGCCCTAATCCTAATCAATCCACAACAATCCGCAAAAATCCTTAAAAATCACAACTTAGCTATCCTAACTAATTTCTAAGTATTCCTAATCATTTAAACTATCAAACTCAATCCACAATTCGCAAATAACATAATAATAATAAATATTACGAAATTAAAATGCGAGAAATAATAAACACGAGTTAGAAATCATACCTTTGATACGAAAAACGTGAAAATGTTGTGAGATGATGATGATAATGTGATGTTCGTACGTGTGTGTGAAATGTGTGTGTTTTTGGGTGTGTAAATGGCAGAAACCGAAAGGTTTCTGGTTTAAGCGGAAAAGAGCCCAACCGCCAGTTGGGTTTTTCCCCAACCGCCGGTTGGTTCAAAAATTGGGCTCAGGTCATTCGGCCCGAATTTTTAATTGGGTTTAATTCTTTTTTTTAGCCCATTTTCGATTAGTACATACTTTAAATATATTTTAAATGAAATTTCAATATACAATATTATTAACTAACAATACTTTATTTATACGTATTTTTAACGTATTTTAAAAGTAGTCTTCTTATAAATGCAATATACAATATTGTTACATATTAACTATATACTATTTGTATTTTATTTGAAGAAAATTAAATGTATTTGAAAAGAAGACTTACCATTTCGTTCCTCCAATTAATATAAATACCTACATTGCTGTTAGTTGTTACGAGCAATAGATATATATAAACCTATTTTGGTATACATAGATTTATAATCAGTGATTGTGTCGACTCATTCACTGTTTGAAAATTCAATTGTCGACTTTATCGAATTTCAAATACATTATTTCAATCTACTTGTCACCAAAATATTAAATTTAATATACCTGCAACCTTGTAATCAATGTTAAGCATCCATTCAAAATTTATAGTATTAAGTATTTTTAATCAAACTCTTATCACTATTGCAACTCGTGTAAAAATTCAATTCTAAATACTTAGCTTTCTAATATTTGTGTAGCTAATACAAATAAAGAAGAGATAAACATATAAATCCGAAAGCAATAAACTTATATTAAATAAGCACGAAATTAACAATAAATTCCAATTATTCAAATAAAATTCAAATCCTAAAAATAGAAAACAGAAAAATATAACTAGCTATTAAGAATGAAAAAGTTGCAAATGATCTTCAGAAGTAATTTTGTTGGTCTTCAATCCTAATTCCCATAGATAGGTTTTCCAAAATTCTCAGGATAAATCCTTCGAAAATGCACATATATTTTATTAGCTAACTCGGGTATTGGTGAAGCAAATTCAGAGAAACTCTCATGATGAATTCTTTCCGCGTTCTCAGTTTCTATGAGCATGGCAGCTATTCTTTTACCTTTTTAGCTATTCTGCCATCTTCGTCTGTGCTCAAGTAGTTGTCTTCAATTTTCGTTTCACGCTCTACATGATTGTGCCTTAACGAATCTAATAGCCCATAGAAACCTAAATGTATATCATGATAATCATATGTGATGTGGGTCCTCACTGCTGTTCCTATATCCTTTAAGATCCTATTATAGTATCCTTCTTGATGATCTGTTGTTAACCCAGAATACCTAAAAGTATCTACTAAATGATAATAAACCTCTGATAGACCTAAATGAAAAAGGTTATTTCTTTGATTATAATGAACTCCAGGGTAAGCTAGTTGCAACTCCTTCTTAGCATAAGTGATCAAGTTTGCCATTGGTTCATCAGAATAGTACTCAGGAATTGTACGTGTAATTTCATCACATTCTCCATAGTAAAATTCATCAATAATGTCTTGAATGTAGAATTATACTGTACAATCAATGTAGAATCTTCCAGAATCGATGTGTTCTCTTGCCTTTATCGAATTGAAGAAGTCTTGAAAGTTCCTTAGCAAGCAGATGTCAGCCATATTGCTCAAGTTTCCAGTGGCATACTCTATTATTTCCTTCAGTGCTTTTAACATTTCTCTTTGCTTCTCAGAATAAGGAAACAAAGATTTCTCAAATGTATTATACACATAAGTGTACTTCAATAGCTGTTCTTCACAAAAAGTTGGATCTACATCTTCACTCACAATATCATATTTCAGCTCATTCACATAGTGGATAAAATCATTTGTATCTCTGGTTTCATTAGATATAACCCAAGCAGTGAATTGTTCTTCCATCTTCTTAATCAAATCTTTTTGATAATCCGTATATTCTAAAGTAGACCTACATACGAGTTCCATAACAAATCTAATCTCATCCTCATGGTCATCTAAGTAGTAAAACATGTCATCCTTAGTTGAAATCATAGGAGGATGTTCAAAACACTCGTCTCCAGTTGTTAGCTTGATTTTCTTGTTTTGTTCAAAAGAGTGGTCGTCTATCTCTATGTCTTTAAAGTTCTCATTATCACTTCCAAAGTCCACTTGCATCGACTCCATTTCTTAATAACAGTTAAATATTTCTGTGTACATAAAATAGCACATATTTTAGATTACTTATCTAATCCTATTTTATCTAAAGTGAATAATTATATTAATTTCTTATACATTGCTGATCAAAAGATCTCGGTAGCTCCATTAATAGTACACAAAAGCGGAGAAATAGGTCAGCGCGAAGCATGTTAAAAACCTATTTCTTTCGAGAAGCACCTTACCTCTTATATGATAAATCAATGAGGTAGGGCTGAACTCTCCTTATTGTTTTTGTTAGTATTCTCAATGGGTGAGCCGATATTTCTTATTGATTTTGCAACACATTAAAAAAAATATAATTGTTTTACAGGGAAATAGTTAGTTTTAAAATAAAATACACCGCTCCCCGACAGCGGCGCCAAAAACTTGATGTGTGCTAAGTATAGGCAATTATAATCACAAGTTTAATTAAGGAAATACTACATAATACTATCACACAATTCAGGCGAGTGTTATCCTGATCATAGAATATAGTTTTATAAGTAAGTCCAGATTCGAACACAGGGAACGTGATTTAATCTATAACTAACTATCTATTTATCCTAATTACAATTATTACAATTAATCTACAAATTCACAATTATAAACAATAATATACAATAATATATAAGATAGTGGGGACGTTTTAGTTCCGATCGAACATATATATATAATTGATATCAATTCTTTAATAGATAAGTTTAAAGAACAACTTAAGAATACTCAATTGGATAGAAGATTATGACTATTTAAACTATTATTTATTACACTTATTATATCAACTTATGTCTATTTGCGTGTTGGCTATTATTATTATGATTTACTAATCTAGAAAATCTCAAAGGTTATGACAACTCTCATATAGCAATACCATCAAAGGTTATGTAAGTACCACTATTTACTAAGATCTATCAACATATTATTCATGCAATTCCAGGGTCGGTTGAATCATAATGCTATTTAACATTTAATAAAACATAATCACTTAATTTAAAAAACCCAAAAGGTTATTGCAGTTTATCTATAAATCAGTTAATTATGATTATTAACATAATATAACACATAATTCTTGCATAATAATATTCAATAATATAGTTCCAACATAAACATATAAATCATATAATAATATAATAAACATACATTTAAACATTCATAATGAAAATCTAATAAGCAATTAATTCAAATAAACAATATCCATAGTAACCCAAAAGGTTAGTGAAGCTACAAGGATAAAGAAACCGAACCAAGTTGACGAACTAGCCTTTCCTAGGGTTGAAAACCTTCAAACCCTAGCTCCTTAGCCTCCAAATTCGCACCTAAAGTCGACCTTAACCCTTAACTTTCGACTTTGTATTCTAAGAATCGTATATGGTATAACCAAAACTAAGCCTCTATATATACTAATTCTGGCCGACCCTCCAACCGTCGGTTGGAACCTCCAACCGCCGGTTGGAGTTATTTGAGTAATACTCCAACTCTGCGTTCTCCACCGTTTGAACCCTTTTAGCCCCAACCGCCAGTTGGGCAATCCAACCGCCGGTTGGGCTTATTTTCCAGAATCTTCCAAAATCGGTTTGGGCTTCACATTGGACCTCTTTTTCTTCTTTAAACGAATTTACTTGTTTTCTTGGCCCAAATCTTCAATATTATCTTTTTAGTCTTCATTCTTTAAGGTTTAGATCTTCCTTTTCTTCAATTGCTTTAATTACTTCAGTTTCGGTCTTATTTTCGTTCATTTTTCCTCAATCTTCAATCAAAATACATTTCTGCGAATATTAACAAAATAAGTACCTAAAATCATATAAATGCATAAAATATATATAAATATAGGGATAAATTACTATAAAATATACTATATATTTGATGCTTATCAGTATACAGCCCCTATAGGGGTGTGTAGCCCGTAGTCGTTGCCTTGTGTGCTGGATCGTAAGTCTCGTGCACTGGTCGAACTTCGTTTGGCCATAACTTCTTCATTCTTGATCCGTTTTCAGCGTTCTTTATATCTCCACGTGATCGTAATTACCTGAAGATCATACTGAACTAATCAAAGAATATTTTCAAGGTAATATGCTAAAAAGTGCTTGTAGAACGTGACCGTATCGTTTATGCTTTGTTTTGTATGTTATTTAGCCATTTTACTTGATTTTTGAAGCAATGCCTTGTTTTTAGCCTTAACAATGAGTTTTGTTGAAAAAGTATTGATATTAAATGATTTCATCCATTTTGGGGCTAAAAAGGTGGGGATTATGTACGCAAAAACGTGACTTTTTATGTCAAATCAGTTTTGCTAAAGTTCTTGTTTAAAAGATGTCACTCCTGCATAGTGCTCGCTACAACCTTCCGATGTTCACCCAAAACACCAAATACTCAAGCTGGAGAAGAGATTTTGAGGCCTACATCTCTTCTAATGATCCAGACATGTGGATTCCATTGACTGAGAGATATGAAATGCCAGTCATGGAAGGAACACGAACTGCAAAATCATATAAATCAATGACTCTCAAAGAATGTAAAGCATGGGATGATGAACGGAAGACTTTCACAGCAATTCAAGGATCTTTGTCAAAGGAGATCTTATAGTTGTTTAAGCATCACAAAAATGCCTATGATCTTTGGGATGCCATTGAAAAGCGTTGCGGTGGCTATAACAAGGAAGAAGAACCTCAACATAGTGCATTTGTGGCTCAAACAAAAGAGGTTGATTCTGATGCATTTACATATTTATCTTGCATTCAATTAACAGGTTCTAACAACAGGTGTAAGGATAACATTGAAACCCTGCGATAAAATCTTGATAATTTGACAGAGGCTAATAAGGTTTTGAAAGAAAATGAATTAGCTTATGAAAAGAAATTCAAAGCCTATCATGATGAGTCTCAAGCGTTCAAAGCGAAAATCTATAGTCAACAAGATGAAATAGATAGTTATTTGAAGGTAGTTTCTTTTTTAACAAAGAGCTTGCTGACTCTAAATCTGAAGCTGATAATGTTAAACGAAAAATGTCAAATTTTGCTACGTCAAACATGATATTTGATCACATCCTTGATAAGCAAAGGACTGATACAAAAAGCAAGGAAGGTATTGGATATAACCATGTACCTCCTCCTATGGACTATCTTCCAATGCCTGTTAAGGACGCAATCAAATACTTTGTGCCTTCTTCCTCAAAAGTAGACACAAATTCTGTTAATACACCAGTTAATGAGCAAGTTAAACATGTTGTTAGGCCAATATTTGTTAAGGCTGGAAGTAAACCTCCGGTTAGTGTCAAGGAGGTTATTGGGGTAGACGATACACCAGAAGAGTCTTCCATTAAGGTTGAGAAAATAAATCTCAAACCTGAAAATTTCATCATTACAATAGAAAATGACGAACGATTTAAAAGCAAAGGCAAAGCTAAGGTTGATAATGAATCCTTTCAAGTTAAAAATGTTAAAAAGGATTTTAAGAAAAATAAAATAGTTGATAAATTTAAAAATAATAAATGTTCAACATCAACTAACTCAACCTCAGGAACATCTACTTCAACATGTTCACCTAAAAATGAATGTTCAACAAATGTTCCTGTTAATATACCTTCTGTGTATTATCCTCCACCGAAATGATTTGAGGGAACTCATTGGAATCAATCTTATGTTGAGAGACGTTCTTGCTTTCGTTGTGGTCAACAAGGCCATATTATTAACCCTAGATAGGTTTGGTAGAGGGATGCCAATTACTTCTTCTTTTTAGAATTTTTTTTCAAAATCTTTTTCTAGGCATCGTTCGTATTCGCATGTATCTAGTTGTGCATCAAAATCTCCACAATCTATGGCTAGAGTTGTAACACCCGCCAAATTAGGACTAGTAATTAGTGCCTGATTCTCTGTTAATACATGTAATTAGTTCTGTATTAGGCTGATTAATGTATCAAACTATATATTGTTGAATATACACAAAAATGCAATTTGCTTAAATCGTACGCAAACTAAATCGAATGTATTTCGGTTCAAGTAAAATACGGACGTTGGTGATCAATTTTATTGATTAATATAAAAATTATATATTGACAATAACATACAAAAAAATATATATATATATATTATTTTGATAATATTTCGAGTACTCTTCATATCGTATTATAAGCACCTACGCGACTCAAACATTAACGCGCAAACATACGAGACCAATTGAGTCATTAAGCAATTGGTAAAATACTCCAACAAGTTTATTTAATTAACTTTCGTTTTCTTTAAAAACTTACATTATTTGACACTTAAAATAATTACGTAACGATTTACGATCGGGGAATCGAACACCACACGGAGCGCGAATACACGGAGCTAAAAGTGGAGACCCACACATGGGTGGGCCCCCACCCAAAAATCTGCCAAGGGGTGAGGTCACCACCTCCCCACCCCATTCTTCACTTCATCTTCCTTTTTCACTCTATCTCTCTCTCTTTTTCTTTCTTCATTTTCATCACCATCACCACCTTAAACCCTCAAATAACCCACTCAAACATCATCAAATCACCTTGGCCGTTTGGAAGAAAATCACCACGAAGCAACGATCTACATTTCTATCTTTCCGGATTCTCCGCGAGACGATTTGTAAGTTTCCGACAAAAACCCGAAATCTTCCGATTTTGAGTATTTTTAAGTTTTAGTTGTTTCTTTAAGCTTAGAATGTCCTTATAAGGGTTGGGTAAAAGAATTGGACCAAACGGAAACTCGAAAACATGTTTTTGGTCAAAAACCCGTCGAACAGACGTAAGTGTCGCACTGACGAACCCAGATATGCGACACTTCGTGCGACACTTCCCCTAGTGTCGCATGGCAACTTTTAGCGACACTTTCAGCGACACTTGCCTAAGTGTCGCATACTATCGAACCGACACTTATAGCGACACTTCCTGAGTGACGCCTAGACCTATACCCGACACTTATAGCGACACTTCCTGAGTGACGCCTAGACCTATACCCGACACTTATAGCGACACTTACCTTAGTGACGCCCTACCATGCGTCACTTCCCTTAAGTGACGCATATGCCCAGATTTAACATTTTTAGCGACACTTCCCAAGTGTCGCCCAAGCCCCTAAGTGACGCTATAAGTGACGCATAAACAGAAAGTTTTAACTAATTTTACACTAAGTTTTGAGACCCAAATTTGACGCCCCATTTCACCCAAATTCGGGTCCAGATGCGTTTTTCACCAAAGCAATATAGTGGAAATAAAAATTTGGTATGCCAGGGGCTCTGCCCCTTGGACCCCGCCAGGGGCTGCCGCCCCTTGGACCCCGCTACCAGGGGCGCTGCCCCCGGACCCCCGTCATTAACGGGCTTCGCCCTTACCCTAGAGTCACGAGTAACAGTGTTACATCTAAATTTTCACACAAAGTGTTAAACTTGTATAACATCAAACACGAATGCGACATGACTTCTAAAACACTTTGGAACACGTTTTTCAAGAATAATGATAATATTATTATTACCAACAATCACCAACGGGCCGTACACATTTTCAAACACTTAAACAATCAACCAAATTGTAATCATTTGGACATTCTAGTTGGACAAACAACTACAAGGTAGTCTTATGAGATGCCTTCATATGTTTATAACCATCGCGTGTCGTGGACACCCTCAGGTTACAAGTCTTTGAACTTCGATTCCCGACTCATCAATCTCAGTTTATTGAGATAAACTCTCCAGACTCAGGTGAGTCTCATAGCCCCTCTTTACTATTTTTACTCAGGGGTGTGATATATTGCTTGTTTTAACGCGTGAATGCAAGTACAACTTTTACATGTACTACATGAGTTTTACACAACTAATCTTTTAAAGCCCTCCATCAGCATAGTTGTTAATACATTTGTAGCGTGAATATTAGTATATGGTACCATATAGGATTGACCCACCTCGTCCGGGTTAGCAAGCACTAACCGGGTAAACGGACGTACTAATATTTAAGGAAGACGGATGTTGATTAGGCATCCGTGGAGGCGAAAACGCTCAGGCTGTGTCCTGACCCACGAGTTAAGCTCAACTATGTGCTCATGGCTGTATACTGTTACCACTAACATTTGCTGGATGCAAATCAACTATTTAAATCTTGCGGTTCACACAACTTATTTGATACTCAAACCTGTGAGCTCACCAGCGTTAGCTGACCCATTTTAGCATGTATCGCAGGTACAAAGCAGTAGGCAGGATTGCCCCAGGAAACTATAGCTCGAGTCAGCATGCAGACAATAGAGATTTTCTTGCATTAATATATTTTGTATAAGTATTTATGTATTGAAATCTCTCATTTTAAACGAACACGAGCTATATGTGGCTTCAAACCTTGTAAACATTTTGCTATTAATACATTCTGTTAAAACAACGCATATAGAGTCGTTTACTATTAATCTCTGTGCTTTGAATATTTATTAGTAACACCCAAATCTTGCTTCCGCTAAACAATAAATTTGGGGGTGTTACAAGAGTAAACAAAGTTGTGCCTAGTAGACCTCAAGTTCAACAGCACAACATTGTTGAAAACAAATCATCCGAAACTAAACAGGTTTGGAAACCAAAATCCACAAACAACACATCTATGAAATCAACTGAGTTTTTAAAATATCATAAACTCATGGATGTGATGATTATGGACGATAATGGACAACCCAAGTTTATCAAGGCTTGTGTGTCACATAAACTCTAAAGTTTGATTGTTTGTAGTGATGCAGACAGTTTCTTGTTAGCCAATATTTTTTAGTGACTGCATGGATATGGATATTGTTGGAAGAATGGTTACTGGAATGATGAAATTTCTGAAGTTCAGGTGGTTAAAGTGCTAAAAAGGCATTTGATTTGACCTGATATGCGATTTTGAAACTTTTATTTATTTTTATTTGTTAGTTATGCAACAACCATTCTTTGTACTTTTTAGTATCAAAGTAATGCAATGTTGCGAAATTTTTTAAATTAAAAAATACAAAAATATGTTTAATGTTTAAGGGGGGTACCTTTGAATTGGATTTTTGAAAAGATTTTGCTGTTTAGGGGGAGTAATTAAAATTCTGATTATTTGGATCAGAAATGTGAACAGCAAGATTCTTATTCCTCAAAAAGATATTGGATTGTGTCTGTAAACAACATGGGAAATGATTGTACATCAGATGACATGCACAAAATGGAAATTTTAAGGTTTATGTTTGATGTGTTAGTAGGTTTATCTGGCATGTTTAAAATAGCTTTTATAAACATTAGCTTCATCATATGATGTATTGGTAGGCATGATACACACCAGTTTCCGATTTCTTAAAGTAATTCTAATACGTGTCTATAATCTTGTGGTAAACACCGTATGATGTACGACTAAATGTCTTAGTTCCTTAACGTAGCATGATATACTTCTATACCTGAGGTTTATCTGAAATCATTTGGGAGTCTATACTAATTATTTCCTCTGTTGTACGTAAGTACAGACCTGGTCTCAATTAGTATATGCTTAAAAGTTAAGCAAACCCAAGTCAATGAACTTGAAAAAGTTTTAAATCACAAGATACCTAACAAATTCACCAAAATGGTTTGATCAACTCTGGTTTTGCTTAATTCTAAATCAAGTTATGTCGCTTTGTTGTACGTTTGTACAGACCTGTCACTGCTGACTTGATTCTTAAAAAAGATACTCTTATATTCTCTTTAGATTTGGAAGCTATGCTCATGTCTGGGTTACATGGGTATGTCATAGGTGGGGACCATGGAGAAATATTCATACTAACAATAAAAGGTTAACTCACAAACCCGGATGTTACATGTTTAAGTGGAGAAACAATACCAGTAATCGTCTTGAAATAATTTTTATAAAAGGTGCTTTAAGTGTGCTAAGTAAATTTAAAGTGGACAAATATACTGATAATTGAAATAACACATACTATTTCCTAATAATTGCATGTTGGCTTGATATTATCTCTAAGCAGACCTAAAACAATCCTATCCCTAATTTATTTATTTTTTAGGTATTCTTTGCCTTTTGTTTATTAAAGAAAAATACAAAAAGATTTTATTGTTATATTATTTTCTTCAATATCACATATCTTGTTCAAGTCAAATAGATGTAAAGGATGTTGGTTATTCTCTAAAGACTGAAGATAAATTCTATTGGAGAAGCTGATAATGATTGAGAGATGGTCACAGAGTTTGAAAATCTTATTGTTTGATAAATGTGTGTCAGTCACATGAATCAGGACATCAAGATTGTTTGAAGACCATGCTATCTCAATGGGGGAGTTTCTGATTGTTGAAGACATGAAGGAGTTTGTTGGTGAAGACTAATTGAAACTTATTTGACCAAGCTGCTGACATGGGGGAGTTTGTTGGTACATTTTGTGTGTCAGTCACTTGGTCAACGTTTGTACTTGTCAAAGTCAATTAGTCTGAGTATGTAAAGTGTTAGTGTGTATATGCGAGTATGTAAATGAATAGTGAAATAGAAAATATACACAATATACTGTTCATGCGACACAGAGCTTGTGTCGCAAGGGTCACAATAGCGACACAAGTTGTGTCGCTAGTAGGTCAGAGTGTGAGTATAAATACAAGTGTTGGTTATCATTTGGGGTTGATCAAACCCTAGAGAGAGAGAGAGCCGTGAGAGGGAGAGCAGAAGCAGAGAAAGAGTCTGTAATCGCTATACTTCATATGTTAATACATACAACAGATTATAAATATTGTGTTTGTTAATTGATTAAACGTTCAATACTTGATTGTTTGGATTCCCCACTTTCAATCGAGTTAACGATCTGATTAGGTCGGTATGGGAACCTACAATATGCTAAGTAAATTTAAAGTGGACAAATATACTGATAATCGAAATAACACTTACTATTTCCTAATAATTGCGTGTTGTCCTGATATGATCTCTAAGCAGATCTAAAAAAATTCACTCCTCAATTTATTTTAATCATTGTTTGTTACTTTTAATTTATAAAGAAAATACAAAAAGATTTTATTTCTACAATATTTTCTTCGATATCACATATCTTGTTAAAGTCATATATTGAAGATGTAAAGGATGTTGGTTATTCTCCAACGACCATGAAGAAAAATTTTATTGGAGAAGTTGTTGATGATTGTGAGATGGTCATAAAGTTTGAAGATCTTATTGTATGATAAATGTGTGTCAGTCACATGAATCTGGACATCAAGATTTCTTGAAGACCATGCTATCTCATTAGGAGAGTTTCAGATTGTTGAAGACATGAAGGAGTTTATTGGTGAAGACTAAGTGAAGCTTATTTGACCAAGCTGATGACATGGGGGAGTTTGCTGGTGTATTTCTGTGTGTCACTCAGTTGGTCAAAGTTTTTAATTGTCAAAGTCAATTAGTCTTAGTATGTGATGTTATTATTGTGTATATCCGAGTCTATAAAGGAAATGTGATTAGACGTAAAAAGTCACGTTTTTACGTACATAATTTCCACCTTTTTAGCACCAAACTTGCTGAAAACACTTGATATTAATACTTTTTCATCTTAAATCATCATCAAGGCTAAAAATAAGGCATTGCTTTAAAAAATTAATTAAAATGGTTAAATAACGTACAAAATAAAGCATAAATGATACGGTCACGTTCTACGAGCACTTTTTAGTATATTACCTTAAAATTATTCTTAGTTAATCTCATTGTAATCTTCAGGTAATTATGAGAACGTGGATATAAAGAACGCTGAAAATGGACCAAGAATGAAGAAGTTCTGGCTAAATTAAACGAAGTTCGACTAGGCGACCAAGACTTACGATCTAGTGCACAAGACAACGACCAAGGTGATACCACCCCTCAGGGGCCGTATACCCACCCTTAGGGGCCGTATACGCCCCAATAAGGGTCGTATACCCCACCTAAAGGGGTGGTATACTACCTCTAGGTTATGATATACTACCCGTTTGGTGTCCGGTACCCCCTTTTTGGTGTTGAATACCCCCTTTATGGTGTCCAATACTACCCTTATGGTGCTGAATTTCTGAGCTAGGGGTGGTATTTCAATGCAAATCAGAAGACTCGGGTATCAAGTTGGGGAAGCTTGCTTGGTGATCCTTGGCCTAACCTCCTCATTTCAACACACCTCCAATCCCTCACAACACACATCTCACAATACACAATTCACTCTTTCTAGAGTTTCTCTCTCTAGCTTTCTCAATCTAGTTTCTCTCTCTAGGGAGAGAATCCTTTCTTCTTATATTAGTTTTGTAATATAATTGGTAGAGGTTAGCGGTTGTAATGCTTGGATATTAATCGAAGAAATACAAGTTTTTATTCTGCTCGCAATACGTATCGGTATTATCTATCCTTTCTATTATTAATTTGTCATAATATTCTTGTTTGATGTTTGTGATTTATTAATGATAGAAATGTCTATTGGTATGCTTTGTGATTAGTTACTTGTATGTTTGCCATGATTTATATAGTTAGGAATGATGTTACATTAATTCTATATCTTTATAAATGGGAGTTGTTATACGTTGTTATCAGTCTAAGCTTTTCCTAAATAGACCTTATCATTCACCCTTTCCAGTCTTTCACGTGACTATTGCTCTTAGGATAGGACTTTATAAACCCGAATACTACGTATATATAGTTATCTGTGTTATTGTATGAAGCTGTGGACATACCATAAAACGCCCCAGTACTTAGTATAGCGCTGGAAACACCTCTGGTGAAGTACAAATGCGTGGAAGCTACGGACCGGTCAAAGGCATATGACACCGTGGATACCTGGAAGTTACCCTTCCGGAACATGGTCTAGGATACAAGCTGTCGAAATGCTAAACCTTAAAAGTATTATACACTGTGAGTATACTTAGATTTATACAAGCTGTGGAAATACCTAGTCATGAATGTCTGATCGCAAAGAAGGGTCTATTTCATGACGCTAGTACTTGAGCTTAAAATAAGTAAAAAGGAATTCTGAAAAGAAACTGAAGACTCGTAAGTGGTCTAAGATGCTTAAACCGCTTAATTCCACTAAACTGACAGTTTAGAGTAACAACGTAAACAACCAATACACATTTAGGTAATAACATTTAGACATTAGGTGTTAAGAACGGTCAGAGATTAAATATCGGTCTGTTGCCTTATTCATGCACCCAGGGGTTAACCCCAAGAAGGGTCACTTGTCTTCATCAGACAGTTTTGGGGGCTGAGCAGCCTGATCTGATCACAATCACAACAACCTAGGTACTCAGTGATATTCTAATTTAGAACCGGAACTAAATAAGTAGGGTCCTAGTGTTTACACGGAAGTTTATTTGTTTGTTAGTTGAATGTGTTCCCAATAATCATTATTCCAACAATACACTATCCTAAATCATGGTGAACCACGTCTTTGTTATCCTTAAGTGTTACATATCTGCTAGCCTCCCTTTACTTTTATGCTTTCTTAGTTTAGAGTAGTTTAAATATATATAAAACCCAAAACAATTACCCCCTTCAAAACCATTAAAACCCTAGCTTAATTACTAAGTTATCCGAATGAGTTCCGTTTTAAATATATATAAATTATCTGATTGAAGATTGTTATGTTATCTGTGAATCCTTGTTTATTGGTGATTGTTAGTTATTACTTAACGTGGTCAATAGTGTTGTCGAGATTGAGTTCCTTTGACATTGTTGATTATTGATGATTATAGACTTAGGTTTATAGTCATTGCTAAATATATTGAGTTTGCTAGGTTAAGAGAATAATAACTAATCAATCTAAAATGAGCAAGCTAATAAGGGATTATTAGTAAGTATTGTTAAGTCATACCGCGAGGATTGATCATAACAAGTCGTGAACATTTAATGCACAATCTAGGGAAACGCACAAAATAGAGCCACATTCTTGCGACGTCGGATCGATGTTTAATGTGGGAACCTAGGTTGTAGATATTAGTTGGACCCGGAACGTTGGCTACTATATATTTAACTTGGATTTTTTGATTAGTATCTAAGTTAATATAAAAGAAATCACAATCAGACAATCAAAACACATAAACCGGATAATATGAATCTGAGTGTGAAGACTCTAAGCAATTACATGTCTATCTCCAATTGTTTATCTTTTACTCTTTACCTTGTTTTATGTTGTTGGTTTGGTTAATTAGTTCATATTGAACGTTTGTACAGAACTAAAATGTAACCCCAATTTTACTGCTTTATCAATAATTCAAATTTAGCTGAATAACATCGTTCCTGTGTTTCTGTATTCGACTTGGACTTACCATAGATATATTATTCCGATCGGGTATTCTTGCCTGGTTGTGTGATAGTATTGATTGGTATATATCCTGTACTTCATAAATTATAAAACTAGACGCTTTCATACGCATCAACATACGATGTTAGGCATATGACACTTAGATTCTCAATCAAACCCCTATAGCCCCACTCAACATCAATCTTTATCTTTCGAAGTCAACCCACAATCCACATCTAATATAGTTAACACAGACTTGCACTCAACTCCAAGCAGTGATCTAATTGAACCTGTTACCCAAGTAGTCGATGAGGATGTTGTTACTAGATTAGAGACATCAACAGATATTGTCCCACCTCCATGCCCAGAGTATAATATTCTCATCGACCAAAAGACCATAAGAAGTAAGGTGGGTTTGCGTCAGGGTTGCCCTACAAACCATCTCTCCACCACATAATGACGTATACGTCATGGAGTGATATGGACACCTTTGAAAAAACCTATTTTGTCAAACCGACCCCAGGAGGTATTAGAAGTTGAGAGATTTATTATATCTCCGGTAGAACAAATCTCTCACTTCAAAACATCTCCTTATATTGGACATACTATAGCCTTAACTTTCCTTAAACTCTTAGGTATGTACCAATATTACCAGTTGTATCTACTAATGGATGCAAGGAAGCTGCTAGGATTGCCCGATAAGTAGTGCTGGAGTCAAGCTAGAGACTCGAACAAAAACAAGCGCTTCTCGGGAGGCAACCTGTGTCTAATGTAGTTTTAATAGTAGTTAATTTAGGATGAGTCGTAAGCTAACCAAATAAGTAGAGAATGATCCCTAAAATGAATGTTTCAAGTTTTCTTTATTTTTATGAACAAAAAGGATGGTTTGGGAAATTAATTCATTAAAAGTTAATTTTTTATCAAATCTTAAAACTTCCTACTCCCACTTGTTTGAACTTTATTGCAAAATCCAATTTTTACCATTATCTAAGATCTCAAGTTCTTAGTATCCCTTTCACTCTCATGGAAACCTACTAGGAGTTAGGAGCATTAGTCATCTTATATACCCACTGGCATGTTTCGAGCATTTGAGGTACTTACATATATTTATGTGAACATACATGAGATACTAATGCTTAATCTGATATCCTGATCTGTATGTCAATATTTGTATTATGCTTGAACTCGTATAAAAATGTGTGCTTTGGATATCTCTATACTTGGCTACCTGATTCAACTGATAATACTAGTATTTCCATATCTACTACGGTGAAGTTTTAGGCAACTAACACTTTTAGTGTGAGATTAGACTCCAAGTCATATACTGGTTTGTTTCATCTTCAAAGTACCCACTTTGATAGTTTTTTCGTAAACCAGTGAATCTCTGATTTGGAGGATAATCACTTGTTTGTCAGATCACTTTTGCTTGTTCTACTTGTACAAATGCCTAGCAAGCAGGGATTGACGCCTATGGATAAAGAATCTTTGAGAATAATGGAAAGACAACAAGAGGAGCTTACAGTTCATTAAGATTGGGAACCTTGTGAGCATTGCTTTGCAGGGGAGGAGATGACGCTTTCAGACACATATATGACTTCAATTTGTCTACAAGCTGACCATGGGAGGCTATCAATCTGCCAGTGTCCGGAGGACGCCATCACTTCACTTTATTTTCTACAATCTATCCAAGTCGAACTCTCGACTATAACAGCAGCGCTTCTCGGGAGGCAACCTGTGCAATAAGATGTGTTGATAGTTGTGTAAGTGAAGAAAATCTCTGAATATCCTTCACACTTGGATATACCCAAAAATATTTTCAAAATATTTCAACTCACTTTTGCAAAATCACTTGTCTCGTAAAAATAGGAAAAGTTTTTAGAAAATTAGTTCATGTGTTTCGAGCATTTGAGGTACTTGCATACTACTTTTATGCATTATGCTCGAACTCGTTTAAAAACATATGTTCTACAAAATGATTTCTAGTAGAAAACATCTTTTCATTCTGAGACAGTGATTCCTTTTGATTTCAAAAATATAAAGTTGAATGGAGAGGTATACCCAACGTGTTCACACCTACGAGATTACTTCACAAATGTGTTGGATGAAATGAAATGCGAAGCCCATATTTAGAAGCAAACCCCTAAAAGCTGAATAATCCTCATGGTACTGCTGCAAAATGAAGATTTCAAGTTCAAGAATTCTTCTTTCTCAGCACATATTCAGACCTTCAGCTTTAGCTATCTGGGGATTTCTTCACCCTTTCTCTGTTATTATTATTTTGCTTTCCTTTGTACTGTTAATTAATTAAAGTAATCTATACCATATCCTGAGCTTATCAATAAGTGTGGGATTCCAGCCCAAAACAAACATTTGAGAAATATTTTCTTACATGTTTGAACTCTAAATGTGGGATTCTACTTCCAGTAAAATCTCCACTAAAGAGAACATTAAGAACAATGTTCCTCCAAGTGTGGGATAGCGGTATAGAATACCATAGATAGATTTTTATGTCCAAATAGCAACTCAGAAAATGTTCTTCACTTTAAAAATTGATTAAAAATTTTCAAATTTTTTGCATAAAACAAAGAAAAGAATGAGTTTAACTTCGACAGTAGATATCTACTCATTCAGTTAGCTTTGCTATTTTTGAATTTTAATGTTTTTAAGAGGATCCATTTTGAATATGAGTAAGTTATTTTGAAAAGTAGTGTAACTAAGGTAGAAATTTCTCAAATTAAGAAATGATAATCTTAGGGGCAGCGCATGACTAAGCACATACAACCCATATTAATTGCAGTGAGGTAACTTGAGCCTATATAAACATTTATTTTAAATGCTTCAATATTCATTTGTTGTGTGTGCCGATACATGCATTTCTGAATTAGAACTTGCTCCTGGTATGCATTTCAAGACCACATTGGTAGAGTACCGTACGCGGTATAGGTGCAATTAGATGACCTTGACATTCCCTAGGAAATAAACCCATTTTTTCATATCTTTTCAAGCCTAACCCTGTCGATACTCTTTTTTAGTATCGATGATCCGCTTAGAAAACCCTATTGAGCCTTAACCTTTTCATTTCTTGAAAACCCATTTTAAACCCACTCACTACCGTACCCACCAAAACCTTATCTTAGAATTTTTAAATTTTTGTGTTTTACTTAGAATTTCTCGTGTGCGTTTCCATGATCAAAATCTCAAAAGATTGACAATCTTGTGGTGCGAAAAATTGGCACCAAGTGAAATTCGAAATAACAAAGGATTGAAAAAAATGAAAGTAAGAAAGGATCCCAAAAAGGGGAAGTAAGAAAAATAAAAATTCCTTAGAAACTCCTTGGCAAAGAAATTCTAAGCAAAAAATATGTCATAGAAATAAAGCTAAGAGCTTCAAATCTCTCGAAAAACTCTGATCTCAAAAAGATACAATCTTCCATGTGTTTTCAGAAAGATAGAAGTCAAAATAGCTATCTTCCTCCCTTACCGTTATCCGTTTCCGTTTTCATTAAAAAGTATATCTAAATAAAGTATTTCATAATTATAATAGTCCTAAGATAAGCATAACCCTTCAACCCTAAAAACAACCCCTATCCAAACCCCTTTAACCCTCACTTCACACAAAAACTCGATGAATGTCCTGAGATAATTAGTACCGTCCTCACCTAAGTGGTGGAGATTTGATTCTCGATCAAGCTTATGATGATGAATGTTGCATGACTGGCTATTGACCGATTTCGTTTCTTTAGAATGATAGGAAACCCGATACACTTTTGAGTGAATTGAGTGACCACCTTGTGAGATTGCCTAGTCATGTGTATGCCAAAGATCACGAGAATCAGAAGCATGCCCAATGATGATTATTTCTTATTTCTGGAACGAATATCTTATTTATCTCTATTTTTTAGAAATAGGTTACTTTTATGAAGAAATGGTTGTTCTTAGAAATATTTTAATTCACAAATATTGGGTCTAAAAACATTTTCTTTAGTGAGGACAGTTGAAGTGTTGCTTGAGGACAAGCAACGTCTAAGTGTGTGATATTTGATTGGACGTAAAAAGTCACGTTTTTACGGATATAATTCCCACCTTTTTAGCACCAAACTTGATGAAGACACTTGATATTAATACTTTTTCATCTTAAATCATCATCAAGGCTAAAAATAAGGCATTGCTTTAAAAAATCAATTAAAATGGTTAAATAACATACAAAATAAAGCATAAACGATACGGTCACGTTCTACTAGCACTTTTTAGCATATTACCTTGAATTTATTCTCAGATAAACTCATTGTAATCTTCAGGTAATTATGAGAATGTGGATATAAAGAACGCTAAAAATGAACCAAGAATGAAGAAGTTATGGCCAAACGAAGTTCGACTAGGCGACCAAAACTTACGATCCAGTGCACAAGACAACGACCAAGGTGATACCACCCCTCAGAGGCCGTATACCACCCCTTAGGGGCCGTATACGCCCTATAAGGGCCGTTACCCCCTAAAAGGGTGGTATACTACCACTAGGTGGTGGTACACTACCCTTTTGGTGTCCGGTACCCCCTCTTTGCTATCCGGTACCCTCTTTTTGTGTTGAATACCCCCTCTATGATGTCCGATACTACCCTTATGGTTCCGAATTTATGAGCTAGGGGTGGTATTTCAGTGCAAATCGGAAGACTCGGGTGTCAAGTTGTGGAAGATTGCTTGGTGATCCTTGGCCTATAAATACAAGGCCTAACCTCCTCATTTCAACACACCTCCAATCCCTCACAACACACATCTCACAATACACAATTCATTCTCTCTAGAGTTTCTCTCAATAGCTTTCTCTCTCTAGGTTCTCTATCTAGTCTCTCTCTAGTTTCTTGATGCGCCCCCAGCCGTCAGTGTCGTTGGTGTTATTGTAAAAACTGAGGGGGCAATCAGGGTGTTTTAAAATTCAACTTGCTCAGGGCCTAAACCTCCGAACTACCAACTGGTACTGGGTACAAGTACCTAATACTAGTACGTGGTAACGATGATCAGGGTCGTCTCGATACGGTCGAATTTGAAACAGAGCTTGTTTGGATAAATAAGTCTTTAAGATAGGGTTCAGATGGTTGGTTTTGTTTGGGTTTTTATCTAATTTAAACTACTAACAATGAAATTAAAAATAAGCTAGCTAGCACGTATGGAACAACCAAGGATAGCGAAGACATGGTTCACCATGACTTGGGATAGTATAATACTAGGATGGTGTTTATGATGGGGACACTTTCAGATTAATAGATTAACAGACTTTGGTGTAAACACTAGAACCCTACCAATTAAATTCCCGTTGGCATGTCGCTAGAAACTAGGTTATCGTGATTCTGATCAGAGCAATACGCTAAACTCCCAATACTTACCTAGTTGAAAGATAAGCAACCTATCTTGGTGAAAAACTGAGGTACATGAATAAAGCAGCGTATTGTCTCATAGGTCCGACCATTCCTAACACCTAAGCTTATCTCGCATTCTTCTAAATGTGTATCTAATTATTAACTTGCTATGTTTAAAGAACCAAATATGTAAGATCTAGGGGGTTCATGTATCTAAGTCACTAAGACTTTCCTTTTCTAGACCTTGTTAATACTTTTCTTAAGCTCTAATTACTTTGATTTATGACCTAGACCTCTCCTTTTCAAACAGTTATACATCCCTGGATTATTCGCAGTTTGTCAAAACGTGTTTCATATGCAGACCATACCTTTCAGTAACAAACAGTGTATTTTACAGAGTAATTCCACGGCCTCTTATGTCTAACGTGCGGTCAGGAGTAATTGACAGTGAAAGTGGCATTCTAAACTAATTAAATAAAAAGCAGTGCAGAAATGTAAATCTAATATGTACAACGAATGGTTTCACTGTGTCTTACTTATTGCACGTCATGGGTACAAATAACTACTTACCATAATTAAGGTTCATGAATCCCTAATATCTAAGTTGTAGTCACGTGGATAACTAGAAAGGGTGATCCATAAATTAGGTCTAGTGTCATATATTTAAACAATAACAAAGTATAATAATTCCCATTCATATAAAATTCTTCTTATAAATTTAAACTATGTTGGAATGAGTTGTTTTTACGATCCTATCAACTAACTAATGTAGAGTTGTCCGCAATCAGATAAAAGATATGTCACATTGATAGTAAACACAAACAATTACAATACACCTGAAGTTCTCCCAAATGTACTGAACACATCGGCCAACGAATACCCTCGAATCCTATTCCCCAATCTCGGTCGTCAGAGACGTCCGTATCATGGCATGGTCTATTGAATAAATAGTCGCATAAACAGGTTTTACCCTACCGGAATAAGTTGGGGTGGTCTGGTCATAAGCGGTTGGCCGCCATCATTCGTTCATATTATTATAATTAAACTATAAACAGAAATTCATTTATCACATTTATAATATTGATCCGTAATATAACTACCTTCGGTCGTCCCAGACTTCCATACGTTTGTACTCCGCATAAAGCGTTTCCAGCACTAAATCCGGGAACAGTCGAATAGGGGCCGTCGTATTACTTTACAATATTTAATTTCATCCCATTATTACTATCTAAATCATGGAAAACATATAAGCAACTACTCGCATATCATGGCAATAGACATTTCTAATGTTAATAAATCGTAAACATCAAACAAGAACATTACAAATAATTAATAAAAGAAATGATAGATATTACCCGTAATTATTGCGAGCAAAATGATGCTTATATTACTTCCGAATATTCCGAAGTGTTACATTGCTAAGCTAGCTACTACTAACTACTACATAATTAATCTCCTACTTATCTCTCACTAAATTAATTAAATTAGCTTAGAGAGAGAAAGTAGAGAGAAAAAGAAAATAAAAGCTAGAAAGAAATAAGAAAGATATGAAACGTGTGGAAGGTGTGTAAGGTGTGTGTGAAAATGAAGCCTTAGGGCTGCTATTTATAGGGAAAATGTGGCTCACATTAGCATCCCTAGGCTCACATTAGAAAAAGAGTGAAAGGTGGTGCACCGGGTACGAAAAAGTAGCGAAAGGTGGTGCACCGGGTACGAAAAAGTAGCGAAAGGTTGTGCACCGGGTACACGCAAGCACGGAAAAGCAGAAAAGAGACAGGGGGAGGGAGACCAGCGCCACCCACCACCAGGCCGGCGGCTGGTGGCTGGCCGGCGGCGGCTGGCTGCCACCCGTCCCGGTCCGTCGTCTTTCGCTGCGTAGCTTAATTCGTTCGTATTTTCTTTGTTATGCATCCGTTTGCGTTGATTCTTTTTGCGTTGGATTCGTAATTCAAAAATGAAGAATTTGATGAAAAGATATCCCAAAAACATGTCTCCTATCTCCAGATATTGCGTACGAATCATTTGGATCCTCCGGCAGGCGTAGAATCTTCATTCTTTATCCGTTTTTGTTGATTCTTCTTCTGTTGGATTCGTAATTTGAAAACAAACATCTTGGATGAGATGGATGTTGATGATGGGCACTTTTGTCTTGAAATCTTGTTTTGATGCCTTGAATCTTCTAACGTGTGTGGACTCTTCAATTTTCATCCGTTTTGCTTGATTTTTATCGTGCAACCTTGTTTTGACCATCTTGGCATAATATCATTTATTTGTATTGTTTTTGAGTTTAAAATGCCAAGAATCATTCTAGAATGAGAGAGATTATCGGTAGTAAAAACATGACTTTTTACCCAATATCATTTCTCTCTCTAGGGAATTAGTGGGAAGATTAAGAGAGAATCCTTTCGTCTTACATTAGTTATGTAATATAATTGGTTGAGGCTAGCGGTTGTAATGATTGGATATTAATCGAAGAAATACAAGCTGTTATTCTGCTCGCAATACGTATCGGTATTATCTATCCTTTCTATTATTAATTTTTCATGATGTTCTTGTTTGATGTTTGTGATTTATTAATGATAGAAATGTTTATAGGTATGCCTTGTGATTAGTTGCTTGTATGTTTGCCATGATTTAGATAGTTAGGAATGATGGTACATTAATTCTATATCTTTATAAATGGGAGTTGTTATACGCTGTTATCAGTCTAAGCTTTTCCTAAATAGACCTTATCATTCACCCTTTCCAGTCTTTCACATGACTATTGCTCTTAGGATAGGACTTTATAAACCCGAATACTACGTATATATAGTTATCTGTGTTATTGTATGAAGCTGTGGACATGCCATAAAATGGCCCAGTACTTAGTATAGCGCTGGAAACACCTCTGGTGAAGTACAAATGCGTGGAAGCTACAGACCGGTCGTAGGCATATGACACCGTGGATACCTGGAAGTTACCCTTCCTGAACATGGTCTAGGATACAAGCTGTTGAAATGCTAAACCTTAAATGTATTATACACCGTGAGTATACTTAGATTTATATAAGGTGTGGAAATACTTAACGCGCTATAGACCGTAGGTATACCTAGGGATGAACGTCTGATCGCAAAGGAGGGTCTATTTCATGACGGTAGTACTTGAGCTTAAAATAAGTAAAAAGGAATTCTGAAAAAGAAAGCGAAGACTCATAAGTGGTCTAAGATGCTTAAACCACTTAGTTCCACTAAACTGACAGTTTAGAGTATCAACGTAAACAACCAATACACAATTAGGTAATAACATTTAGACATTAGGTGTTAATAACGGTCAGAGATTAAATTTCGGTCTGTTGCCTTATTCATGCACCCAGGGGTTAACCCCAAGAAGGTCACTTGTCTTCATAAGACAGTGTTGGGGGCTGACTAGCCTGATCTGATCTGATCAGAATCACGATAACCTAGGTACTCAATGACATACTTATTTAGAACCGGAACTAAATAAGTAGGGTCCTAGTGTTTACACCGAAGTTTATTTGTTTGTTAGCTGAATGTGTTCACAATAATCATTATTCCAACAATACACTATCCTAAATCATGTTGAACCACGTCTTTGTTATCCTTAAGTGTTACATATCTGCTAGCCTCCCTTTACTTTTATGCTTTCTTAGTTTATAGTAGTTTAAATATATATAAAACCCAAAACAATTACCCCTTCAAAACCATTAAAACCCTAGCTTAATTACTAAGTTATCCAAACGAGTTTCGTTTCAATTCTACCGTCGAGAGGAACGACCTTGGATCATCCTTACCGCATACTAGAATCAGGTATTCATACCTAGTAATAGTAAGTAGTTCAGAGTGTTTTGGCTCCCCCCGACTATTATAACTTAAAAACCACCCTTCGATCGCGGGTCCCGACTGAAAGGTCCGCAACGACAAGGAAGCGATTCCTTGACCGACCGTCCGGACCCGATCAAAATGTAATTATAAAGAATATACAAAATACTGTTCATGCGACACAGAACCTGTGTCACAATAGCGACACAAGGATTGTGTCACAGGTAGGTTAGACGTGAAATATAAATAGAGAGTTATAGGCTTATCTGAAGCTTGATAAAACCCTAGAGAGAGAGAGAGAGAGAGAATTCGTGAGAGAGGCAGAGAAAGTGAGAGTCGTGATTTTAATCTTTATTCGTTAATTGTTAATATATACGAAAGCTTGTATAGAAATTGTTTATGTTCGTGATTGATAAAATGTTCAATACTCAATCGTTTGGATTCCGCACGTTCGATTGAATTTACGATCTGATTTAGGTCCATCCGGAATTGCTATGAGAAACACTTAATAGACCTTGTCCACTTAGATACCCTTAAGAAAAACGCCGACTTTTCACAAAGGCTTTCTCACGAACTCGATTTGATGAACTTGTCAATATGATAGGGTTAAGGTTCTTCCAACCCAAAAAGTAACTTGGGACTTGGATATTTGTGTTTTATTAATAAAAAAAAGTAAATTAACGCAACAGCCACTCTTTATACTCTTTAATATTAAAGAAATGCAAGGTTGCAACATTTCTAATATAGACGTTCAGTTATGTCTGTAAACAACTTAGGAGATGATAGTACATCGATAACATGCACAAAATGTCAAATTTTAAGGTTTATCCTTGATGTATCAGTAGGTTTATCTATTATACTTAAAATAGATTTTATAAACATTAGCTTCATCATATGATGTATTGGTAGGCATGCTACATACCGGTCTCTGAGTTATTAAGAAGTACAACTAATACTTTTTATTATTTTGTGAAAACTGCTATATGATGTATGATATAAGTCTTAATTGATGAAAGAAGGTACTGCCATACACTGTCATACTAATTTTTGAGTGCACAAATGACAAATAGTAATAATCTCGCTATTAGATTAACTAATGGTGACTATTGTTGTACTAACGTACAGACTTGAATCCATTAGTTACGCCAATAGTCTCAAACATGTTTTGTTCATACTAATGGCCTTCTGTTGTACTAAGTATAGACCCGGGACTGTATTTTCATAATATGTTTGATGTTTGTCTAAATTCAAAGGTCAAATGTACGTTACAAGATAGGCAAGATAAAACTTGGTATTGTAATCTCTACCTTGTCTGTAAATTATGAAGTATTATGTGTTTTACAAAATCTCATGAGTATATCGTATAATTGGATTCACAAAAATAATATTCATACCAACAATAAAAGATTTGCTCACGGACACGGTTGTAACATGTTTAAGTGGAAAATAATACCATTAATCATTTTGAAATGATTTTTATAAAAGGTGTTTTAAATATGCTAAGTAAATATAATGTTGACAAACATACTGGTAATCGAAATAAAACTCACTATTTGCTAATAATTGCATGCTATCCTAATATGATCCCTAAGCACACTTATAACAATTGTGTCACCAAAAGGTTAGTTAGTTTTTGTTGATTGTAAAATTGGATCAACATTTTAGTTTTTTATTTTTGCTTTTATTTCTATTTTATTTTATTTTATTTTTGAGTTTATTATCGTGTTATCCAAGTCTCCAAAATTAATATTAAATTTTGTAACAAATGTTAAAAGTGAAATTAAATAAAAAAACCATCTTTGGATTCTGCGAAACAAAACTCATGTTGCAACCAAAGTCGCATCTTGTGTCGCTAATTAGGGTTAGGGTATATATACATTGACCACACCACTTTAGTCGTCACACTGTTATTGCGACATAGTTGTTGGAAATAGTGTCCAAGGTCATAACTAATTGGTAAGACTATGGTTAAAAGTGGAGTCCTTTTTGGGTTGACCTCAATGAATAGTAAGAAAAACAATAAGAGAGATAATATTAATTGAAATTAATATTATAAATTAATTATTTGGTTTTTTAATTTATCAAAGTGATATGTTAATAAGAAGCTAAAAGAAATTAACATAAACTATAAAGAATATTTAGTTAGTTTATTAATTGAATATTAATTAGAAACTAAAAGCAATATTTTGGAAGCGAGTTCCAACCGGCGGTTAGAGAGTCCAACCGGCGGTTGGAGGCTAGGGTTTGTAAGTCGGTGACACATGTTCTTACTTGGGGAGGAATTAAGTCCAACCAGCGGTTGGAGGCCGACACTGATTGTCCCACATCGGCCAGAAGACCAAACCCAAGGGCATCATCTCCCCTATAAATAGAGGCCATTCATAAGCTTTCCAATCATCCCAGATTCGAATTTAGTTCGTTTCTTTCTCTCTTTCTCATTCCTAATCCTTGTGAGAGTTTACACGAGTTAGAGTCGGGACCCTAGGATTTGGAGTTTCTCTTGGTTCATGGGTGTGAACCATTAGAGGTATTCTGGTTTGGGTACTTGCCATCCAAAGCATGGAAGGTCGAGCAAGGGGTCTGCATGAAGGTTCTGCAAGGTGGTCTGTGCATGAGAAATTGGTTTTCTCAAAGGTTAGTGTTTTTCATTTATCTATTTATTTTTTTATTGTTAATAGGTTTATTAAGTCAAGGTCGTTTAAGGTTTAGTTTCCTAATTGCTCTAGATTAAATTGTTATTTTCCGCTGCATATGTTAATCTAGTTAGGGAATAGAAAACCCAACAGTCGTATCAGAGCCATAGCTTAATAATGTTAGCAATACAACATGTAGAAAAATGTATTTTGGAAATAAAATTGTTTTTATTTTGTCCAAATAATTAAATTAAGTATATATGTATAATAGATTTATATATGTATACATTTAATTTATTTATTAATCAGACCTTCATATTTTAATTGTTTAAAAGATACGCTCAAATTTTAAAATGTTTTAAAATAGAACCCTAGACCTTAGAATTGTTTAAGAGAGACTTTATATATAATACAATTTATATATATATATATGTATCATTTAAGTCTAAACATATCATCATTGAATCGATAAATCGGCTCACCCATAGTGAACAAGCCACAAGAGAGGTATAAGACGGGTCGCTTTGCTTCCCTAAAGAAGTAGGTTTTTAATAAGCTTCGTGCTGACCTGCTTCTCCGCCTCTTCGTGTGTTCAATGGAGCTACTGACGACTTTTGATAGGATGATGTCAAGATAGACTTAAAATAGTAAAACAAAATCCCGTTTTAGCTATAGAAAATGTGAAAAGTATGCTAACCCATGAAAATCGCACATTTCTCGTATGGACTGTTAATGGAGCGTGTGTGGTTAACCGGAACATTAATATGAGGACATAAGTGAGAGGTGATGTGAGACTTGCGATTCTCGAGCATACTCGAGCCGGGCACCACGCGGGGTTTGCATGGTTAGTTCACCATCTAATTTATGATCCTCGGCATACCAGTCATGAATGGTAGATGAGGATAACCGAGATTAACATGCCATTGATAGGTATCAATGAATCTCAAAGATCTAGGAGTTTCATAGAAATGAAATAGACAAAAGTATTTTTTTATATGATTATGGTGAACCTTTCATATAACTGAAAATATAGATCCCAACCTTAATTAGAAATTGGGTAATTAATTAAGGAATATTCAGACTAACTAAAATAGTTTTATCTTAATAATACCTGTTGAAAATGGTAATAATCCTCCCGTTCCCTATTCCAAAAATAACCCAAACTTCTCACTACTCTCAGTTCTTGGGAGGGAAAGACTTACCGGTTCAAACTGTATGAACTGGTAATGTAACCCTAGGTTCACTCTAAGGAACAAGGAGTATGTTCTCGATGAGCTGTGAAACCATAGGTATGAGAACAAGGAGTATGCTCCCGACGAGAATAAAGAATATATTCTCGGTAAGTAAATTTTTACTAATGATAATGATTCAACCCAAGAGGAGATTGAAGCTCACCGAAAAAGTATGATGTTTAATACTGAGTTTTGGTCAACATAATACTGTCCAGTCAGCCAGTTGTCTACAAACAGTTTGTAACCTCATGTCAAATGGTTTTGAATGAGAAAGAGACCTGAATAATGGAACTCCAAAATTACTGAGCAAAGGATCAAGAAGATTGATGTGCCTTTTGGCTCAGCAGCTCCTGTGTTGTCAATTGGTCATGATGCAAAGGAAAGGATGAGATCTGGAAAAGCTACGAATGGAAAATCCAATCGTGGGGCTAAGAGAAAGATTGATTCTGAAATCGCACCAGCAATGATCCAAAGGAATCAGTGTGTTATACTGCAACATAGAGCACTAGAAGCATTGCAGCCCAAAATATTCGAAGGACCATATTGACAATTAGGTCAGAAAGGATTCAGATATATAAATGATTGAACTCCACATGCTACGACCTAAATTCGTAGGTCTTGAATATAGGGTGTGGTACTCACATTTGCACTATGTTACAAGGCCTAAAGGAAAGTAAAAGTCTGAGGCATGAAGAGCTCAACTTAGTCATGGAAGACAAAAGTGTCATGGCCATTGGAAAGTTTGAGCTTATGCTAAAATTTGGAGTTAGGATACATTTAAATAATTGTTGTTATTCGAACATAGTTTCATTTCATGCTTGTTTAAGGATAGTTATCATTTTACATTTGATAATGAAAATGGTGACAAAGCTTCTCCTTGCAAAGGCATATATGAAAATGTTGAATATGTCAGCAAAGTAATTTAAATGATGGTTCGTCTAAAAAAAACACTTGATAAATCCAAATTGTGGAAATATCGTCTAAGGCACGTAAACAAGAAAGAATATCACCAAAACTCCAAAAGTATGGAGTGTTAGAATCATTCGACCTTAAATTGGATGATGTATGCGGATCTTGTTTATTAAGCAAGATGACTAAATCACTATTCACAAGGTCATGTGAAAGAGGTGAAGGATTATAGGACTTGGTATACACAGATGTGTATGGACCTTTCTGATGCACCACAAAAGATGGAAATCGCTACTATGTTACTAATTAGTTCAGTGGACATGGATATGTTTATTAGATTAAACATAAATCAGACACTTTTGAAAGTTCAAAAGGTGTTAGGACGTAAAATAGAGAACCAAATGGGCAGAAAGATAAAGGTACTCCGATCCGATAGGGGAAGAGAAGACTTTAGTATCGAGTTTCTTGATCATCATAGACATTGTGGAATAGTTTCACAAATTGACTCCTCCTAGAACACCATAGCTTAATGGAGTTGCTAAGAGGAGGAATAGAATCATGTTAGACATGATTCAAGTCTATGATGAGTCAGGTAATACTTCTAATAAACTTATGGGGTTAGGCATTATCGAAAGTCACACATATCTTAAATCTAATACTCACCAATAAAGAGGACGTGGAAGAGAAAAGGTTCTTCTCTTGGGCACATCTAAATCTGGGATTGTGAAGTTATCGTTGGAAGAAGAAACTTAGCACAAACTGGAAGCCAGATCTAAAAGGCATCTATTCATCGGTTATCCACAGTAGTCATTTAGATATTTGTTTTACAGAACCAAGGATAATGTGGTCTTTGTAGCTCGAAAAGAAATGTTCCTTGAAAGAGAAATGATATCTAAAGAGTACAGTGGGAGTACAATTGATCTTGACAAGATTCAAGGATCTACCGATGAAGAACCTATGGCAAACACTGACACTCAATAAGAGGTTATGACACCTGTTGAACTTGACGACATATCCTTACCCACTCGCAGTTGTAGAGTTAGCAAACCTCCTTAGTTCTATTATGGTTTCAATAAAGAAGAACATGATAAGATTAGTGACAGTACACTAAGTTGATTAGATGAGTCTGCTAACTACAAAGGAAGCGATGGCAGGCCCTAAGGCTGCTAAGTGGAAGGAAGATGTGAATAGCTACATTCAGTCTCGAATATTGGTTGGCACTACACTCAGTTTCAAGACGGTGAGTTGTAGGTGAATCTTCAAAGGGAAGATAGACATGGATGGGAAGTACACACTTATAAAGCTAGGATGGTAGCAAAGGGCTATACTCAAACCTTCAGGATTAATTATGAGGAAACCTTCTCACCAATAGATGAAATAAAGTCAATTATGATATTTTTTACAATAGCTGCATTTCATGGTTATAAAATTTGGCAGATGAATGTCAAAACCACTTTCCTTAATAGGAAATTGATAGAGGATGTGTTCAAGACACAACCGGAAGGTTTTGAAAATGCAAAGTATCCTAATAGAGTGTGTAATCTTCAGAAGGCCATTTATGGACTTAAACAGGCTTCTTGTAGTTGGAATCTCTGCTTCCATGAGAAAGTCTAACAGTTTAGATTTTCTAGATGCAAAGATGAGTCCAGCATATGTGTCAAAGTCAGTGGGAGCATTGTAGTCTTCCTGGTATTATATGTGAATGATATAATATTCATAGAAAATGTAATCCCAACATTACAAGGTGTAAAAGAGTTGATTGGGAGAATCTTGGAAGATACAATATATTCTTGGTACAAAGATTTACAGAGATATGTTGAAATCGTCTCAAAGGACTTAACCAGGATATGTACTTAGAATGAAATTTTGAAAAGTATTTAAAATGGAGAATTCTAAGAAAGGAAATCTACCCTTACATCATGGCATAAAGATTACTAAAAGATTAGTGTCCAAAGACTGCACAAGATTGGAATAAATGAGTCGAGTGCCATAGGCTTCGGCTATAGAATCGATCATACGTGCCATGAAGTATACAAGATCCAATGTCTTATTTGCTTGGAGCATAGTGAGTCGACATCAGTGGAATCCTGGTAAAAGTCATAAAACAGCTGTGAAGAATTTTTTTAAGTATTTGAGAAATACTAAAGATAGGTTCTTAGTTAATAGTCGAGAAGAGAAATTTAGAGTAACTGTTTATACTGATGTAAGTTTACAATCAGATAAGAAGTGATAGTCATTCACAGTCTCGTTGGGTACTCTTACTGAATGGGGGAACGAAAACTTTGAAAAGTTTGAAGCAAGATACAATAACAGATGGGAATCTGAGCATATTGAAACTTGCAAGACTTTAAAGGAAGTCATTAGAATGAGGAATTTCATTGATGATCTTGGAGATGTTCCAATAAAACGAATCCCAATGAAATATTATGTGATAACGGAAAGTCCCAAAGCACATTGAAATGAAATACCATTTTGTTCAAAGGAAGGTAGAAAAGGGACACATGATTGTGATGGACACACGATCAGTAAACATGCTGGGAGCATAGGTTTACGAGATAAAGTTTTAGTTGTTAGTTTGATTTTGAAACATTACAAACAATGATGGGAACTAGAATAGATTTGGTGATTAAATAATGGAGATTTATTTATTGGAAAGAGATCTGCCATTTACTATCGTTTATCATTGTGTTTCAGTTTCGCATGTTTAGACACCACTTCCAGAGTAATTAAATTTACTCAAATCTCCTCAGTCGATCACACTATAGGAAGTATGTGGTGAATTAAGACTGTCATGGAGTGTTAGTAGATTGTCTATGGAGATTAGACATTGCATGGAGATTGCTACAACACTCATGGGTACTTAATGGGGATTTAAGTATAGGAGAAACCCACACTCATGGAAGTTACTTCATGGATTAAAATCACAAGTAACTCTGAGATGATAATATCTTATTATCTTATATTCTTAAAATGGAGATACATTGAGTTCCTAGTATTCAAAGTCAGTTATACTTTAGCTTATTCAAACGTTGTGCGTAAATGCCAGTCACAAAGGATACGCTAGGTATGACATGATGAGTTGGCTAGTACTATGTATGCGAAATTTATTTGTTCCTTTTGACTAAGAGGAAAAGCGATATCTCTGGGCCCTCTGATGATTAAATGTTGACTCATAAAGTGCTTGGCCAAGCCAGGACTAAATTGATATGTACAATTCTGTAGTCCCATATGGTCAAAATTGATCGGAGAGCAGAAAACATAATCTTGAATCTGGAGATTGATTAAAATCTATGTCCCAGTTTCATACAGTATCAGAAACAAAGGAATATATGATCACTTATTTAAAGGGCTATCTCTAGATATGATTCAGAGTTCGGCAGTTGCATTGGATGACACTCTCTACTTATTTAATATGATAGAGACTTAGACCAATAGTAGTTGATGACTTGTCCAAGTGGGAGACTGTTGGAAATAGTGTCCAATAGGGGTATTATGGTTTGGGTACTTGCCATCCAAAGCATGGAAGGTTGAGCAAGGAGTCTGCGTGAAGGTTCTGCAAGGTGGTCTGTGCATGAGAAATTGGTTTTCTCAAAGGTTAGTATTTTTCATTTTTTTATTTATTTTTTTATTGTTAATAGGTTTATTAAGTCAAGGTCCTTTAAGGTTTAGTTTTCTAATTGCTCTAGATAAATTGTTATTTTCCACTGCATATGTTAATCTAGTTAGGGAATAGAAAACCCAACAATAATAACAAAAATTTTGACACAAGCTCTTAAAGTTGCGACACAACATCTGTGGTGGTTTTTCGATTTTCCTTTCGATTTGTAGGTGTTTTCCATCCAATCCATCATTGTATTCTTGTTCTATTTAGTTTTCTCGATCGATAGGTACTTGTTTCAACCCATCTAACCGTATATTCATTGTGTTTTTGTCAAATGAAGTTTTGGGGGTATGGGGTTTTGGTTTGTGTTAAAATTGAACGTGAAAACGGATGTTTCAAGTGTTAATACTTATGTTTTCGTGTTCTTGGTTGTCAGTCGCACCTAATCGTGTGGCTCGTGTCGAATAGCCCCAAATTCGAGCTTAGGTTTCTGGGTTTGGGTTCGGTGTTCGTCTTTGCGACACAATCTGCGACACAACATTTGTGTCGCAGGTTAATTGAAATTAATTTAGATTTACTGTTTACATGCAACACAAACCATTTGTGTCGCCATTTTCTGTGACCCAACCTGGATGCCGCTTCTCCTGCAGACAAAACACTTTGTGTCGCCACTGTATTGCGACACACATGCTTAGGTTGCTATTTCTTGTGACACAATGTCTGCGACACACACCTATGTCGCATTTTATTTGAATAATTTTGAAATAATGCAAAATGTGACACAACTTTGTCCATCACACAATTGACTTGCGACACCATCATTTACAAGGACCAGGTAGGTCCTTTGTAGATCAATACGCGAATCAATTCGGATTTGCCATTCACGCGCATTATATCCACAGTTGCTGGAAACGAGATCATTATATCTGACCAACTGATTCAGGAATTCTTTCAGCTCGGCGACGCTGAAGACATGCTGGTTTTATTTGCGAATGCTTTCATCAGTGGGGACATGAGCCACATCTGATATCCGGGGATTCCGAGAGATCAATATCGGAAGGCAAATCTACCTAAATTTTGGAGATACTTGATGCACGTTGTGATCGTGTGTTTGTCTGCACGCAAGGTCAGGTTTGACAGTATGAGCCACTCTACAGCCTCTGCGATGTTAGCTTTGGTGTACAACACGCCCTTCAACTTTTCCGGATACATATTCCAGGCTATGGTCGATAATGTACACGCCGGGGATAAACGTTGGAATTTATATCTACATTTTGTTTAGTTGTTGATCGACAATATGATTCCCAGGATTCCTGCTATCGTTACTCACTAGTTTCGTCAAACACCCATGAACATCCGAATCTGGACAGTTGTGCACAGGGTGAGCATGTAGAAGCAAATTTTCCACTTTTTGGGCGTATTACCAATGAGGGTTACATCCCTCCGCCCGATCATGGTTTCGTGGATGCTCCGACTACACCATCTCAACAACCGGAGCCAGTTTTTGTTGAAGTTCCTGTTCATCAGGACCATTTAGTGGATGATTTGATAGAAATTGAGAACTTTCCAAATCTCGATGTTCCTGCTACAAACTTACAGGAGATTCTTCTACTTCTGGGGATTTTGTCTACAATCAAACCCCTTCTGACTCTGAAGGTGAAATTCCTTCGGATGGAGAAATTGCACGTATCAAACGCACCAATCCACTAAGGTTTGAACGTATTCAACGCCGCATCCAATCCAGAAAGAAACGAGCTGCCGTAACGGGTAAACATTTTCGTACTGCACCGTCTGACTCGGAGGGTGCTTCATATGAACCTCTGAGACGTAAAAATTTTCGTTCTTTCGGGATTACAATTTCTAAGAATCCTTCATCTCAACTGGCAGACATCGAGCAAATCATGGTGCACTTGAGAAGATGAACAAGAAAATCGAGGATCAAGCTGCAGTTATTGAAGTTCAAGTTTCAAGGATTTTAGATTTGGAAAAGACAACTGCCTTGGTTCCAGATTTGAGGTCTAGGGGGAGTAAGGCCTGCATGCCATAGAAACAACACCTGGGACTTCTGCCGGGACACAGACTGATGATGTAAACGGGAATGATAATGTAACTTCTGATAATGTTAATGAAACTCTACTTTTGGACTATTTTCCTAGTCTGACATTTTGGGCCAGCCGAGACCACTTGCTATTGATTATTCTCAGGCGGATCTTTCTTATATTTAAAAAAGGGTCAATGAAACTGGTTTGAAATCTGGGCAAGATGAGTTTGAGGTTAATGATGATGAATCTATTGAGGAAGAGCAACTTCATTCAGATGAATTTTATGATAATGCTCCTGCAATAGAGACTAATTCCTCTGAAGATAAAGCAGAGCCTGCTAGAGCTTCTCAAAGCCAACAAAGTACTTCACAAGCAGAGCCTGCTACAGAAACACCATATCAAGAGACACTAGCTCCTGAGTCTACATCAGCACCTGAAGTTGCTTCCACTTCTGGACCTTCTACTTCAGTGTGTCCTGATCCAACAAGACCGCATATGAGATACTTTCCTGCTACACATGTACATGTTACTTGCAAGACATATAAAGTTAGCAGAAATTACCCTAGGATTATCAAAAGTTGGAAGCTGAATAAGGCCACTTTTATGATCAAAAGAAGTGATGGAGTCCAATACTTCAAATAGTCTTTCACCAAGCTGAGTACGTTTCCAAAGGGAGAAATCAATCAATTATCTCAGCTAAACCTGATCAACCCTCACAAAGATGACCGTGTCAGATACATTCAGACAACTTTTCATCACGAGGTTAGAAGCAAAATGTATAACTTCATCAAACCGACGATGGGCGTGAGGTATACTTTCAAGAAAAAGCTCGATCCAGTGACAAAGCAATCAATTGTCAAAGTTCACTATCCGCCAGCTAATTGTTTGATTGAGATTCCTCTGGAGATCATTCCCTTCAACTTTCTGAGAAGATTTCACTATTAGGAACTCGATGCTCATACTGGAGAAGCAGTATTTGATTTTGTACCTGAGTCAGAGCCAGAGACGGGTTCGCTTTATGGATTGAAGAAAGCATAGTTCCAGGTATTTGATCCTATGAGTTTGATCAATCTGTCTCCAAAAGATTTAAGAAAGCTGTTTGAAAATAGGATATGATACAATAAAAGAAATGTTGTGAACAAAGTGCTTGCGACCCGATATCAGAAAATTGTGAATATATGTGTGACTCATGGAATACACGCTGGTGGTGTATTCCCAGCAGGCTGGAAATGATTGAAGAGATTTAAAAGATTAAGCTGAAGACACAGAGGAGTTTGTTGGTACATATTTAGTGTGTTTGTCAGTTGGTCTTAGCCTGTGTTAGTTTTGTTATGTAATTACAATAGCTTGAAATTAAGGGGTTTTCTTATATATATATATATATATATATATATATATATATATATATAATCTATATCTATAATCTATATAATTCATTTTACTACTCTAATTTTAGAAATTTTTAAGAACTAAGATTTTAACATTTCCAAATTTAAGTTGTGTAATTTTAGTTTTACACTTATTCCTTTTCATATATTTCGATCTTAACCTCTATTTCAAATATCCAACTACAAAGATCAAGCTATCATGATCGATTCACCAACGAATACTAAACATAATCTAAAATTATATTGGAGTTAAGAATTACAATAAAGTATCATGTTCCGTTGTTTAGTATATATATATATATATATATATATATATATATATATTGGAATGATCCATAGGGAAGTGCATTTTTTGAGGAAGGGGGAAGCGTTAGTATTCATCAAGAAGCATATTAGCTTCACCCATACAAATCTCGAAAAAAGCAAACTGAAATTTGGTAAATGTTAATCAGAATCGATTCTATGAATGTTAAGCTTCCTTGATAAATTATTTCTATAAGTAATAACATCGATTTATGAATATTAGATCCAAATTCGTTAATATGCATCACGGTGAATATTAGTTAATATGAATTGTGATGAATATTAACAATAAAAATATTTTTCAAATAATATGAAGTTTTAATATGTATCGTGATGCATATCAGTTAATATTCATCACAATGAATATTAACAATTAATTAAATAAATATTCATCAAATAATGTTATGATTTAAAAATGAAATTCATTCGTCAAAATATTTTTTATAGCATCGATTTTGATTACTATTTACCGGAAAAAGTAATTTTTTGTTCACGTTTTTATTGAGAGGTTTGTGGTTCGGGTTGTTATGTTTGTGGTTGATGTTGTTGTTGGGGTTATAAGAATGGTTGTTGATGGAAGTACGAGTTTGGATAAGATCCGTATTGTTGTTGTTGGTTATAATCGAATGGTTGTTGATGATAGTACGGTGGATACAATCTGTATTGTGGCATCAGTAGATTGCGAATCGGGGGAGAGCTAGCTACTCGAGTCGGGTGCCTTTGGTGTTCTGAATAATATTAGGTTGGTGTATGACATGTTTTCCGAATTTGGGGTTTAATCTGAGTTGGGATAGGGGTTGAATTTGGAGAAGACATTATTGATGATGAAAGTGTTTTTGGTTAGTGAAAAAGTGTGAGATGGTGATAGAAGTTATTTTTTTTGTTGTTGATATGAAAGTGATAAGTGATGTGTGAAAAGTTCTTAGAATGTATGTGTATATATATAGTTTGTATAGAGTATTTAAAAAAATATATAAAATAAAAAATTCCAACCATTGACCCTCCCAAATAGTCACTTTTAAATTTTTTTATTTTGATGGATGTATCCGTTAGTAAAATATTGTTTTTTTTTATTTTGAATTAATATACCGAAGGAAAAGGGAAAAGAAAAGTAATAAAGCATGTGGACCCCACCCCCACGATCATTCCTTCCTCGTGCACCGCTGCATGACGAACCATGAACGCCCGATCGCCAGACATTCATGGCATTCTGAGGTTGAAAAATGCCCCTTAACGGGCAAGTTAATAATCGGTCTGATGTAAAGAGGGGCTTTTTTACTGTAGCACATTCTGGGAAAAGTGGCACCTTTTTATTGGTGCATAATTCTTTTTTAAAAGAAAAACACAAATATGGCACGCCCTAATTTATGCAGACGCCATCAACAATGGCGGATTAGGCCACTAAATTCCTAATCAACCATTCATCCGGCCGTTAAACTCCCAATTGACAATGGCACGCTGTGAATGATTTATATGTACACACATATAAGCTTTTATTGAACTCCTGCAACATAGATCTGAAGAACAATCAAATAGCACAAGAAACATGGCGTATGGAAGAAGACAAAGAGAAAAGGGTGTATTAATTTTGAGTTTATCTATAATTTCTTTGGACTAATTTCGTTACAATAGTATGAGTTTAAATTATCAGTGTTCTTGAAATATATTTGAGTTACTAGAGATAGAATGATAGGCAAAGTGTTGGTTTTTTAGCTAAAATAAAATGAGAGTTTTATCCCACATTGGTAGATGGAACATAAGAGGGGGTGACTCCTTGGTAATTATGGGAGGCCTAAGCCTTAGCTTCAAAATGTACCAAATCAATATACATTGATTCTTTCTTTCTCCCTTTAGTTTAAAGTGTCTAAGGAGTAGGTCAAATCCTTGAAGGGTGTGAGTGTTGGTTGGGCGGTGGCTTAAGAGATTAGTCTATGTGATTGTAATAATTTTTCATATAGTGGAATCTAATCTCTTTAGAGGTTAGTGGTTTTTTCTCCGTTTTTGGAGTTTCCACGTATATTCTTGTGTTCATATTTCTTTATTGTTTTCATTGGCTAGGTTGTTGGGGAATCTTTGAGACCGTTTTTCTCAACAAGTGGTATCAGAGTTAAAGTTTTGGTGGAGGTATCGGTTTTAGAATTTCATGGTATGCTCTGTGGTTGCAGTTTTGTCTGAACTTCCACATCAGAAACGAATTCTATTTATCGTACTGGGGTATCTTGAATATATTGATTGTCTTGTATACGAATGAATTATATGTGAGCCTGAAGTATTTACATGTGTAGAAAAGGTTCTCTCTAAGGAAAGACTTGGTACTTAAGCGTGTTCATTGTGACCCACCACTCTTTCTTAGGATTCTTTTTCTCCTTGGTGTATTTTTAATTGGCTGGAAACATACTTTTCTAGTGTACAATCCTGGTAATTTTTTGAGATACAGATACGATGTCAAAGTTCAGTCCAATGAGGTTCAATGTAGAGAAATTTGATGGAAGGATCAATTTTGGCTTGTGGCAAGTTCAGGTCAAGGATGTGTTGATTCAGTCCGGGTTACACAAGGCATTGAGGGGGAAACCAACCCCTGTTTCTGGTGGTGATTCTAGCGGAACCGGTAAGATCGATGATGAAGAATGGAATGATATGGATTTGAGAGCGGCAAGTGCTATTCGTTTGTGTCTTTCAAAGAATGTTCTTGCAAATGTGCATGGGTTATAAACGATAAAGGAGCTTTGGGATAAACTTGAACAGTTGTACCAAGGCAAAGGCATCTCAATCCGGTTGTATCTCATGGAACAGTTCCATTACATATGGAAATAGGTACAAAAATTTCAGATCATCTGAGTGTTCATAATAATATCGTTTCAGAACTGGAGACTATTGGAGTTGAGGTTGATGACGAAGATAAATTATCGAGACTTAAATCATCTTTACCATCCTCCTATGAGCACATGAAACCTATTCTGATATATGGGAAAGAGACCCTCAAGTTTGAAGAAGTTACTAGCAAACTACTATCTGAGGAGAAAAGACTGAAAGGTAAGGGTCGGACTTCATCAGAAGGTACGGTTTTGGTAGGTGAAGATAGGAAGAAAAAGAACTCCAAGAAAAATCTAATATGCTGGAAGTCTGGGAAGTCTAGGCATGTCAAGATGGATTGTTCAGGTGGAGCGGATTCGGAAAAGGGCTCAAAATCTGCTGACAATATCTCCGTTCTCACGGAGAATAATGAGTTCTATTAAAAGATGACATCCACATGGGGTGTCCACGCCACCATTGGAAAGGGATGGTTGCAAGCGGTCCCACAAGTGTTTACACATGGGCATTGGTTTGGCTTAAAATGCAAGGTGTGTGGTGGAAATTGATGTCGATGGCTGAGGAACTTCCAGGTGAGCCAAACAGGGAAAGTTGCACCATAAACAATTTCAGCAAGTTTTTTTACATGTGTCGAGGTGAAATGCTTAGAATGGGTTATTCTAAGTGGAGATACTCTTTTATGGTGGAGTATGATAATTCTTTTCGAATTATGATTGTCGGTCGAGAATAAGGTTCTGATGATGAAACAAAGTCGAGATTGTTGGTTTTTTGGCTAAAATAAAAATGCGAGTTTTGTCTCACCTTGGTGGATGGAACAAAGGATGGGGTGACTCCTTGGTTATAAAAGGAGGTCTAAGCCTTAGTTTCAAAATGTACCAAATCAGTATACATCTATAGTATTTAATTCTTTGTTTCTCCCTTTGGTTTAAAGTGTCTAAGGTGTGAGTCAAATCCTTGAAGGGTGTGAGTGTTGGTCGGGCGGTGGCTTAAGAGATTAGTCTATGTGATTGTAATAATTTTTCATGTAGTGGAATATTTTCTGTTTGGAAACCCATGGTTTTTTCTCCGGTTTTAGAGTTTCCACTTATATTTTTGTGTTCATATTACTTTATTGTTTTTATTGACTAGGTTGTTGGGGAATCTTTGAGACCGTTTTTCCTAATACAAAGATGCAGATATAGGGAACTTAAGATTGCTACTTTAAAATCGTTAGGGGCTGTTCCTTGTTTAATAAGAGCACAACTAGAATATGTGGAATTTTTTTTTATGTTGTAGATACATAATAATTACTAAGTGGTTGCATGATTGTATTAATGTGATCCTCTAACAAATGAAGGGATTACAGTCATTACATGACCCTTTTTAGTATGTTATCGGAGTATTTTGTTTAGTTGGACATAGACTTCTAGGTTTCGTGTTAGTGTGTTGTTATTTTTCATCGTAAGACCTAATTGTCATTATGGCACCATGTGTTCTTCTCACGCTGCTACTATGCCAAAATCAGTTGCTTAAATATAAGTCAATCTTTTCAAAGTTTAAACATTAGGTGGTGTCACTAACCAACTTTGTCACAATAAATCTGACCCAAGACACAAAATGCCCTTGAATGATATATATCCACTGATACCACATCATATCAAATTTCATTGCTTGTAACAACTGGAAGTCCATTGCTTGTTTGTTTTAGTTATGCTTAAATGTCTTTCTTAAAAATCATCATTTCTTCCTTTCTATTTCTATGTTTATATAGACTACTTCATAGTTTTCCATTATCCTAACTTATCAACCACATCTTTAAGTAATCGCTAAACTTCATGGGCAGTGCATAAACACCGCTTAAAATTTCCTAGTATATATATAGACAGAGGCGGAGATAGAAATTTTTAAAGGGGGTAAAAAGAATTCTATACATCACATTAGGGAGGTCAAAATCTAAAAGTGTCACTAATTACCTTTAAAATTTTTTTTTATATAATTATATATTTCTAGGGGGCGTCCCATTTCTAGCTCCGGCCTATATATAAATTATACTTTTGAAGATCGAAAATGATGATATTATCCCTCTACAGTACACACAACTAAAAGGACAAAATCACAAAATTGCCCACTCCTAATATTGGAAACAACTGTTACACGGACAAAATCGCCCACTCCTAATAATGGAAACAACTGCTACGTTTGAAGAATTATATATAAATATTATCAATCGAGTAAGGTCTACTTGTACCAAACATCATCATCATAATTTTAGAAACTTTTTCTTGTCCTTTCAATTACAAAATCATAAGTTCAAACCAACGTTACTAACTTTGTTATATATATACTGCATTTCATGCAAACTTACGAACAATTGTTGGTGATTTTATAATCGTGAGTAATTATAAACATGGTAAAAGCTATAATTAATTAATATGTGATGATTAGTGCAAAACAAAGAAAATAAAAATCGATATTAGTCGTCATTGCATTATCGACATATGTAGGTAAGCAGGGGCGGTACCAGAATAAATATTATGAGGGGGCGAACTCGAAATGATAATCAAATACTTCCTCCCTCACAGTTTTATTGTCCTCTTTTGACTTTTAGAGTCTTTCTTTGATTTTGACTTTGAATATTTTTTGTTTGTATTATACTCCCTCTGTCCCAATATTATTGTCCATCGACAAACCACGCAGTTTAGAAAAAGTGTACTAGTTGTATTATACAACCAATAAGATTTAACTTATCACCACATTCAAATATTTTGATTGGTTGAAAGTACAAAATGGAATAAAATTGGGACATCCCAAAGTTAGATGATGCGTTATGGGCATTCAAAATCGCCTACAAAACACCATTAGGAACCACTCTGTATCGTCTAGTTTATGGCAAGGCTTGTCACTTACCAATCGAGTTGGAATACAAGGAATATTGGGCTTTGAAGAATTGCAACTTGGATCTTTCAGCAGCTGGAGCCAACAGAAGAATGCAGTTGAATGAGTTAGCCGAACTAAGGGATCAGGCATATGACAGTTCTTTACGCTTCAAGGAAAGAACTAAACAGATTCATGACGCTAAGCTGAGACCCTCAAGATTCAATCCAGGTGAAAAAGTGCTACTCTTTAACTCGCGCTTCAAGAAATTCTCTGGCAAGTTTAAACTCAGATGGAGTGGAACATTCATAGTATCAAAGGTACTTCCTTATGGCGCAATCGAACTCGAGGCACCAGAAGGTAATTTTAAGGTTAATGGTCACTGCTTAAAACATTACCTCGAGGACTTCCCCATTAGGGAGGATGTCTTCATCTTTGAACCACCGTGAGTCGATAGAAAGGTATAAAGAGTCAAGCTAGAGACTCGTAAAACAAGCGCTCTTGGGAGGCACCCCAAGCGTATCTTTACTTTTATTGCACTTTCATTTCTTAGTTTATTTTTATTGAGTATGGTTATCTCTGAACTAATAGATTGCATATTTACCACTTATCTGACTTTACAATGCGTTTCATAAATCTGAGATAAGTTTTATACATTTATGTAAATGTTAGAGCCTGATGACACAAACCTTTTTCCTCAAAACTAATTTTTCAAAATGTGATCTTGTTATCTTGCATTTGTATAAACCTATCATTACTTAGCATTACCTATTTAATTTATTTTGTTTCAGGATGGATGCTGCTCGTGTTGATCATGTAGCTGGGAGACCACGAAGACGACACGGACACCGCAAACGTGGAGCCCAGAGAGAGGCTATGTTCACTATCACTGAGGAGGACCTGATTGACATTCTGATCACTCACGAGGAGCTTTCCGATGAGAGGCCCCCATCACCTCAGCCAGCCTCAGTACCTACTTTCGAGTATGGTATCACTACGGTTGACCAAGATGCTACGTGGGCCCTCTTCCGGACACTCTCCATCCAGGACGTCACGGCCTCCATCTGTGAGCATCTTGGGATTCCGAGACCTGCTGTTCACCCCTACAGACTTGGGGCAGATCCAGGACCATCTCGACCTCCCTGGTCCTTCTTCCCTCCTGCGGATGCGCTTGTTGACCCTATTGCCGGACCTTCCACTGGTACTCCTCCTGCTACTGCTGCTGTTGTCACTGAGCCAACTATGTCTACAGGATCACCCGATCATAGCTTCCTTGAGTAGATGTTGGCTATGGTGGATGCTCACATCTCAGTCACGCCCACTACTGTCACACCCCATCTAAAGCGGAAACAACGGGGTACAACCATGATAGGATCATAACACATCATTATAAAGAATTCTATATGAAATATAAAGTTCAATGTGTCATGATGTCAATAACATGAATAACAGTTCATGTCATGCATACATTTCAATAATGAATTCAAAGTCTTACAAACAATCATGCTCAACAAACGTTAAGGCAAAACATGCCATCACAAGTAACCATATTGTATCGTGAATCTTGAATAACACTTAATGCCACTACTACAAAATCCCAAATGGCACACGGTCAAAATCATATATGGACCACGGAAAACGGGGGGTGGGCTAAGGGGGAGAAGTCTATTTGCACAGCAAAAGGACCACGACCCGAAATTCGTGGTCTAATAACCACATGGACCACGGTTATTCTTACATAACCGCGGACAACAATGGCGCGGCCAAACTGTCGGACCACGACTCTGCGTGTGGGAACCATGGTCCGCTTTAATTTATTTATTAAAAAAAATTGGCTCCACCACGGTTCTCAAAATGGATCGTGAGTTTATTTAAAAGATTTTTTTACTAAACTAGTTTCTAAACTCGTTTGAAGCAGTATTTCTAACTCAAATAATTTCATCATATTAAAACAGTAGTCGAGATTCCCTCACCCCTCGGTATTACTCTTTTATCAAATGGTGTTGCGTAAACTTAGCTATTTTGATCTTGAAAGAATCATAGGCCGGGCACATGTTTATGTTGTTCTACCACCCCACCAAGGGGTGTTTGGGATTGCTTAAAGATGCGCTTATCTGCTTATTTGATTAATTTGACAGGAGATAAGCAGATCCAAACACCTCTATGAAAACTGCTTATCTACTTACTACCTAAGGAATAAGCACTTAAAAATAAGTAAGGGGTCACCTACTTATTTTTTAAGCATACAAGTACTTAGAAATAAGCAAACCCAAACACCCCTAACCCACCGTGAATATTTTTGTAACCATCATATATATTCAAGCATCTAAGCATATAATTAGCATTTTAGCACATAATTAAGAAGTTAAGAATTCAGCTACATGTAAATCATTCAAGTAAAAGGCATAACGTATTCACTTATTCATAATAAAAGAATTTGTTCCTGGAACCATGCACACCACCTCTGCACTACATGATCGATGTCTCTTTGCGATAATGGAGCTTTGCTTTTCCGCAGTTCTGAAACCAATATATATTCATATTAATTAAAAGGAAAAATGTTATATGATGAAAGATTAAATTTATTTAAAGGAACTGAATGTACATAAATAATACTTACATTTGCTGGAAAATCGTACTGTTGGTCAGTCACGAAGTAAAAAATCCAATACATGACATAGTATCCACATTCCCATCCTCCTTTTTGTTGATTACACGAATCAACCCAGGTATAGTCGGGGTAACATGGAAAACATCTGCATCCATGCACTGAGAATTATAATGAAGCAAAGTGTTAGTTTTAATAATAAGATGTGCATATTTCTAGCTTTATATGTTAGAGAGAATCCTTACTCGTTAAGACACTTCACGATTCCGTAATGTTTTGTCACATCAGATTTGGAAGGGCGCGCAATGGAGTCGACTATGTAAACTTGATTTGTCTCAAGGTGTAAAATGAACAATGTCTAGTGTTTACTGTTAAAATTTAATTATACATTGTTAGTGTATGACAATAAACATACACACTAGCTAGAAATTAAGTTAACATCGTACCCCTGCCAATACGGTGCTAACACAATGCTCTTTTGTTTCCTTGTATGATATACCACCGACTGACGGATAAAGTTTGCAACACTTACTGCCCCCGCTCTCTCTATTTTTGAAAAATGCCGGAGGGGTTCAAAAATCCACATTTGTTGTTCAGGTATGCAGAATTTTGTCTACAGAAGTGAAGTGCACTAAAACACATATTAAAAGAGTTAGAAAATATGTGATATGATCATTGTTATCTTAATCTTATCTTATCTTACTCCTTATTAAGAAAATAATACTTACTGTAGGAAAAACAAAAGGATCGTGATGTCGGCTTCCCCATTCGTCACAAACTCCTTAAGATCATCAACATCAATGTCCAACTCGATAACTTCATCCACAAAAACTCCGGGATCGATATATACATTCATGTTTGGATATGTGGTTGCTTTAGCCCAATCATTTTTCACAATCGTCAGCTTCGACTTTAAAATTTTGGTTTGAGAAGCTGTTAAAACATGGTCGGTACGTGTGGATGGGCATGGTGGTGGTGCTTGTTTGACTGCCACAACCGTTTCTGGCACCAAGGGGGGTGCTTGTTGGGGTGTCACAACCGATTCTGGCACCGCTAGGGGAGCTTGTTCGGTGGGCAAAACAGTTTCCTCACTAGGCACCTCATCCCGTACAGGGTTAGGACTACGCCTTTTAGTACTCGGGACAACATTAGGCTCCGGGGATGACTCTCTCCCATCCTAGTAACAAATTAAATTGAAAGTGTTTATTGTTACGACAGTCATAGAAATATTTAACATACGATACTTAAAGATAATCAATGTGTATGTACCTCAGAAAATTCAATAAACGAACGTGGCCACTGAACGAAACTGTTACTGGCTTCTTGTAAGAAAGTCATTCCAGCAGCTGGCTTAGGAAGTCTCATCATCCCGAATCCATCCTTAATTTTCCCAATTTGTACCCGTAGGTGATCTGGTGGCATAGACACCCCCTATACATGCCCGTCCCCCCGAGGATGAGCCTTTCCTCTCGCAACAAGCTTCCTTTGAAACCCGAATTCTGCGAACAACCTGCATGTGGTGGGTTCCTACAATGAAATGGATCGTATATATATTAGGTGATGTTAAATGATATATTTGTGGTAAAAACATATCATAGTAGTTAAATTAATTGATTACCAATAAATCTTCAAAAGGATGAAACTCTGACCCAGCACTACTCTTCCTCATATCTTCAACCTCCCTAGATGACTCCTCTCCTGGTCCTACTTCCCTATCTTCAACCTCCATCCTTCCCCGATCCATCCTCTCTAACTCAGCCACCCTTCTTTCTAACATCTCAATTTGTTCTTTCCTTTTGTTCCGTCGCGGTTGCTTCCCGTAACTATCAATTGCCTTTGTGAAGCCGATAGTGTGCTACACCGCCCTTGTCCTTCAGGGGTACTCTTTTCCCACGACTTCCTATATGGCATCTTTTCCTTCGGGATCCGGAAACTCATGCAATTCCTTGTCCTTCTTGATCTGTTTGAACCAATAAAAAGTTTATGTTCTAATTTTACCAAAGATATAAATAAGTAATAAAATTTCAAAGTAAACATAGGTGATCATACCAATTCCTCCACAGTTGGAACAATAGCCTCAGGTAAAATCAACCGTCCTTGATTGTGTGAACTCTGTATACACGACCAACAAGAGATGTGGTATCCAAGACTCTGACAGCTTGTTCTTTCTCCTTATCCACTCTTCTTCGTATCCACGATACCCTTTAGGTCCTAGCTTAGGCAGATTCTTGTTCAAACTAGCTAGCTGTCTACCTTTCTCAATCTCTTCACATAACAAAAACAAGTTTGAACAGAAAAACGGAAATGAAAAACAGTAGTTGAGATGCCCTTGGCCCCAGTAGTACTCTTTTATCTATAAGTGTTGCATAAAATTGTAAGTGGTATAGTAATGGACTAAATACTAAAAACTCAACAAAACTTATTGTCGTTACCACGCTAAGTATTATTATGAGAATGCATCATTGCGCATCTCGTCATTGAAAATTTATGTTCGACTTCATTTAAAAAAAAGAAAATAATACTAATACTAATAATAATAATAATAATAATAATAATAATAATAATAATAATAATTAATAAAAGAAGTATACCTGAAAGTCTTCACTGTCGACCTTCTCACCGATTTTCTTCCATGGTCCTTCTTCCTTGTTAAGATACGGGTATCTTAAAATGGGGCTTTTCCCAGTTTTCACAAAATTCTCCCTCATATTTCTCTTGAATTCTTTCCAGGCCTGGTTGCATTGCGTAGTAACAGCCTTCTTGGTCTCCTCACCCTCAATATCAGGGAATGCTTTCTGAAATACATAAGTATATATTAGTAGCCTTCTGTATATATAGCATCTTTAAGAAAGGGATATATTTGCTACAAAATTATTTTAACGCTTCAGAATTTACCTTAACCTCTTCCCATAGAAACTCTTTCAGTGTTTCATCAACCTTATCCCACGAATCAATTAGAATACTAACCCAACATCTAGCTACAAGACCTACCATTTTACTAAATGACACCTGTCCTGGCCCAATGTTGAGTCCAAACACATTAAAGTCAACTTCTCTATCGCGATGCACATTGGCATTTTCATCCTTCTCCTTATATGAAGTAGCCCTGCTCTTTCTCCTTTTCTGTGGAGCACTTGTACTACACTCTTGATTAACTAGTTCTCTAACATGATTGTCTTCTTCCAGCTCTGGAATATCTGACATCTGATCCTTTGCATGAAGATCAGATTGTTGATGATCACTCGTAACATCTTTTTCAATATAATCATCTTCTGGATGAGAAAGGAGATCCTTATCTTGATTATCCTACAAATGATTTTGAATAAGTTATTAAAAAATTATAAATAAGATCAAACGCAATATAACATACAATAATAATTAATAGGTACATTACACCCACAATTCATAGATAAATAAACTTGCCTTCCAAACATCATCAGATAGGTTCCCACAAGATAATTAACTAATCATAAATATCATATAAAAAGTTGTAACAAAATTGGTCCCCGCATACTAGTATTAATATTATATTCCCCACATCAAACGACAAAAATGACACTTCTTTATTAAACAGCAAACGACAAATATTCACTTTTTGGTTTAATAATGGAGATACTCAACAACACGTACACCTCTAGAGTCTAGACACATGAACATAACAAATGGTGCATATAAATCACAGATCGAAGATATAAACACACTCAAAAACAAAACTTTATGAACAGTTCAAAGAGTTGATAACATATTGCGGGATAATGTTCACTTTTTGGTTATGATACAAACAATCATCAACTAATTAAATGCATGCATAATTAAAACAATATACAAACTCTCGATTAATTAGCTCAACTATAATTACAGTACGTATTTGAAGCAGAAACACCAAATTAAAACATGTATAACATTCATTTGGTTCATACAAACCAGACATATAAGTATATAATAACTCAAAAACTAAATATTTAACATCAAGAAGAAGAGAAATAGATACTTTATCATTATAGTTGTAGTTAGATATAAACCCTAACGGCCTACTAACTTGTAATCGGGGAACAAATGAACACAACCTGACTAACTTGGTAGAAGATTATGGACAACGATGATGGATATTGGAGGTGGTATTAGCGATTGGAGATGGTTTTCAGTGGTAACTTAGCTAGGTTATGCCCGAATGGATGAAATACATATGAAAATTTTAGATTTTTGATGAAAAAGGCAAAACCTGACTAACTTGGTAGAAGATTATGGACAATGATGATGGATATTGGAGGTGGTATTAGCGATTGAAGATGGTTTTCGGTGGTAGCTTAGCTAGGTTATGCCCGAATGGATGCAATATATATTAAAATTTTGGATTTTTGGTGAAAAGGGGGATGCGTTATAAGTTATGGCGGGTTGCTTGAATTTTTTGGCTATTACACCACGGGTTTAACAACCGTGTTAGAAAGGACCACGGTTCTTTTATAAGGGATTGTGGCCCGGTGTTTTCCCTTTAGCCTTAATTAGGGGCGGCAATTCGGGTTGGGTCGGGTTGGCGGGTTGGTGGGTCAGAAATGGTCAACCCGAACGCAACCTGAATTTAAAATCGGGTTGGGTATTTCAACCCAACCCGAACCCAACCCGACCCAACCCAAATTGCTAATAATTCAACAAATTTTCACGTTATTTTCGAGTTTTAAGGTCAGTTTTGGGTCAGTTAAGTCACATTGATCAATCTTTTGAAAAAAATAGCTAATTATTTATAAGCCTAAATAATTATAAAATTTCAAAATTAATGAAAATAAATATTATATTAATTTGAATTGATCATCAAAACATCATTAATTCACTAACTTATATTAAAACGTAAAGATATCAAAGAAAAAATTATAAATCAGTAACTGAAAAGATCTAAATTATGTGTCATATTTAAATTAAAATAAATTTATAATGATATTAATTGAATTTCAGGTTGTCGGGTTCAACCCAAAAATGCATTTGTTGACACGGACCCGACCCAAAAAAATTGAGTTGGCGGGTTTCGGGTTGATGGGTTAGCGCCTCAAAAATCCTGATCCTAACCTTATAATATTCGGGTTGGGTTCGTGTCGGGTTTCGGCTTCAAGGGTTGGTTGCCAGCCCTAGCCTTAATCACTTTAGGTCACGGTTTTAATAAACAGAACCGTGTTAAAATGTAGAAAGGACCACAGTTCTTTTCAATGGTACCGTGGCCCTGTGTTTTTCCTTTAGACTTAATCACTTTAGGTTATATTCAAAAATTTCGAATTCAATTAAAAACTTGTAATTAATTTCGAATGAAGTCAAGGTCATTGTTTCGAACCTTCTCTCTTGTTTCAATTTTTAATCATTTTCTTTTTTCGATATATTGTGATTAATCGTTGTATAGTCAAGTGAATATTATATACGGTCATATTAAGAATTAAGAAAAAGGGGGTAATTTAACTATGTATAGTATAAGTTAGGGTTAAATCATGTCAACAAAATGTCGTGGGCTCGTGGCCCATAGTTACCAAAGAAACATAACCACGGAGAATATATATATATATATTCTCTCTCTTTCAATATAAATATATGGAGTATATATGGAACACATATAAGGTTCACAGTTTACATCCAAACCCGGCCCTAAACAATTAAACATGATCAACAAATTCCCTTTTCGTCATCACATTTTCCACATCAAAAGTAACAATACGTACGTACTCATTCACAACCACAATTTCTCTGTTTAACCTTAATTGTGGAGTTTCTCTTTGCATTATGAATTGATCACCCTCTTCCTCCAGGTTGATCTTTTTGGTCGTCAAACACTCACACACAATTGGAGACACAAAAGTCATGATCAAGAAGGAAGGCGTTGCTAAATGCTAGATCGAGGCTCGGATATGGTCATTATATTTCATTTTCGTTATCAATTTTTACTCAACAAAAGTTACAATACTTCCTCTCTCTCAATCGAGATTTCTCTGTTTAAATCACCTTGTTGAAGGAGTTTACTCTGTAGATATTAAATTCACCTTTTTCAAGAGTAACTCTTTTGGCGGGCTTGCTTGGTACCAAAATAACAACGGTTGTTCTTCTTCCATGATAGTCCTTACTAAATTAACAGCCAAGTCAAACACTTTCACGTACATAGTTATGAACCTGAAAGCTAAGATTAAGGAGCTGGAAGAGTTTCTCCATGCCAGCGCAATAACATCTTTAACAATAAGCGAAGGTAGAAGATGAGGCCATATATATGATATAAAATATGGCTTTGTTTGTTTCTTTGATGTAGTTATATATGTTTCGTGACTTTGTTACGAGTACGTTGATGAAAACTTGTTCATACAATTGATGGTATAAAACTATAAATATTTGTTATTGCATTTCCTGATGGGAAGTGGTCTTGCTTTCTACCTTCATATATGGAACCGTTTAAATTAAAATTAAAATAAAGGTGTATTGTGGGTGTTGTAACTTTTGCATACATATATGTTGATGTTATGAAGATTTATGTGGTTGATTCAACGAATTTGAGAATTCTGAATTTGATATTAATTTGTCAAATGCGTCACAAATAAATATAAGTATAGAATGTTCTCACCAATTGTCTATGATCGTTTAATTTCCTTTTATATAAAATATATATAAATATAATGTTAGTAATTTGTAGTTAGAAAATATAAGTTCAAAACAATAATACTCTGTAATAAATATTTTGTTGTTACAAAACAAAATGCAAATAAGTAATTTTGGGATAAACATGCTTTATACGGAGTAGTATGTATTTATATAAATTATACTGAATCGTAAATAGAGTTCAGGTTCGATTCCATAGATAATCTAAATAGGATTATAGATTTATAGATAGATAGATAGATATAGATAATTTGGAACGCGGTCACAGTAATCAAACTGTGGTCATTTTATGTCATGTGACATGCAAACCATTGTGATTTGTAAATAGATGTTCAGACGCATGCAAAAATTACGTGTGTTGAACGAAATATAAACTGACACAAGGGGTACCACCACTAAAATATCAAATTAAAATATTCCACTTATTATAAATTATACGAATACGAAGTAGAATATAATATATTTTTAGATATGCATTTTAACGAGAGAAAAAATTGCATTTTTATAAAAATATATATATAATAATTTGTACTATAAATGTAAATGTAAACATCTTATGTTACACATATAATTAATAACATGGACGTTTTGTGAGTTTATTTACTCCGTGGTACTACAATATTATTTTTGTAACTTATATATATATATATATATATATATTATAATTATGTTGAACATAATACATACTGTAATACTGTATTATTCTAATTATATTTTAAACTTATTGCAAATTAGTACTCCTATATGAATCAAAAATAAAAACAAGGGACCACGGTTTCCAAACTATATTACTCCTGCTATTATAAATAAACATGACACGTACATGAGGTTCAATTCATCACGTACTTCACCTTTATGGCTTTATTTCATCTAAAGTTCTAAACCCTAAATATGATCATCAACTTACCCAATATGAAATATATGATCATCAAATTTCCTTTTTGTGATCACATTTTTCACATCAAAATTAGTAACAATACTCCCTCGCTAGTTCCTACCGCCATTTCTCTGTTTAAATCTTCCGGACTCCTTGAAGCTATATCAAGCTAGCTCTAAATTAGTTATGAGTATCTCGATATCACTTCAACGAGTGTCAAAAACTTGATACTCTCTGGATACTAGCTAGATTTTGTTCTTACCCAGGATGGAATCTCGAAGAAAAAGAAACGCATCTCGGTGTTTATATTCCGACAACGAAGACGGTTTAAACCCGTTGAGAGAAGTGGTTTCCGTCGATAGAGATGGATGGTGGGTTGGGAAGATTAAGAAAATAAAGGGATCGATATATCACGTGTTTTTAAAGGGTCAAATGGCACATAAAACCATCATCAACAATATAATGTATATATACGGCAAGGGCCGGCGTTCGTTTCAAAACTTCATGATTGAGCTTCAAAGGATATGACTGGGAACGATTGACACGGAAGATTTAAAAAGAGAAATTGCGGTCGTGAATGAATATTGTTCTGAAAGAAGATCACCAAAACATGAGAACTTCATATGGGACTGCTTCATTTTGTTGTTCGGATGATGCTATTGTTACTAATTTAGGTGATTGTGTCGGATGTTTGTATGCAAAAGTAAATGCCAAAAAGTAAATTAGTATTTATTTGTGTCAAATGTACTGTTAAGTACTGGTTTTTAGACCCCCAAAAAGGCAAAAACCCATATAAATATTTTTTCCCTTAATTCTTGTGCCCATAAAATGTTTATTTAAATAATTTTTATCAATTCGATATTTTATAAAATAAAGGAATTTACCATTTTTATATAATCGTGTAAAAAAGAATCATAAAAAAGGCATTACAATTGTATCTTTAAATAACAAAATTATTTTTAAATGAGTATTGAACGATATGATTAATTAAACAAATGAATATCAATTTTTTTGTATATTGATTGAATACGAACGTATAAGATTCACATAAATATTCTATCGATCGACTATCATACTTTAGGGTTTTGTCACCTTCAAATTGTAACCCTAATATATGCTCTATTTATTCTAAACTCTTTCTGACCCTGACACTAGCTAGTTAGTCTACTGCCCCCTTGCGACATTTGACTTAGTGTCGCAATTGCGACACTTGCTAAGTGTTCGTTGCAGGAAAAAAATCAGAGTTCTTTTTACCTAACTTTCTAAAAGTATAAATATTTTCATTATATTATAAAACTCAATTACATTATCAATTATTATTACAGACTTGATCTTACCAACTGACTGATAATCTTGCACCAGCACAAGGAAATGATTGAATAAAATATTTGTCTTGGGCCGAAACCCTGAAGGCTAGCTAGGTTCCTTCACAAAGAGCTGAAGATCTTCGATCACTCTAAAGGTTAATCAAATTCTCAAAACACATTTTACCCACTAGGGAGCCTGATACATTAATCGCACATCATTATAATATTCTTCCATTAACTTGAAAAACCGTGTAATTTAATCTGGAACCTCTTTAGGAAACCTAGCTAGGCTCGGTGTTGATCCATTGGAAAATATAATGGGTTTCCGATAGTATTCACGTACAAGTGTATATATATACAATAAGTTTGACCATATATATATATGGGAAGTTAATTAATTTTATGTTTAATATAGAGGTTTTCACTTAAAACCGCTATAATTTAATGTTGCGCTCTTTATACTCGTGTTTGTACTAGTGACAAACCCTAATAATGCATACAATATCATAACCAACTTAACCATGCATGCATTAAGATCTTAGTTAAGTGAGAAGAATTAATAAAAGTAAAAATAAAATATCCCACTTTTAAATTTAATTATACGAGTAGTACATTTATTCTCTTTTTAGTTAATAACAACGACATCATCATTCTAAACAAGCCGAAAATATTGGCCCCAAACGGCGTCGGCATGATGACCGGATGGTAACATTGGATGGAGTTTCTTCACCTTCGAGTAACATCGTTAGTGGTGACACCGAGGAGTTATCTCTGTTTGTTGCTGTTTCGGCGCTATGAATAAATTGGCCTGGGTTGTATTTAACACTTAAATATTAAACTTTAACGGATGAGGTACGTACTAAATGTGCAACAACTTTTAGGTTTTTGGATTGCCGAAACCCCAAAACCCAAACCCTAAACCATAACCCCTAAACCTCAAACCCTAAACACTAAACGCTTTATGTAACTCTAAACCCTAAATCTTACTAAACCCTAAACCCTACTAAACCCTAAATCTATTATACCCTAACCCCTAGACCCTACGAAACCCTAAATCTATTAAACCCTAAACCTTAATAATTCCTAAACCCTAATCCCTAAAATCTATACTTAAATTAAATATTTAATCAAATATTAACACACGTGTTAGCAATTAGTAAAACCCACCAAAAAAGGTGAAAAAATTTTCATCGAAAGTATGTCTTGATGGACGGCAAATCGAAGAGGATCAGACGCTGAATCTAATGGTGCAATTTTCATAATTTTTCGATTTATCATTTGTGAGATATTTAAGTTAGGGTGTAAATGGGTTTTTAACATGTGGGTATTCTCTTTGTACACATGTCACCCTTTCATTGGTACTTCTATTCTTTCCAAAATCCTTGTACTTTCTTGATCTTTTTTCATAACTTGTATTATACTCCGTAAGTATAAATTTATAAGACATATATGACCACGGTTACTTATTGATCATGGTTTGTGTTATTGGGAAGCGTGGTCACTATTGAATGCAGTATAACTTTTTAGTATTAATAAGACTATATAGACTACATGGAAATAAATAGGCAATTTGGCGCCTATATATATGACCACGGTTACTTTATGACCGCGGTTAGTTTATGGGGAACCGTGTTCACTGTTAAAGCAGTCAATTGAGTTGACGTATGAAGATATGGAGTAATGGAGTTGTTGATACAAAGATGTCTAAAGCTTGATTATTTTCGTTTTTGTCTAAGTATTTACTGATGTGACAATAGGAAGGTCCGTGAATAGGTTATTGTCGCATGTATGGTTAATCCGTGAATGTTTATTGTCGGATTGACTAAAGTCAAACCTTTTAGAGAATTGTCGCATAAGGTGTTCAGTCAGTCTATAAATAGACTTGTGTTGGACGATTTTGATAACACTTTTGGATAAGCCTTTTGTAAGTCATTGTAATCTTGTTTCTGAGATATTCTCTCTGACTTTGTGATTAATACAAAAGCATTTTGACTCAATTACTTCTCCATTTGTCTTAGTTCTCATTATCTAATTCATAGCCTGATCAAGTGTTTGATTTCCACACAAATACTTGAGTTCTAATCGTGTTTCGGTGATCTACGGCACTTCAAAGTGGTATCAGAGCCGTACGAATAAAGATTAGAACTGTTTTGATTGAATTAGATGAGAAATTGAAGTATTTGATTGAAGAATTGATTTGGAAATCTTGTTTACGCAGTTTTTGTCACTGTTTCATTGATTCGAGCTCAATTCACTTTGAATTAGACTGAATTACGGCTGTAAGTGATTCGAATTCGTATTCTGTGATCATAATTCACCGGAATTTGATCAAGACTTGCTTCAATTCGCTTTGGTTTGATTACGTATGTATCGTCAAGTGTACGGATTCATCAATTTGACAGTGAAAGTTAAAATTGAATATCTACTATTACCGGAAATCACATTCCGAGTATACTGATATCAATTTTATCCAAAACGAGCAAGAATTGAAGGTTTTACGGACATTTTCAAATTCTGCAAAGTTTTGTCCGTGATTGCAATACGTGAATCCTAAGTAACTAATTCTTCCGTGATTAAATTTGTCTGTGTATTCCGACAATAAGTCTATTGTCGCATAAACAGTACTTTATTGTCGCATAAACAGTACTGTGTATTCACGGATTATTTGTTTTCACGGAGTGTTCATATTCACGGATTGATTGATATTGTTGGATTCTTTGTTTTCACGGAGTATTCATATTCACGAGTTGGTATTGTTGGATAGTTGAATTCACGGATTCATAGTATTCTTGGATATTTGATATCACGGGTTGTTCAATACTCACGGATTGGTTAATATTCACGGTTTGTTTGATATTCACGGGTTGATTGTTATTCACGGATTGTTTGATAGTGTTGGATTGTTGACACTCACGTAGTAGTGTTATTGACGGATCAGACTTTATGTGATATTGTCGTATAATTGAGATTCACGGAATACTTGGTATTAACGGATTTATGTTTGAGTTAATATTGACGGAATAGTTGATATTAACGGATTGTGCAAGTGATATTCTTGGAAATTGACATTCTCGGATTATCTTTCTTGAATTTTTCTAAGTATTTCTCAATGGCTCATGTGAATTGGCAAGTGATGGTGAAGAATGAACAAGAGACTGGAACTACAACCAAACCACCCAAATTTCTATGTAAAAACGATTATGATGATTGGAGATATAGGTTTGAGATGTTTATCACTTTATATGATCCAGATCATATGATTCCTATCACGGAGCAATACATTCATCCCAGAGCTGAAGGAATTTATAGAGATAATAATCCTCCTCCCAAATCACTTAAAATGATGACTTCTGATGAAAGGAAAGAACATGATCGTGATAAGAAAGCTAAATCAGTTATCTCTATGAGTCTTCCTAGTGATGTTCTTGCTGGATGGAAGGAGTTGAATACAGCTTATGAGCTCTATAAAGCAATGGAGCAACGTTTTGCTGGAAATGATAAGCTGAAGAAAAGCAAACGGGACTTGTTAAAGAAACAATAGGATGTATTCACTTGCATGCCCAATGAATCTTTCAATGACTTGATTATTCGATATTCCCAGCTAATTAGTGAGCTTAAACGACATGGATTGATTTTGGAACGTCTTGAAATCAATGAGAAGTTGATTGAAGCTTTACCTTCTAGGTGGGATATAAAGGCTAATATTTTGATGGAAGATGAATCTTTGGGTGAATATGCTTATGAAGATTTTATCAACAAGCTGCAGGTTTATGATGTTTCTTTACAAAACAAGGAGACCGAAAAGATGATGCAATATTCCCAATTTGGTTCAAAGAAAACCTCAGAAACAACAGCTTTGTTTTCTGGTTCTGGTTTCGAAATATTAAATGGTGGGAATACAAGTGGATCTACAGGTGGATATTCTAGTTATGGCTTTTATGGGTCTGGAAGTGCTTCAGCTACAAGTCATCAACAATCAAATCCCAATCAACATGTTTCTAAGATTACTGAAGATCATGCAAATGTTGTCACTGCTTTTCTATCATCTTATGAAGCATTTATTGCTGGAAGAGTGGGTAATGTAGACTTGACAGAAGAAGATTACGATCAGATACATCCTGACGATCTTGAAGAAATGGATCTTCAATGGAATCTTGCTATGTTAACAAGAAAGGTGAAAAAGTTTCTTCAAAGAACTGGAAAGAGCAAGTTGGGGGGTAAACCAGGTTTTGACAAATCGAAGGTTCGGTGTTACAATTGTCAGAATTTAGGAGACTTTGCTCGGAAATGTGAGAAAAGTAAAGCACCTACCTCTGGTTTCACCAAGCCTTCCACATCCAAAACCTATTCTTCTGCTCAACCACAATCTTCTGGAAAAGATATTACTCCTGCTTACACATCATCAGCACTAATTTCAATAGCAGATGAATTTTATGATTGGAGTGCACACGTGGAGGAATATTCTCATAACCAAGCTTTCATGGAAAATGTCTATGAGGTTGATTCTTCTCCATTTGAACAAATTTGTTCAAAATGTACTGATTTGAGTGATCAACTCAGTCTTTACAAAACTCAAAATCAACAATTTTTAACTGACATTGAATTGATTAAAAATCAAAATAAGGAGTTGGTGGAAAACAACAAGCTTTTAAATAAACGTTTTGAGTCAACTGATGTTGAGATTCATGATTTGAAAGCTAAAATTTTAAATCAGCAATCCATCATAAACAGTTATTTGGTTGAGATGGATTTACTTAAACAAGAAAAATCTGAAGCTGATTCTAAAATTTTAGATCTTGAACGACAATTGTTGAATGTTTCTACATCAGCAGTGGTTTTTGATGAAATTATCCATAAACAGCGTTTAGGTACTAAATCTAAATCTGGTATTGGATATCAAAATGATTTAAATGAAAAGGCCAAAGCATCAAAAGCAGAGTCTAATGTTGGAATTGGATATCATTTTGTTCGACCACCAAAATCTTATTCTCAATTGCCAGTTAAAGATGAATCTGATTCTGAGTTTATGTATGGAAAGGGAAAGGTTGATAATTCAAAAATCTCCAAAAGAAGTAACTCAAAAGGTTTCTTCTAATGAGAATTCTGAATTATCACATGAGAATAATTCATCAGATTGTTCTAACCAATCTTCAAAAATGAAGAACAATGATTGTGATAATTGTGGAAAGAACAAGAAGTGTGTTTTGAATCATAATGATAAAGAAAAATCTAAAGCTTGTGAAATTCCAAAACAAGTTACAAAGATTTTGAAAAGAACTTCTTCTCCACACAAATCACAATCATCTTCTTCATCACCAAAAGGTCAAAATCATGATTCTAAATCTGATTTTTCAAAATGTGAAGCATCTACTAGTAAAAGCTCATATTCTAAATGTGATGCTTCTACAAGTAAACCTTCACATCATGATCTCATAAATGTTTTCATTCTCGGAGAAGGTATGAAACACGAAGTTGTTTCTATTGTGGAATTCGTGGACATCTTTTGAATGATTGTCATAAACTTGCTAGAAAACGTTCAAGAGAACAATTGAAGCAAGAAAAATCTTTAAAGAATAAAAATGTTTCAAAACCACTTCCCGAAAATCCACAAAAATCGGGAATGAATACTTTTGGTTCATCTAAGAAGAAATCATCATCTTATGATGCGTCAAGAGATCTCAAAAAGGATTTCAAAGAAATTGACGTTTTCATCATAGATGAGATCACTGGACGACCCAAAGCCTCAAAGGCTTGGGTCTCCATAAGCAACTAATTGTTTCCATCAAATGTCTTGCAGTCATCCCGAGCTATCGACAATATGTGATACATAGATAGTGGCTGCTCAAAACATATGACCGGGAATCTCTTGTTGATCCCAGTTAGGATCTTAATATGTATTACTTTGATTGATTATTAATAAGCTTGCGGAATAGTTTATTAATAACTTAAAGAACAAACTTGTAACACAGAATATTAATCAAAAGCTTCAATATTATTATCAACAATACGAACACACAATTGTGTTAGGGTTTACAACCTTGAAGCTAATAACTAGAAATCGTATTTTTCTAGGGTTTCACGGGATCTCTATTTATAACACATAGAGTCCTTTACAGAATCAAACTATTACGGAAATTCTATCTATTCCATAATTCTCTCTAACCGACTACTAACAGTGGTTGAGCTATTCACTAACAGGGGTAGTACTCGTATATTACTAACAGTGGTTGAATACTTAATACAAAATACACTCATGTCAACAGTGGCACTGTTAGACTAATTCTAACTGACAGTGGCACTGTCAATACAAAACTAAACTAACAGTGGTAGACTACTTCTAGCAGTGGCACAAGACGTGTTCTGAGCAAATCTGGCAGTGGCTCAGGACTCAACAATCTCCATCTAAACTTGATCATTCTCAGCAATGAATCAAGTTTCTTCATCTTTCTTTTCATCTTTAGGAGCTTGATTCTGTTTTCTCTTTTTCTCCCCCTCTCTTACTCTTTCCAACTCCATTCTTTTATGAAACTGATTGAACACCATGTATAAAGCATTGAATGCACCTTCTGAAATCACTGTAGTTCTAAGTTGAGATGCAAGCACATTTCTTAGAATCTGAGTCCCCAGAACATATTGTCTTTCATCAAGCATGTAGATTGTGATTCCACTTATGAATAAGATTATGTGAACTCCAGCTCTAACAAAATGTCTCCATGTATTCACATGCTCAATGCAGTTTAAGAACAAATTAGTGAATGGTTCAGGCTCAAACAACATATTCAAACATCTTCCCAAATCTCTTTCCATTATTACCAGGGAAGCCTGCCTGTTTCTTTGACTGTTTAGCTCACACAGATCTAGAATGTCTAACCTATTCACATTCTTGAGCACATCAGCAACAGATGTCAAGTATTGCTCATTCCCATCCTCTCTGACAATCTTGATCTGTTCTTTGACAACATTAGCAACTTTTGATTTTTGTCCTTCCCATTCAACTATCCTTGATGATCTATCATGATTGATGTGAATATTTTCTTTGCTATCCTTCACCTCTTTGATATATTTTCTCAACTCTTCTGCATCTTTCTCCAAATCAGGAACTACACTATCACAAGCAAGAACTCCATTCCATCTAATCTTTAGATTTCGATCAGAAAGCCTTTTTAATTCTCTTTCTTCAGCTTCTGCTTCCTCTTGCTCTTTCTTTTCAATTTTGTCTTGCTCCTCTTTTCTCACCTGCTCAGCAATCCTCTTTCTATCCTCATCCAACTTTTTCTCAATAAATTTGTCTTGCATGAGCTTTTTCTCAAAATCCTCCTTTCCCTCATTCTGATGTTTTTCATAAGCTTTCTCCAACTTCTCTACATCCCATCCTTCAAGCACACTTCTTGGTGCATATCTTCCACCAAGAATTCTGAGCAACTCCTTTTTCCTCTGAGCAGCAGTTGGTGGTTTGTTTCTTTTCTTCTCAAGCTCAACTTGTCTTTTCCTTCTTGCCTTTTCTTCAGTAGCTTGTTTGAGCTTTGCAAACCCTGGATTCAAACCATAATTACCATCCTTTTTGTTGATCATGTCATGGATCTTTTGAGCAGACAACCCTCGACCTATTACAGCCATATCATTGAGCATCTTTGCAGGCTTCTGAGATAAGGTTACCACACTCATGTCTTCCAGTACAACATCAACATCAGGACCTTCTTGTCTCTTGGACTCAACAACCATTCTTAACATTCTCTCATCATGCTCCTCCTGAGCTCTCCTGGCCTCATCTAAATCAATTGGAGGCTCTACAACCTTCTTAACCTTTCTTTATTCTTTCAATTTTCCCTTACCTTTGTCCTTTGAATCAATCTTTGGAAGATCAGACTTAGGTTTGGGTGATGATGAAGGTTCTTCGATAATGACAGGGGGTTGGATAAATCTTGGTGTAGTTGTGGTGACAGTGGTTGTTATGACAGTTGTTGTGGGAATACTTGAAGTATTAACAGGGTTTGATGTAACAGTGGTTGACTCTGTGATAACAGGGGTAGGTATTATAACAGAGGTTTCTGCTGAAGTACCAACAGGGGTAGATACCTCAACAGTGGTAGAAACCAAACTACTAGCAGTGGTCATTGGTTGAGTTGTAACAGGAGTTTTGTTCTTGGCAGAGGTAGACTTTCTTTTTGGAATTGATTTCTTTCTATTATAACTCTTCACTCTTTCCTCCTCTTTAGCTTCAGGTTTTGACTCTAGACACTCCCCCTCAACCTCTACACCTCCACCTTCCATCTCCTTTGTTTCAACAGATTTATCAACCTCACCTTCATTTTGCTCATACACCATCCTATCACTAAAGCTCACTCTTTTGCCCATATCAATATTTTCTCCCATAACATCCCAGAAATACAAATTAGCCACAGCCTTAAAAGGTAATCCTTTGTTTAATGGAAAAACATTCAAAGCTAGACCACTTTGTCCATTATCATCTGCAACATTAACATTCTCACTGTCTGAACCACTTGTTTGCACATTTTCACCCACATATACCACCATTCTTCTATCATGCTCAGCATTCACCATTTCATCATCCATGCCTTCATTAACCACATAATCTGAAACATTCAATTCATCCTCAACACCTCCATCACTCTTGTCATTAAACTCAGATGTATCCATGAAGCTAATACCACCTGCACCTCCATCATTATCATCATTATTCCCATCAGAACCATCATTATCATCTCCCTTATCTTCAGGCACATTGTCTTTCTCTTGATCTTTATCTTTTCTCTCCCCCTTGCCTGAAGATTTCTGTAATTCTGCAGCAGGCTTTAAGACCTGTAAAACAACATCCTCCACCACAGCCAATCTTGTTTTCAAATCACTGATTTCCTCCTGCTGCTTCTTTATCAATTCATCCTGGGCAGCCAACTTGACTTGTTGCTCCCTTCTCAAATCTCTTTCCCTCTCAAATTTGGTCCAAATCAACCTGACATCATGTACCAGATCATCAATCCTCAATTCCCTAGTTACATGACTAGTCTCATCAACATTGGAGTGTGACCTCCTAGATGAATCATTGACTACATCTGTCACTTGCCTTGCAAGATCTTCAGATGCCCCTTGGTTCGCGGTACTGGGACCTTCATTTGAATCATTACCCATAGGTTCATCAAACAAAGTTGCCTCTGGTTGGGTCTTATTGATGTTACCACTGTCCTGCCCTGCCAGTGGGCTAGAGACAGTAGTGGCAGCCCTTCCAGAATGAACATTTTCATCAAGTATGTTCACCTGTTGTGGTTGATCATTTGACTGAGACTGTGGAGAAACAGGAATCTCCATAGCCTGTTTTGTTTGCTCTGATACCACTTGTTGATCCCAGTTAGGATCTTAATATGTATTACTTTGATTGATTATTAATAAGCTTGCGGAATAGTTTATTAATAACTTGAAGAACAAACTTGTAACACAGAATATTAATCAAAAGCTTCAATATTATTATCAACAATACGAACACACAATTGTGTTAGGGTTTACAACCTTGAAGCTAATAAATAGAAATCGTATTTTTCTAGGGTTTCACAGGATCTCTATTTATAACACATAGAGTCCTTTACAGAATCAAACTATTACGGAAATTCTATCTATTCCATAATTCTCTCTAACCGACTACTAACAGTGGTTGAGCTATTCACTAACAGGGGTAGTACTCGTATATTACTAACAGTGGTTGAGTACTTAATACAAAATACACTCATGTCAACAGTGGCACTGTTAGACTAATTCTAACTGACAGTGGCACTGTCAATACAAAACTAAACTAACAGTGGTAGACTACTTCTAGCAGTGGCACAAGACGTGTTCTGAGCAAATCTGGCAGTGGCTCAGGACTCAACATCTCTCCTTATTAGAAGATGTTAAAATAAAAAATGGAGGGTTTGTTGCTTTCGCGGGAGATAAAGGAGGAATGATTTCTGGTGAAGGCACTGTCACAAATGGCGAAATAAGTTTTGACAAAGTGAATTATGTTGAACAACTTCAACATAATTTACTTAGTGTTTCACAAGTGTGTGACAAAAAGTTGTCTACATGGTTTAATGAAGAGTGTTTGATTCTTAAACCGGGTTTTGTTATACCAGAAGAATGGATTCTCATGAGAGATCCTAGGGTTAAAGATATGTATGTCCTAGATATGCGTACTATAACTCCCACAATGGAGAATACTTGCTTGTTGTCAAAAGCATCAGAAAAGGATTCAGTTTTATGGCACAGACGAATGGGACATATCAACTTTAGGAAGATGAACTTTTTAGTCAAAAATGATTTAATGATTGGAGTCCCTAAACAGACTTTTTCACTAAATGATCATTGTATTTCCTGTAAAAAGGGAAAACAAACTAAAAAGTCTCATAAGCCTAAGTTGGTAAATTCTATTAACTCTCCATTGGAACTTCTCCATATGGATTTGTTTGGTCCCGTCAGAGTGATGAGTATTGGTGGTAAAACCTATTGCTTGGTAATTACTGATGTGACACCCCACAAATTTAAATGCAATTATAAACGTTAAACACTTGCATTATTAGGCTAATTCCCTACTTGAGTGAATTCACAACACATTTTAGAGGTAAGTCTAGCAAAGCCCAACTAGTTAATACGCGTAGTATTACGTTTTGTAATTAGTTGTAATTACGTACGAAACAATTGGAACAAACGCGACAAAAATATACAACAGTTGGTGAACAAAATTATTTAATAAAACGAAATTTTTAAATAACGTTATTAACTATTAAATATTATGTCGATAATATTTACAAAGTATTTTGCAAACTGAAAACAACTCGAAACATCTCTGACAAAACAAAACAGAATAAATTCTTAAATTTGTATAACTTAACTAAAATATCTTTATAAAATATCTCATCTAAAAATAAATTCGAATACGTATTTAAAAAGTTACCAAATTAAAATATTTGAACATTTAACGATCGGGTAAACAAACACGGGCCAAATACCGCAAATTAGGGACAAAGTCCCCTCTCCCTTTGGAACCACCAAAACCGGCTCCACCTCCGACCTCCCACCCTCATTTTCATTTCACCTTCTCTCTCTCTACTTTCATTCTCTCTCAAACCTCTCTATAAACCACCAAAAATCACTAAAAACTACCACAAAAACGACTCGAATCACTTAGCTTCTTTGGAATAAAACACTCACGGGATCACGATCTACACTTCTATCTTTTCGGAATTCAAAACCGACACGTGTAAGTTTCTGACACATTTCGAAAACTCATAGATTTCGATATTTTCTTTGTTATTTCAAGTTTATAATGATTAATATACCATGTATTAGTGTTATATCAACTTATTATGTCCAAAAATGACTTAAAAATACGTTTTTAAAGTTTAAAAATACGATCAGCTCGTTCTGCGAGCTGAGATCTGTTCTTCCTGCGAACCGAGCCGAGCTGCGAACCGAGCTCGCGATGTGAACCGAACCGAGCTGCGAACCGAGCTCGAGATGCAAACCGAGCCGAGCTGCGAACCGAGCTCGCGATGCGAACCGAACCGAGCTGCGAACCGAGCTCGCGATGCAAACTGAACGGAGCTGCGAGCCGAACTAAGCTGCGAACCGAACTGAGCTGCGAACTAAACCGAGCTGCGAACCGAACCGAGATGCGAATTGAACCCTTGCGAGCCGAGCTTGCGAGCCGAACTGACCTGGTCTGCGAACTGAGTTTTGCACAACGATTCGACGTTCGCATAACGACAATTACACTTCTTACAATGATGATTAACATACCAAGATATATACTTTTGCTAAGTATAAAACGAAACGAGTATAATGATGTTTTCAGAAATTATTATTACAAACCGCTACCAACGAGTCGTATACATTCTAAAGCTACAAACTTAAACGACAAACAAACACTTTGGACATAATTTGGTTGAACGAACACTAGCATGGATGGTCAAACTAAGACATCCACATACTTATCAAATCTCATACGTTTAGGGCGTTAGGAGATTCTGGACTATACTTGGGCTTTAGGCTTTGCTAGCACTCGCACATTACTTAACTCAACAGGTGAGTTCACAACCCCTACTTTTACTGTTTAACTGCTCTTGAACAGGGGTGTTACAGATTGATAGATTTTCTGGTTACAAAATGAAGTTCCTTAGAGTCCGCGCGTATAGCGGGAGATTCTATTACATAATCATAATAAATACAAAAGATAATGCTAAGAATCTCCGTTAAATAGAACCTTGTGTTGCGAACCAAATTCAGTTCGCAGCCTACTGCCTTGCGAGCCGAACTCGGCTCGCATCGCGAACTCAGTTCGCCCCGCTATTTCAGTCCACAACCCGACTTGACCAATTTTCCGAATTTAAATCCCAGATACGATTTTTAATAAAACGATACATATAATAATAACACTCATGGATTATTATTACAAACCGTCACCAACGGGCCATACTTGATTTCAAAATATAAACGGTTTACTAAACAAACACTTGGACATGTCCTAGTTGAGTAGACAACTAGCATGGGTGATCTTTTAAGACACCAACTCGTTTACTTGTTTACTTACAACCTTGTGCGTTTCGGACGCCAGAAGGTAGCAGGGTTCTGAGAATCGATACACAGACTTACAACCACTTTACCTGGTTGATTTCACATACGTATTTACTAGGCTCAGGTGAGTCTTATAGCCCCACTTTTACTGTTTTACTTACGGGGTGAGATACATTGCTTATTTTTCTTGAACACAAGTACGAACTACTTATTTTACCGTACGGGATTGCATGAGTTACTCACTGTTTAGCGGAAGCAAGCTTTGGGGTGCTACTAATCAAATATCACAGCACAAAAGTAACGCAAACGACATCTATATGCAACGTTTGTAAAATAGTTACATTTCCATACATAAAATGTTTGAAAACATAGAATTTCTGGTTACAAAATGAAGTTCCTTAGAGTCCGCGCGTATAGCGGGAGATTCTATTACATAATCATAATAAATACTAAAGATAATGCTAAGAATCTCCGTTAAATGCAATGTAGAAATCATGCGACTCTAGCTAGTATACTGAGGGAATCCTACTCCGTCTGTGTACCTGAGATACAAAGCTAAAAAGGTCAACACGAATGTTGGTGAATCTCACAGGTTTGTAAATAATATAAGTATTTGAACACAAGGTTTCATCAGTAATGCCCGCAGGCGTAAATCAGGTATTTGAAAATCTCGCAATTGTAAAGTAAATAAGTTATGCCGTTGCCATGAGGCTCATAATCGAAGCTTAACCCGTAAATAATAAATTGCTCCCGTGACATGCTCATAATTGAGCAAGCATAAGTAACGAATGATAGTCGCCCGTTTATACAGAACGGTTCGTGGTAGTGCTACTACCCCGGGTGGGGAGGGTCATTTCCCAAATGGATCCATTAACTAGTGTTCGCGCTTAAGTACATAACTAACGATATATGATGGAGAGACTTCCGTAAAAGTAAGTAACTCATGCAATCCCGTACAATAAAATAAGTAGTTCGTACTTGTGTTCAAGAAAAATAAGCAATGTATCTCACCCCGTAAGTAAAACAGTAAAAGTGGGGCTGTAAGACTCACCTGAGCCTAGTAAATACGTATGTGAAATCAACCAGGTAAAGCGGTTGTAAGTCTGTGTATCGATTCTCAGAACCCTGTGGTCCTGAATTCACTTGGGAACGGGAAGACCAAATGCGACTGAAGTACCCACATTTGTTCACAAATCCTGCTCACACCACGACTTCGAGCTAATTTCGGGACGAAATTCTCCTAACAAGGGGAGAATGTAACACCCGCCAAATTAGGACTTTTGATTAGTGCCTAACTACTTGTACTTTCATGTATTTAGTTTTGTATTAATCTAAATATATGAGACTTTCGTGAAATTACTTAAACGCGTACGCGATTCGTCTAAATCGTACACTTCCCAAATGGACGAGGTCCGATACAATTTAGATTGGACGTTGGTGACAAAAATTTTTAAATAATTTGGAAGTTTTTAAAGTTTAAAAATACGATCAGCTCGTTCTGCGAGCTGAGATCTGTTCTTCCTGCGAACCGAGCCGAGCTGCGAACCGAGCTCGCGATGCGAACCGAACCGAGCTGCGAACCGAGCTCGCGATGCAAACCGAGCCGAGCTGCGAACCGAGCTCGCGATGCAAACCGAACCGAGCTGCGAACCGAGCTCGCGATGCGAACTCAACCGAGCTGCGAGCCGAACGAGTTGCGAGCCAAACTGAGCTGCGAACCGAACTGAGCTGCGAACTGAACCGAGCTGCGAACCGAACCGAGATGCGAATTGAACCCTTGCGAGCCGAGCTTGCGAGCCGAACGAACGAGTCGAACGAGCGAGCCGAACTGATGGTCTGCGAACTGAGTTTTGCACAACGATTCGACGTTTGCATAACGACAATTACACTTCTTACAATGATGATTAACATACCAAGATATATACTTTTGCTAAGTATAAAACGAAACGAGTATAATGATGTTTTCAGAAATTATTATTACAAACCGCTACCAACGAGTCGTATACATTCTAAAGCTACAAACTTAAACGACAAACAAACACTTTGGACATAATTTGGTTGAACGAACACTAGCATGGATGGTCAAACTAAGACATCCACATACTTATCAAATGTCATACGTTTAGGGCGTTAGGAGATTCTGGACTATACTTGGGCTTTAGGCTTTGTTAGCACTCGCACATTACTTAACTCAACAGGTGAGTTCACAGCCCCTACTTTTACTGTTTAACTGCTCTTGAACAGGGGTGGAAAACATAGTCAACTGCTTTATTAATTGCCATAACTGCTTTTACTACATGATTGTATACTTGTTTACTCGAACGATTAGAGTACTTTGAACTGTTGAACGATTGTGTGAACTAATGTTTATGAAATAACATTTTCATACCATAAACTAAAACAAATGTGGTAAACTAATTGATAAACTGTTTTGTTTGAACGGGAGAACGACCCGTGCGTATTTGGCCAGAGAATGACCGGTACTTTTATGTAAACGCTGGAGAACGACCAGCAACGTATTTTAGTGCCAGAGAACGACTGGCCAAGTGGACGGGAGAACGAACCGTGCGTATTTGGATGGGAGAACGACCGGTACTGTGTTTCGCTGGAGAACGACCAGCAGTATTTATTGCCAGAGAACGACTGGCCGAGTTGGACGGGAGAACGACCCGTGCGTATTTAGACCGGAGAACGACCGGTACTATTTTGTAAATGCTGGAGAACGACCAGTAACGTATTGCAAACTGTGTTTTGAGTAACATCCCACGTAAACGGTATTTTGGGTAACATCCCACGCAAACGGTATTTTGGGTAACGTCCCACGCGAACTGTATTTTGGATAACATTCCACAAAACGATTACTTGACTATTATGGCAATAACTCTTTGTGAACGTATTGGTTTTAACAACTGTGCTTACAAACTTGATTCAACTATTGCAAACATAAAACCTGTGAATTCACTCAACCTCGTTGTTGACTTTTTACTATGTTTTTCAGGGAATTAGCAGCACACGTAAGGACCGCCTACACATACGGATTCTAGGCGACCCACGATGAAACTAGGATGCCAACTGGATTTCTTTTATATAACTAATCTGTTTTAGTCGTATTTACGAAATCTACTTTTGTAAACTTAATAACTTTCACATTTGTACGATTTGATAAATCGTAAACTTTGTAACTATTACATTTGGCATCTTAATATATTATGTTCTGTTGTAATCATAAGCTCTGATACGTATGGATAAACTGTGTATTGTGGCACTCCCCATACTTAACTAAACGCTTCCGCTAAACAAAATCGACGAATTTGGGGGTGTTACAACTGATGATTACTCAAGATTCTCGTGGGTTTACTTTCTAAGTACAAAAGATGAGACGGCTGAGAAAATTAAGTATCTGATTTTACGATTAGAGACTTTATTTTCATTGAAAGTAAAGAGGTTACGAAGTGATAATGGAACGGAGTTTAAAAATTACATCATGGAAATGTTCTGTCTTCAGCATGGAATTTCTCAACAATTCAGTGCTTCTAGAACTCCACAGCAAAATGGAGTTGCTGAAAGAAAGAACAGGACATTAATTGAAGCTGCACGAACTATGCTCTCAGATGCAAAGTTACCAACAACTTTTTGGGCTGAAGCAGTGAACACGGCTTGTTTTGTGTTAAATAGAGTTCTTGTGGTTAAAGACAAAAAGAAGATGAGTTACGAGTTATTGAATAATCGGAAGCCGAATATTCACTTTCTGGAACCTTTTGGATGCCCGTATTTATAATGAAGACTAAGGATCGTATTTCCAAAGTTGCTGAGAAATCTGAATCTGGATTTTTCTTAGGTTACTCAGCAAATTCTCAAAACAAAAGAGTTTATAACACGACATCACATCGAATAGAAGAATGCTATGAGGTTGAGTTCTTACGGTATTCTTCTCCTTCAAATGGAATTAGTCCAGAATGGTTATTTGACTATGATTCGTTCTTTAATTCTCTTTCTTCTTTTCAACATGACGAGTCATCTTATTTTGAAGATTCGGATGATTCTGTTATTCCGGTTCTTTCTACTCTTGCTGAGCCGCTTATTACTCCTGTTCCACCAGTATCTACTTCTAATCTTTCTCCTCCTCAACCAACTGAAGAATTTGTTGCTCATGAACCTTCTCATCCTTTGTCCAATGATGAAGTTGATACAACTTCAAATCCTGATGATACTGAAGCTTTTCATGATCCCTCTACTGAACTAGAAGAATCAATAAATGATGATTCTAATGATGAAGTAGTAAATAATCCTGAGGATTCACATTTAGGAACTAACTTGAATGTGGAAACTATTCCTACTTTGCGGATTAATTATGAGCATAAACATCCACTCACAAACGTGATTGGAGATGTTTCTGAAGGGATCAAAACTCGACATCAAACCAAGTCTTCTACTTGTTTTTTATCACAGATTGAACCAAAGAATGTTCAGATAGCTTTGTCAGACTCTTCTTCGGTTCAAGCAATGCAAGAAGAATTGCAACAGTTCGTAAAATTGCAAGTTTGGACATTGGTGAAACCGCCCAAGGATATTCATCCTATTGGTACGCTTTGGGTTTTCAGAAATAAGAAAGATGATCGAGGAATTGTGGTTCGTAATAAAGCAAGATTAGTGGTTCAAGGATTTACTAAGATTGAAGGTTTGGATTATGATGAAGTTTTTGCTCCAGTTGCTAGACTTGAATCCATTCGAATTTTTCTAGCATTTGTTTCTTTCATGAAATTCAAAGTGTATCAGCTCGATGTCAAGTGTGCATTTTTGTATGGGAAAGTACATGAAAAAGTGTTTGTCAAACAACCTCCAGGTTTTGAAGATCCTCAATACCCAGATTATGTGTTTCGGTTGGATAAAGCCTTATATGGGTTACATCAAGCTCCTCGAGCTTGGTATGAGACTTTATCTCAACATCTTCTTGCTAATGGGTTTTTACGGGGTCAAATTGACAGTACACTCTTCATTCGGAAAACAAAAGGAAGTTTGCTTCTCGTTCAAGTATATGTTGATGACATTATATTTGGGTCTACAAATGACAGTTTGTGCAAAGAATTTGAGCATATCATGACGTCTAAGTTTGAAATGAGTTCAATGGGGGAAATGTCTTTCTTCCTAGGTTTGCAAGTTCAGCAACTAGACAAGGGCATTTTCATACATCAAACAAAGTATGTTCATGACATCTTAAAGAAATTTCAGATGGTGGATGTCAAATCTATTTCAACCCCCATTGATCTTGTTGACAAACTTGGTCCTGCTCTTGATGAATCACCAACTGATCAAAAGGAATATCGATCAATGATTGGTTCTCTTATGTACTTAACTGCTTCAAGACCTGATATTATGTTTGCTGTGTCTATTTGCTCACGGTATCAAGCAAATCCCAAAATCTCACATTTGAAGGCCGTACAGCGAATCTTTCGTTATTTGAAGGGAAAGCCTGATCTAGGCATTTGGTATTCAAATGATGCAGATTTTTCACTTTCTGCATATTCTGATTCTGACTATGGCGGATGTAGTGTTGACTTCAAATCCACGTCTGGTGGATGTCAATTTTTAGGAGATCGTCTCATGACTTGGCAATGCAAGAAACAAAACACGGTTTCTACCTCTACTGCGGAGGCAGAATATATTGATGATGCCAGTTGTTGTTCGCAAATCCTTTGGATTCAACAACAACTTCGAGATTATGGTTTACTTCTTACCCAAACTCCTTTGCATATTGACAATACTGCAGCCATAAGTATCATACGTAATCCCGTACAACACTCAAAAACTAAACATATTGAAATTCGTTTTCACTTCATACGGGATTGCTATGAGAAAAACTTGATTATCTTGGTTAATGTTGACACATTGAAACAAAGAGCTGATTTGTTTACCAAAGCTTTTTCAAAACCACGTTTTGAAGAACTCATTGCGATGCTTGGCATGAAACATTTAGATCAAATTAAGTAAACTTTGAATCTTTTTATTTTCTGTTTGTTATTTGTTTGATTTTCTTTTATATTCAAAAATCCAAAAACATTTGAAAAATAAAAATTCAAAAAACATTTAAAAAAAATAAAAAAAAAATCGGGGGAGATTTTGTGTAAAAAGTTGGGAAATGATAATACATTGGGAATTGTATTTATAAATAATACATAAAAGAAATGATAAGTACTACATTTGATGTGTTAGTAGGTTTACATAGCATTTTTAAACCAACTTTTCTACTAATTTATTTTATATGTGATATATTGGTAGGTATTTTTGCATTTAAAATATCTCGTTTAAGAAATGTTAAAACATATGTGCATATTATTTTACATAATCCAAAATATTAATATATGTCAATCAAAATATTATCAAAATGATGATAAATGTCTTAAATTTTGAAGGATTAGTATATTATGATTCATGATTTAGGGTCTTAATATTCTGATATCTGGGAAAATATATTTGACTATTTGTTGTACTGAGTGCAGACCTTAGTTTGATATACTTTTATAAATGGACGTGTAAATTTTCAAACGTTTCATATAATAAAATTCAAATAAACTCTATCACTCTGTTATACGATGTATAGACCTGTGATACAGTTTATAAGTCCAACCCGGGGTATGACATATGTGACTAAGTGTCATTCCAACATATGTATGTACTTCTAAAGATATCATCATATTCTCACTCTTTATATGAAAATAGTAATATATTATGAATTTGAAAATATATTTTTATTTAGATTATATAAAGTAATATGCATGCTAATAATAAAAAAAAATTAAGATTTTTTAAATGCAAGAGTTCTTAATAAAAACACTAATACCAATAATCACATGTAGAATGATTCTTAGAAATAATGTTTTATTAATGCTAAGTAAATTTAAAGAGGTTAAAAATACTAACAATCAAAATAGACTTTCATTTCTAAACAATAAATATAAATACATTCATTTATCCCAATATGATCCCAACTCATGAGATTTAACCCAACAGAAAATATTTTGCATTTATTTTAGTTTGTAAATATTTAGTTTAAAGATTTTTGTTAATTTTAAAATTTTTAGTTTCGCATTTTATCCAAAGTATATTTGATTTGATCAAAATGTTTTATCATTGTATTTTTGGAAATTACTCACAGATGAAATAAAGTGGGAAAAAGGTATATATATATTCAAAATTTGAAAAACTTTTTCACTTCCACTTTTTCTCCGTCAAAAACACTTTCCGACAATACATTGGTATCCGACAAACGCAAGACGCATTATTCTTTCTTTGATTTCTTTCTGATTTTTGCGAAATACGTGATTTTGTTCTGATAAGAAGTGTGCGCCTACCTTCTACGCTTCGATTGGTATAATTTTCATCCATTATCTCTCTATATATAGTGTTTAATCGTATATTTTGTATTCAAAAACACTGTTCATGAACAGTGCCTGAACCTGCTTTGTCCGACAATTCATTAGCGGATGAACAGTGTTTAGGGTTTTTGCGTGAATACCATATTCACGGATGAACAGTGCTCCGTGAATAATTTTGAATTGACCTTTGACTTGTTTGACCAAGACTTCCGACAATTGTACATTCTCGCATGAACAATACATAATCACGGATAAACAGTGATACGACAATATTATTCACGGATTATTTTTGTTAAACAATTTTTTTTTCGTGATTTATTTTTGTCGTATTATAATTGTCGTATGAACAGTATTACGACAATAACACTCACGGCGTATTTGTGTTAGATGTTTTTCAATCCGTGATTTATACTTGTCATCTTAGAATTGTTGTATGAACAGTACTGGTTCCTTATTGTCGCATAGTCTATTGTTGCATTTAGTTAATACTTAAGAAAAATTTTTGTTGTTTAGACACTTGAAATTTTCTTTTTGTTACTTAACAAATACTTTGTGCAGCTTGTTTATATATATCATGGCAGAACCAGCAGATCCCATTGCAGCAGCACAACTGGAAGTACAAAGACGAGCAGTTATCTTTGAAAAGCGCCATAATGCTACAGCCTATCTTCTTGAAGCTCCTGACAAACCAGAAAATAGAAGATTCTTTCCTATGATTAGATTCTTGTTGAGATCCAGAATTTCTTATGCATTATCAGTCCAAGTACCAAATCTCTATGAAGAACATATGACTGATTTCTGGATGACGGCTGCATATCATACGGATGTTCAACCTCATTGCATCACAGCTACCATCGATGGAAACATTCTTGTGCTTACCGAGGAATTAATTAGGCACACTTTGCAATTCAGAGACGATATAAATGCTTCTAATGATATTCCCAGAAATATTATTGATGACTGTCTTCTACAAATGGGAAGTATCAAAGGACCACAGGATGTGCAGATACTTAAAAATCACTTTTGTCCTCACTGGAAGTTTCTTGCCCATACACTGATTTGCTGCATTTCTCCAAGGAAAGCTGGGTTTGATGCGATGAGCTATTACTTAGCTGGCTTGATGACTGCCCTTGTTCTTAACATTCCATATAACTTTTCAAGATATATCTTCAAAAATCTGGCTGGAAATATCAATGAAGATGGATTTTTCATGTATCCACGATTTCTTCAACTAATCTTTGATCAACACATTCAAGGGATTACTTACCATGGCAATACTCTGAATTACACTCCAATTCCGAAAAGAGTGTTTGCCGATTGTAATAGTTATAGGGGTAAGCCTACACCACCAACGGTTGAGTTATTTGGGCACGTGATTGATGAAAACTTTCTTCCGCCTCAAATTGCAATTCAAATGGAATCTGATACTGATAGTGAATCAGCTGAGGGGGAGTCAGTTCAAGGAGAGGATGATGTTCTTATGATTCAAGGTGAGGATGATGAAAATGTTCCTCACAACCCTGATCCTTCTGTGGAGTTAGAATCGTCTAGTTCTGAGGATGAAGAACTTATTCGTCCAAAGACTATGGAAGAATCATTAGCTGCTCAACGTCTCACAGAAGAAAATATTGAGAAAGAACGTCAAGACTTAAGATGACAAAGAGAGGAAACAAGGGATCCTGAATATATTCCTGAGTCAAGACCGAATCAACGAAGAAAGTTGGTTGTATCTTCTGGGGTTGGAACTTCTTATCTACCGATGACTTCTTCTACAACATCTGAATCTGTGCCTACTACTTTTTCAGCAATGCCTTTGTATTCTTCTATATCTATGCCGGTTGTTTCTTCAGTACCTGGTATTTCAACTACTCCTCCTGTTTCTTCACATATACCTGTTACACCATTGTTTACAGATGCTGGAACTTCCTCAACCACACCTACTCCTACTGTGAGTATGGCAGCTTTGGATGTTTCACTTCAACGGGCTGTGTCACCCTTGATGTCAATTGTGGAGAAATTGCGGAGTGATTTATTTCATGCTCTGCAACGTATTGGGTCTCAAGATATTATCATTGAAAATCAAAGCAAACAACTTGCTGATCAGACATTATGAATAGAATCACTTGAGCAAGAAATCTTTATCTTAAACGAAAAATTAGGTGATCAGGGGGAGAATATAAATGAAGTTGATGATAATCAGGATGATGATAATCAAGGAGATGGTGATGATGATGAAGGAGATGGTCATGATGGTGATGTTGGAAATATTGGTGATAATGTTAATGATACTAATGGTGATGATGTTGAAGGTGATGATGATGAAGGAGATGGTGAGGGTGATAGTGATGATGATGAGGATTCTGATGATTCTGGAGCAAATGATGGCGGTGATCATCCAAATTTTTCGTCAGCTATTGTTTTAGTTCAGAGAGATGAAGAGGAAGAACCTTTAAACGTAGAACCAATAAGTGTTATTCCTGCTTTTATAATTACTCCTGAGCCAAGCTTTGAGAATATGGAGTTTGATGATCTAGGAGAAACAGATGTGAATGATTATGATTTTAATCTTGAAAACTTCTTTGACGATATTAAAGAAACTTCTATCTTTGAGACTGGTGAATCTTCACGAAGATTTGATCAAGAAGAGCTGTCAGATAGTAATGATAATGAAGAAGAATTTCTCTGTCCTACTCCTTTGAATATCATTGTTGAAGACTTGATTCCATTCATTGAATTATGCAACAAAGGTAGATATGATGATGATGATTTTGAAGATATCTTTCCTCCAGGGTTTGAACCTAATTTTGATGGAGTTCATGTGGAAGATTGGCAAGATTCTGATGATGAACTGTTTCCGAGAAATGTTCAATCTGATTTGGGCCCACAAGAGGGATTTTGGGTAGATTCTGATGAAGAAAAGGAACCTGAACAAAAAGTTCCTTGGTGTTTTTCTGAGCAACCTGAACCGGAAATTACAAAAACCAGAAAATTCTTCAAAATTCCAAGGTATGAATGTGTTGGGAGAATTATAAGATGTAAATATGATAACGACAACAAGGTGTTTATGTCACACCCCGCCAAACGGAAATTACAATTAGTTGTGATTAGTTTGCGGAAGCTTAAATGACGTGGCGAGGCTGCGAACAGTATTTTCAACCAACAGATACATACATACTCAGAGCATATGGTTATTGCACAACATAATAAATAAGGATGCCAGTTCAAACATTTGTTACAAAAGTAGTACGACTATGTGAGTCGTAACAGTAGTAGTGGAGTTTAAAACATTTAGTTTTAACAATAATACATAAGTTTAAAATAAGATTTCATAAGTATGACCGCAATGTCTGCAGTTATACAAATGAAATCCCCAAAAGCGGTCCCAACAGTATGTGGCATCCTAAGTAGTCCAGGGTTGTCCATCCTGTATGCATGCGATTACTTACCCAGCTAATTTCCTGAAAAACATAGAGAAAGTCGTCAACAAATATGTTGAGTGAATTTACAGGTTTGTATATGTATGTGGTTAGTTAAACCAAGTTTGTATAAATGATTTGTTATTCATTTATAAAATACAAGTTAGGTAGGGTTGTTACCCTAAAGTATTGTTATACGTGGGATGTCGTCCCAAAATATGTTACTGGTTGTTTACCAGTGTAAAATAAGTTACCGGTATGTCTTCCGGTGTCCAACAGTTGTAGGATTCGTTCTTCCTAAAAGTATGTGGGAATTTACTTAGACTGTGATCCCCTGAAAGGTGAGCTAAACCTCGCAGGTTAAAGTAACGCGACCTAACCCTATAACTAAACCACAACCAGAACTTATGTTGTTTGCCTGAACGGACATTTAAGTATACGCTCCACCATAGGACGGTCGTCACGGCAATAGTACTATCCGTATACTCAGTGGCTAGAGTCACCTAGCTAATGGTTACAGTAGCATGTCATGAGGTCTTTCATGCACACAATCCAAGTCTAGGTCCGTACTAGGATGCCTTGTCTAAATTCCCAAAATAACAGTGAATATGTAATATCACAAATCAGCATTTGTATAAAAGCAATAAAGCATTTATAGTTTGATTGCATGTGTTGGCATGCAATTTCTATGTTTAACACCCTTGTGTTTAAAAGCAGAAAACATTTAAAAGTAGGGGCTGTAAACTCACTGTGATGTGCTCGGTAAGCAAAGCTAGCAGCCGAAAGGTAATAGCCCAAGGTGTGTTAACCTATATACAATAAATGTATTAACATGAGTACGTTTGATTTGTTTAATCAACTTATGTTAACGGTTTGTTTGTTTGAAGAAATCGTTGATTTCTTAATGATGTAAGTCGTTACATTTGTTGGTGACGTTGTGTTGAAATATTGTTATATTTCTCACGTCGTATACCTTGTCAAGTGTATATACACGTATGTAGTCATATATATAGACATTTGAACGTTGTTTTGTCCCTTTTGTGCATATACATGAAAATTAAATAGTTATAGTTTCAACATATTGAATTTGTCGCGTGCATGTATATATACATTCATATATATATATATATATATATAAGTTCTAAAGTTTACGTATTAAAACGTATATAAGTTTTATTTGTTATATAACTTCTTATTGTATTTATTTCCGTTTATAAAATAAATAAATAAATGTTATCGTCATTGGAAAGTCGTCATTTGTATGTATATATGAAGTATACATATAGGTTTGTCGTTTGTCATTAAGTATGTATATATATATTTATATATATATATATATATAGAATCATAAACGTTCCGTTTTATAAATATTCATTCCGTGAAATAAATTGGGTCACGTTTTATATTTGGAATGTTTTGGAAGTTTATTGGGCTCGGCCCGATTAATTTTATTTTCGGCCCAATAACTTAACCCGATTACATAATTCGTTGGGCCCGTTAACAAGCTTTGGCCCAATGGCCCGTTTATTTAATTTAACACATTTGTTTTTAAAATTCTCGGTCCAAACCCAAGGTCTTAGGCCCAAGGAGCATTCGGCCCAGCTTGCGACCACGGCCCAGTCTGCATCCCAGCCCAGCCCAGCCGATCGGCTTGGGCCAGCCGTTCGGCTTGGGCCTTCAGTCGTTCGGCTGGTGGTTCCGGCCCAATCCAAGTCCCACTCGACCCAGTCCAATTTAATTAGTCCATTATTCATTTCGGTCCAGTCCATATCCTAACCCGTTCGTTCGGGTGAAAAATCACAAACCGTTCGGCTCAAACAAACCAGCCGTTCGGCTCAGTTTGTTGAGCCGTTCGGCTCATCATAACCAGCCGATCGGCTGGCCCAAGCCAACCGATCGGGTTGGTTCGTCTCCAACCTCATGCACTCTGTTCCTGTCTGTGTTCGATATGTACATATATATATGTGTTTTGTTACGAGTTTTAGCTCACTTTTACACCATTTCCATATCATAACATCACATTTTATTAAGTTTATGTACATTACATTGAGTTTAAGGTTTTTAGTTTTATAAACTCATTATCAAGAACAACACATATAATCATCAAATGATGAAGTTATACATATGGATTATGATATGTAAATATATTATACAATGAAATTTAAGTATAGAAATCGAAAGATTTGAAGTTCCTTACAAAGGATTTTGTGAAGGTGATGATGATATTGCTCCTGGCTTGTTGTTCTACCACACTACTTCTGCTACTCACTTCTTGCTGCTGTTGATTGATGGAACCAGGAAGAAGAAGAGAAGGATAGATGATGGTGATGGTAGATGTGTGTGTTGGTGTGTGTATTGATCAAATGATCAGGAGAGGGAAGAAAAGAAGTATGATAAGTCGAGTATGGGAGATCACAGTCTGTGGTCTCCCAATTATTGGAGTTAGTTGGGGTATTTTAAGCCCGTTAGTTTCGAGTACGGGTATAATTAGCACAATATAAAATTAAACATTTTATATTTTTATTTTGTAGATGCTCTCCTGGTTCGTTATTTAAATTCGGAATAATGATGTTTTCATTATTTTGGACTTTTGTACAAATTTGTACATTGGACTGCTAACATTTAATTGAGTGCCAATTTTCAGTCGAATTTCCGGTTCATATCTTGAGGTAATGTTACAAATGTTTCCGAATGAATGAGAAAATTTGAATTTTTCTCATTTTGATCTTTGAATGCATTTTAAAATCGTTTATGTTCGTCTTATAATACGCTTTATGTTAAACGTATATTTAATTCGTTTTATCTATAGGTTATAGATTCCATAGTACTCGTAATTAATAATTGAATTATTAATTATATTATGTCATCAACTCTTGCGGTATTTATCTGTCGGGTTCGTCCCGATACATTTGTACGTAACTTTAAATACTTACGTATTAGTAATACTTTTTGGTTGAAAGTACTGGGCTGCTAGACTTACATCACATCAAAAGTTTTGTTTTAAACTTAATCAGGAAATTAGCGTAAGAATGCACACGCTTAAATGTTAATCAGTACCTAATTTGGAGAGTTGTCACATTCTCCCCCCGTTAGGGAAATCTCGTCCCGAGATTTAATTCGTGTCGTGAGTCGCGGTCACGATTTCAAATAGTCGAGGATACTTTTTGCGCATTTCATCCTCACGTTCCCAGGTGAACTCTGGGCCATGTTTTGAGTTCCAACGAACTTTAACTAGTTTGATTCGTTTGTGTCGAAGTTTCTGCGTTTTCGAATCCATAACTTCGATAGGTTCCTCCACAAAGTTTAGTTTTGAGTCAATGAAGACTTCGTCCGGAGGGATGATATGTGTTTCATCAGAAAGACACTTTTTCAAGTTAGATATATGAAAGGTGTCATGGATACTACTAAGCTCTTGCGGTAGTTTGAGCTTGTAGGCGACAGGACCAATCCTTGCAAGGATCTCGAATGGTCCGATGTATCGTGGGTTCAGTTTACCTCGTTTACCAAATCGTACGACCCCTTTCCAGGGTGCCACTTTGAGTAGGACTTTGTCACCTACTTGAAATTCTAAAGGCTTCCGTCTGTTATCGGCATAACTCTTTTGTCCGTCACGTGCTGTTTTCAATCGGTTAAGCACTTGAGATATCTTGTTCGTAGTTTCTTGGACTATCTCAGGACCCAATAATTGTCTGTCGCCCAACTCTGCCCAACAGAGTGGCGATCGGCACTTGCGTCCATACAATGCCTCAAATGGTGCGATCTGTATACTGGTGTGATAACTATTATTATATGAAAATTCTGCTAGAGGTAGGTGTGTATCCCAATTACCTCCAAAGTCTATCGCACATGCTCTCAATAGGTCTTCGAGTGTTTGTATCGTTCGCTCGCTCTGGCCGTCAGTTTGTGGGTGGTAGGCAGTACTCATGTCGAGTCTAGTACCCAATGCATGTTGAAGTGTTTGCCAGAAGCGAGAGGTGTATCGTGCATCTCTATCAGAGATGATGGATAATGGCACCCCATGTCGAGAAACGACCTCTCTCAAATAGATTCTAGTCAGCTTCTCCATTTTGTCTGTTTCTTTGATAGCAAGGAAGTGGGCTGATTTCGTCAATCGATCGACAATCATTCATATGGTGTCAACTCCGGATGTTGTTTTCGGTAACTTCGTGATGAAGTCCATCGTGATGTGTTCCCATTTCCATTTGGGCATTTCGGGTTGTTGCAAAAGTCCAGACGGCTTTTGGTATTCGACTTTGACTTTTGCACAAGTCAAACACTTACTAACGTATGTGGCAATGTCTCGTTTCATGCCAGGCCACCAGTAAAATAATTTCAAGTCGTGATACATCTTATCTGCACCCGGATGTATCGAGTAGTTGGACTTATGTGCTTCGTCCAAAATCAATCGGCGCAATTCATCTATGCATGGTACCCAAATTTGGTTCATGAAGTACAACACTCCGTTGTCCTTGGTTTCAAGTTGTTTCTCCATTCCCTTCAAGGATTCTTCCTTAAGGCGTTCGGGAATAAATGCTAGTTGTTGAGCGTCACGAATTTGAGTAATGAGATTCGAGTGGATTGTCAAACCTAAAGCTCGAACTCTTCGAGGTTTGACTCTTTCCTTACGACTCAAGGCATCCGCTACTACATTAGCTTTGCCGGGATGATACTTGATTTCACAGTCGTAATCGTTCAGTAATTCGACCCAACGACGTTGTCTCATGTTGAGTTCTTTCTGGTCGAATATATGTTGGAGACTTTTGTGATCCGTGAAGATAGTGCACTTTGTACCGTATAGGTAGTGTCTCCAAATCTTAAGTGCAAAAACGACGGCTCCTAGCTCCAAGTCATGCGTCGTATAGTTCTTTTTGTGAACTTTCAATTGTCGAGACGCATAAGCAATGACTTTGTCGTTTTGCATCAATACGCAACCCAATCCCTGATGTGAAGCATCACAGTAGACAACAAAGTTTTCTACTCCCTCGGGTAGTGATAGGATTGGTGCGGTACTTAGTTTCTGTTTCAACAATTGGAAACCAATCTCTTGTTTCTCACCCCAATCAAATTTCTTATCCTTTTGAGTTAGAGTGGTAAGTGGTTGGGTTATTTTCGAGAAGTTCTCGATGAAGCATCGGTAATAGCCGGCTAGCCCAAGAAATTGTCGTATCTCGGATGGTGTTTTCGGGGCTTCCCAGTTCTTAATTGCCTCGATTTTGGATGGGTCCACATGAATTCCCTTGTTATTGATCACATGACCAAGGAAATGAACCTCGCGCATCCAAAATTCGCATTTAGAGAACTTTGCATAAAGCTTCTCTTTCTCCAGTAATCCAAGAATCATTCTCAGATGTTTCTCGTGATCCTCCTTCGTTCGGGAGTATATCAATATGTCATCGATAAACACAATCACGAACTTATCAAGATAAGGTTTGCATACTCTATTCATGAGGTCCATGAACACTGCTAGGGCGTTCGTCAGTCTGAATGGCATGACTAGGAACTCGTAATGACCGTACCGAGTCCTAAACGCAGTCTTAGGAATATCCTTATCCCGAACCTTCAGTTGATGGTAACCAGATCGCAAGTCGATCTTCGAATAGTAACTTGACCCTTGTAGCTGGTCAAATAAGTCATCGATGCGAGGTAGTGGATATCGATTCTTTATAGTTACTTTGTTCAGTTCCCGATAATCGATACACATTCGCATTGATCCATCCTTTTTCTTGACGAACAAAACCGGAGCTCCCCAAGGTGAAAAGCTCGGTCGGATGAATCCTAAGTCTAAGAGTTCTTGTAGTTGTGCAGACAGCTCTTGCATTTCTGATGGAGCGAGACGGTAAGGTGCGCGAGCAATTGGTGCTGCTCCAGGAACTAGGTCGATATGAAATTCAACCTGTCGTGGGGGTGGTAATCCTGGTAACTCGTCAGGAAACACTCCCGGGTAGTCACGTACGATAGGTACGTCGTCTATACGTCGCTCCTCGGATTTCTTTTCTACAACGTGTGCCAAAAATGCTTGGTATCCCTTTCGGAGATACTTACTGGCTTTCATGCAAGTAATCATTTTTGTGGCACTTTTTCGTTTCTCACCTTTGACCATGAGAGTTTCTCCTGTCGGTAGTGGTAAGCATACCAACTTATTGTAACAGATGATCTCGGCGCGGTTCTTAGACAACCAGTCCATGCCGACTACAACGTCGAAACTTCCCAACTTAACCGCTAGCAAGTCTATTTCGAAGAGATGACCTTCTAATTCCAAGGTACATCCCGGTACTATTTCTCCTGACTCGATTAACTCACCATCGGCTAGTTCAATTGTGTATTTGTTATCTAACTTACGTGATTTAAGTTCTAATAGTGGTCTAAACTCATTAGACACAAAACTTAAATCGGCTCCTGAATCGATTAACATAGAGGCATAATGGTTGTTTACAAGAAACGTACCAGTGACGGTGTTAGGGTCCTGGCGTGCCTCCTGTGCTCCAATCACAAATGCTCTTCCTTAAGCCGGCTGATTGATGATGTTGTTGACTCGGTTGTTGTTACCACGGTTGTTGGTGTTGTTGCGGTTTTGGTTGTTCTGGTTGTTATGGTTGGGATTTTGGTTGTTGAGTCGAGGGTAACGGTTCCGATAGTGCCTCGTGTCGCCACATTCAAAACACCCTTGGTTTCGGCGTTCTGTGATTTCCTTAGGGGTAGGGTTAGCTTTGCAGTTTTGGGTTTTGTGACCCCAACCTCTACAGTTGTTGCAATACCAACATTCACCCTCGTGGTGTTTGCTACATTTGTCACACTTAGGTTTGTTACCCAAGTATGGTTTTGATTCCACAGTGGTGGCAGCATAGGACTTTGGGTTCCCAGATCCCTTCTTATTTGTTTGACCCTGACGGTCACTTCCTCTGTCATTCCACTTACGCTTTGTACCTCCAGAACTGCCAGCTTCAGTACTGCTCGGCTCAACCTTGCCCGATGCAGTTTTCTTGGTCAGTGTTCCCATCCTAACTGCCTCATCGGTCAGACTTTGCGCTAAAACAACAGCGCTCCTGAAGGTGTCAGGTTTGGAAGATGTAACCAAACTCCTGATTTGCGGTGCCAGACCATATACATAACGCTCAATGCGCTTGTACTCAGGTGTCACCATATGTGGCACTAGACGTGCTAGTTCCTGAAACTTGGTTGTAAAACCAGTGACATCGGCACCAATCATAGTGATGTTCCACAGCTCAGTTTCGACTTTCTGCATCTCGCTACGGGGACAGAATTCCTCCAACATCATGTTTTTCAGTACTTCCCATGACATGGAGTAGGCAGCTGGTCGTCCAAGTGATTGGACTTGACTGTTCCACCAAGTAAGAGCCTTGTCAGCAAGAGTGCAGGTGGCATATTTCACCATACAGTCTGGTGAACGGTCACTAATGTCCAATACCAACTCTGCCTTTTCTATCCAGTGTATAATCCCAATAGCACCCTCGGTGCCACGAAAAGTAACTGGCTTACAAGCCTGGAATGTCTTGTATGAACACCCTCGGCGAGTATTCGCAGGTACCTCAGTATTAACAGGGGTAGACCCGCTATTATTCATTCCATTCTCGCGATTTCGGCTTGCTTCGTACTCAGCAATACCTTCAGCTATTCGCCGTGATATCATTTGTTCAGTAGTTTCATTGTTGTTGGGTGGGGGAACGGTTTCAGGAATGGAAGAAGGAGTCGTTCGTCGACTGTTCTTAGTCACCCGTCGTTTTGGTGGCATGATTCCGTTCTGCGATGAAATAAAAATGCAGAAGTCAATGCCAAGGTATTGAATGTGATGAACAAGATTTCACATTTTTAACAAGCAAACAATATGAAGAATTGAAGGACAAGATTTTGTATCACATGTCGCACGACTTTGAAACGCCCATATGTAGTTAGGACAATATAATCACGTTGGCCAGGCATCATTATATAATGCTAATTACATATTTCTTTTCATCATCATTCAACACAATCGAGTTCAAAGAAAATTCAAGATAGGACTCAATAATCAAAGTGTGGTATGTTTCATGGTTTTCAAGGAATGATCAAATGTTATTGATTGGTTACCGTTTCTAACACACGTATATAAATGTAGATATAATACTAAAGTCGTTGTTGAATGTAATAAATACGAAATACAACCAAACATAAGTTATATTATATCAAGAGGTGTAGCGCTGATACAACAGTTTATACAAAACAAGATGGGATCCCTAATACGCCCCATCAGCGGTTAGCGCTATACAAAAGTCAATGGGTTTTCCTATACATATACCCGTTCTATCAACAGTTTTTCCCGTCTAGTACATACATACATCTACCCATCTGATACTAGTCTATACAACACGTGATGGACCTACTAACATATCCATCATCCAAAAGTGGTCGGTCTGATGCCCAGTAGGCACAAACCGCCATACACAAGTCTAATGAAAATAAGGTAGAAACAACCCCACAGCTGTCCTCAGCACAGCTATCATCACACAAGCTCCAATCATTATCCCTGCTGTCCTCGCACGCCTCTCTAGTACCCTGACATGAGCACGTGCGGTCTCGGCTATCTCTCTGGCAGCAACCACGTTGCTCAACAAGAAGTGGCAACGCTCATGTATGTCTGTCATGTCTCCATCCAGACGGGAGACATCGCTCTGTAGCTCGGCAAGGTGAACACCCCTGCTACCAGAAATGCGAAACAATGTGCGAATCACACCCACAATGGTAGGGAGAGTCAACTCCACGGGCTCTCCAGTAGTAGGCAGTGGTGCGGAGGATCGGGAGGACTCCCCGGTCTCAAAAGTAGAAGGAAAACCCTCCAACGACCTCCACCGTCCCAACATAGGAGTCATCCACTCCAAGTGAGCAAGCCTAGGACCCTCTGTGGCGGCTCATCACAGTGCATCACCCTCTCCTCTGCCATCGGCGCCTTATCACGGGGCGCAAGTGGTCCTCTAGGGAAGTCTCGGACACACATCCGTGGTGTCCTCCTAGGTACCGGTCCTCTGGAAGGTCCAGCAGTCGTATGGCGTGTCGCCATAAAGGTAGACCCTAACATACGAGTGGTAGGGTCAGTGGGAGAAGTAGTAGGTGGGACCACATGTGCAGTGGGTGGTGGGGTGATGTAGGCATCACCGGTGTCATCAGATAGAGCTCTCAGCTGAACTGGTGGACTCGCAACTCCGGTGCTAGCGTCGCTATGGTAGGAATCCTCAGTCGGCTCCTCATCAGAAGCATACAAATAGATCGGACTGTGCCTCGACATGCTGAGACAAAGAAGTCGTAGGTGACGTGTCAGTCGTATGTTAGATGTATGCAAAGTGTGTATGCATGAAATGAATGTTTTAGCCAAGGCTATAGTCTAGGTCTCTAAGGTTTTAGGTCACTTAAAGACTTCTAGTTCGCTATAACCAATGGCTCTGATACCAAGTCTGTCACACCCCGCCAAACGGAAATTACAATTAGTTGTGATTAGTTTGCGGAAGCTTAAATAACGTGGCGGGGCTGCGAACAGTATTTTCAACCAACAGATACATACATACTCAGAGCATATGGTTATTGCACAACATAATAAATAAGGATGCCAGTTCAAACATTTGTTACAAAAGTAGTACGACTATGTGAGTATTAACAGTAGTAGTGGAGTTTAAAACATTTAGTTTTAACAATAATAAATAAGTTTAAAATAAGATTTCATAAGTATGACCGCAATGTCTGCAGTTATACAAATGAAATCCCCAAAAGCGGTCCCAACAGTATGTGGCATCCTAAGTAGTCCAGGGTTGTCCATCCTGTATGCATGCGATTACTTACCCAGCTAATTTCCTGAAAAACATAGAGAAAGTCGTCAACAAATATGTTGAATGAATTTACAGGTTTGTATATGTATGTGGTTAGTTAAACCAAGTTTGTATAAATGATTTGTTATTCATTTATAAAATACAAGTTAGGTAGGGTTGTTACCCTAAAGTATTGTTATACGTGGGATGTCGTCCCAAAATATGTTACTGGTTGTTTACCAGTGTAAAATAAGTTACCGGTATGTCTTCCGGTGTCCAACAGTTGTAGGATTCGTTCTTCCTAAAAGTATGTGGGAATTTACTTAGACTGTGATCTCCTGAAAGGTGAGCTAAACCTCGCAGGTTAAAGTAACGCGACCTAACCCTATAACTAAACCACAACCAGAACTTATGTTGTTTGCCTGAACGGACATTTAAGTATACGCTCCACCATAGGACGGTCGTCACGGCAATAGTACTATTCGTATACTCAGTGGCTAGAGTCACCTAGCTAATGGTTACAGTAGCATGTCATGAGGTCTTTCATGCACACAATCCAAGTCTAGGTCCGTACTAGGATGCCTTGTCTAAATTCCCAAAATAACAGTGAATATGTAATATCACAAATCAGCATTTGTATAAAAGCAATAAAGCATTTATAGTTTGATTGCATGTGTTGGCATGCAATTTCTATGTTTAACACCCCTGTGTTTAAAAGCAGAAAACATTTAAAAGTAGGGGCTGTAAACTCACTGTGATGTGCTCGGTAAGCAAAGCTAGCAGCCGAAAGGTAATAGCCCAAGGTGTGTTAACCTATATACAATAAATGTATTAACATGAGTACGTTTGATTTGTTTAATCAACTTATGTTAACGGTTTGTTTGTTTGAAGAAATCGTTGATTTCTATAATGATGTAAGTCGTTACATTTGTTGGTGACGTTGTGTTGAAATATTGTTATATTTCTCACGTCGTATACCTTGTCAAGTGTATATACACGTATGTAGTCATATATATAGACATTTGAACGTTGTTTTGTCCCTTTTGTGCATATACATGAAAATTAGATAGTTATAGTTTCAACATATTGAATTTGTCGCGTGCATGTATATATACATTCACATATATATATAAGTTCTAAAGTTTACGTATTAAAACGTATATAAGTTTTATTTGTTATATAACTTCTTATTGTATTTATTTCCGTTTATAAAATAAATAAATAAATGTTATCGTCATTGGAAAGTCGTCATTTGTATGTATATATGAAGTATACATATAGGTTTGTCTTTTGTCATTAAGTATGTATATATATATATATATATATAGAATCATAAACGTTCCGTTTTATAAATATTCGTTCCGTGAAATAAATTGGGTCACGTTTTATATTTGGAATGTTTTGGAAGTTTATTGGGCTCGACCCGATTAAATTTATTTTCGGCCCAATAACTTAACCCGATTACATAATTCGTTGGGCCCGTTAACAAGCTTTGGCCCAATGGCCCGTTTATTTAATTTAACACATTTGTTTTTAAAATTCTCGGTCCAAACCCAAGGTCTTAGGCCCAAGGAGCATTCAGCTCAGCTTGCGACCACGGCCCAGTCTGCATCCCAGCCCAGCCCAGCCGATCGGCTTGGGCCAGCCGTTCGGCTTGGGCCTTCAGCCGTTCGGCTGGTGGTTCCGGCCCAATCCAAGTCCCACTCGACCCAGTCCAATTTAATTAGTCCATTATTCCTTTCGGTCCAGTCCATATCCTAACCCGTTCGTTCGGGTGAAAAATCACAAACCGTTCGGCTCAAACAAACCATCCGTTCGGCTCAGTTTGTTTAGCGGTTCGGCTCATCATAACCAGCCGATCAGCTGGCCCAAGCCAACCGATCGGGTTGGTTCGTCTTCAACCTCACGCACTCTGTTCCTGTCTGTGTTCGATATGTACATATATATATATGTGTTTTCTTACGAGTTTTAGCTCACTTTTACACCATTTCCATATCATAACATCACATTTTATTAAGTTTATGTACATTACATTGAGTTCAAGGTTTTTAGTTTTATAAACTCATTATCAAGAACAACACATATAATCATCAAATGATGAAGTTATACATACGGATTATGATATGTAAATATGTTATACAACGAAATTTAAGTATGGAAATCGAAAGATTTGAAGTTCCTTACAAAGGATTTTGTGAAGGTGATGATGATATTGCTCCTGGCTTGTTGTTCTACCACACTACTTCTGCTACTCACTTCTTGCTGTTGTTGATCGATGGAACCAGGAAGAAGAAGAGAAGGATAGATGATGGTGATGGTAGATGTGTGTGTTGGTGTGTGTATTGATCAAATGATCAGGAGAGGGAAGAAAAGAAGCATGATAAGTCGAGTATGGGAGATCACAGTCTGTGGTATCCTAATTATTGGAGTTAGTTGGGGTATTTTAAGCCCGTTAGTTTCGAGTACGGGTATAATTAGCACAATATAAAATTAAACATTTTATATTTTTATTTTGTAGATGCTCTCCTGGTTCGTTATTTAAATTCGGAATAATGATGTTTTCATTATTTTGGACTGTTGTACAAATTTGTACATTGGACTGCTAACATTTAATTAAGTGCCAATTTTCAGTCGAATTTCGGGTTCATATCTTGAGGTAATGTTACAAATGTTTCCGAATGAATGAGAAAATTTGAATTTTCTCATTTTGATCTTTGAATGCATTTTAAAATTATTTCTGTTCGTCTTATAATACGCTTTATGTTAAACATATATTTAATTCGTTTTATCTATAGGTTATAGATACCATAGTACTTGTAATTAATAATTGAATTATTAATTATATTATGTCATCAACTCTTGCGGTATTTATCTGTCGGGTTCGTCCCGATACAGTTGTACGTAACTTTAAATACTTACGTATTAGTAATACTTTTTGGTTGAAAGTACTGGGCTGCTAGACTTACATCACATCAAAAGTTTTGTTTTAAACTTAATCAGGAAATTAGCGTAAGAATGCACACGCTTAAATGTTAATCAGTACCTAATTTGGAGAGTTGTCACAGTTTATCATCAAGAGAACTGATGGGCTACAATATTTTCTCCAACGTTTAAAGCCCTTGAGAAGCTTCCGAAGTGTGAAATCAACCATATTTCTTCAATTGATATTATTAATCGTTCTAAAAATGGTTTGATAAATTGGATGACGGAGGTTCTCGCACGTGAATGCTTCAGAGGAAAATATACTTGAGTGAAAGAGACGTTTCCTAGAAGAACGGTGGATTATTTTGACATTAAACCCATCTCTAATCAACCACGGGTAATTCTTACTTATCCAAGGGTAAAATGTTTGAGAAGAATTCCACTTGAAAAACTTCCGATAAATATCTGGAAATTTGTGAGTTATTGGAGGTATAATGGAAGCACAGGAGAAGTAGAGATTGCTTGTTACGATCGAGATGTCAATGGAGAGATCATGTGGAATCGTGAAACGATTGTTTATATCTTCGATCCTTTGAGCTTGATAAGTTTTTCAAAGCCTGATCTCGAAGCTCTTCTGTTGAACCCAATCATCTATGATGATGCTTTTGATGATGAATTCATGGCGTTGAAATTCCAAAGAGTTGTCGAAGTCTGTTGCGCTCAAGGAGTTCATGCTGGATGCAATTTGCCTGGATATACTTAAAGCTTCAATGTTTCAAGAAAATCAAGCATTATCCAAGGGGGAGTTTGTTGATACAAAGATGTCTAAAGCTTGATTATTTTCGTTTTTGTCTAAGTATTTACTGATGGGACAATAGGAAGGTCCGTGAATAGGTTATTGTCGCATGTATGGTTAATCCGTGAATGTTTATTGTCGGATTGACTAAAGTCAAACCTTTTAGAGAATTGTCGCAAAAGGTGTTCAGTCAGTCAATAAATAGACTTGTGTTGGACGATTTTGATAACACTTTTTGATAAGACTTTTGTAAGTCATTGTAATCTTGTTTCTGAGATATTCTCTCTGACTTTGTGATTAATAAAAAAGCATTTTGACTCAATTACTTCTCCATTTGTCTTACTTCTCATTATCTAATTCATAGCCTGATCAACTGTTTGATTTCCGCACAAATACTTGAGTTCTAATCGTGTTTCGGTGATCTACGACACTTCAAAAGTAATATTAGATTTTATATGTACAATATCTCCAGGAGTCCAGGTGTAATCTGTGACACCCGTCAAATTAGGACTAGTAGTTAGTGCATAATCAAGTTTTAATACATGTAATTAGTTCTGTGTTAGGCTAATTAATGTATCAACATATATATTGATGAATATATATACAAGTATGCGATTTGATTAAATCGTACGAGTTTCAAATCGAATGCAATTCGATTCAATTAATACGGACGTTGGTGAAAATTTTATTAAATAATATAATATTATTTAATAACGCAATTATATCCAAAATATTATTTAGATAATATTTCAATTCAAATTCGTATCGTACAAACAAGGACTACACGATTAGATTATTAAACGCGCAAACAAATCGAAACAAGTTAAAGTTATATTTTATAATGCAACCATTAAGTATTTGGTAAAATACTTCAACAAAAATAATGGGTAATTATTCGTATTTTAAAACGTATATTTAAACGTATAAAATAAACATTTAACGTTTAAACGAACGGAAAACCGAACACCGCACGGAGCGCGATTGCGGGGACTGAAAAAGGTGAGGCTTTCACCTACACCTCACCTCTTTCCCTCTTTCTTTCATTCTCATTTCAACAAAAACACACACACACCACAAAAACACTCTCAAACCCATCACCACCAAATTTTCGGATCTAGCATAACCGACAACAAAAGTTACATTTTCGGAATCACCATCAAGAGAGGAACAAGATTAACAAAGGCACCACCCTCGTTTTCTTCCTCGTTTGTCTCGATTTGCAATTGTAAGAAATTCTCTAAATATTTAGATCTACTCATTTTGGTGTATTATTTCGGTGTTATAATGTTTACACAACTTAGTATTGTCCAAATGTATGAGGAAAACACGATTTTGCAACCTAAAAATGAGTTAGATTTGGGTTTTGGGTTGAAAAATCGCGACAGCCGCTGGGTTCTGGGCTGGTGTTCATCTTTGCGACACAAGCCTTGTGTTGCGGAACACAAGCCTTGTGTTGCGGAACATACGCACTGTGTTGCATTTAGTGTCGCAAAACATAAGACACAAGCATTGTGTCGCATTTAGTGTCGCAAAACATAAGACACAAGCATTGTGTCGCATTAAGTTGCATATCATAAGACACAAGCCTTGTGTTGCGGAACACAAGCATTGTGTCGCATATTGTGTCGCAGACATGAGACACAAGCCTTGTGTTGCAGAACACAAGCCTTGTGTTGCGAAACACAAGGGTTATGTCGCATTTAGTGTCGCAAAAACCCAAAAACAGAAGCCAAAAACATTCTGTGTTTAAAAATCACTTTTCAATAACCAAACCAAATACGATACGATTAATACGCAAAAATGGATAAATCAAAGTATAATAATAATAGTTAAGGTTATTATTATAAATCTGTCACCAACGGGCCGTACACGTTTTCAAAACACAAACCAAATAATCAACCAAATCGTAGTAATTTGGACATATATAGTTGTGTAACAACTACAAAGGTAGTCCTTTGAGATACCGACTCCCGTTTATAACCATCGCATGTCGTGGACACCCTCAGGTTACAAGTCTTCGGACATCGATACTCGGCTAATCAATCAAAGTTTATTTAGATAAACTTCTCAGGCTCAGGTGAGTCTCATGGCCCCTATTTTACTGTTTTTCAATCAGGGGTGTGATATTATTGCTCGTTTTGTTTTACAAGTTGAACGCAAGTACAAATCAAAATCAAATACTACATGAGTTACTTCAACTAATCAATTTAAAGCCCTCCATAGCATAGTCTGGTAATACGTAGTAGCGTGAATGTTAGTATATGATATCATATAGGATTGACAATCCTCGTCCGGGTTAGCACGCACTAACTGGTCAAACGGACGTATTAACATTTGGGAAGACGAGTGTGGATTAGGCACTCGTAGGAGGCATTCAAGTTGGGTTTCATGGCTGTATAACTTTTATTTTGCTTAATTGCTTTATAAATTCAATTATAAATCTTGCGGTTCATACAATTATGTGTTGACATACAAACCTGTGAGCTCACTAGGGTTTGCTGACCCATTTTAGCATGTATCATAGGTGACCAGCAGTAGGTTGGATTGCACAATCAAGATCAATTAGCTCGAGTCAGCATGCAAACAATCAGAGATTTAGATGCATTATTATATTTTGTATAGATTAATTATGTACTTAAATCTCTCAATTTCCACCGAGCTAATGTAACTCTATTTTTGATGTAAACTTTGGTTTTTATTAATACAAATGTAAAACGACGCATATAGTGGTCGTTCATTATATCTTTGTGCTTGTGATATTTGATTAGTAACACCCAATGTATGCTTCTGCTAAACAGTAAATTTGGGGCTGTTACAGATTGGTATCAGAGCCTAAGGTTATAGTGAACTAGGTTGCATTTAGTGGGCCTAGACTATGACCGTTAGGCAGTATTCCTTACTAAGTATGATTAGGTTCAGTGACTACATTGTATTGGTTTAATTTAACATAGCCTGATCAACTATGTACAATTAAAGGAATACGATGTGAGATCTGAAAGGAGTCATGGCTGAACAGGATACACTAGTGGACTCTGACCTCGAGAGAACCGGGACTCAAACACGTCTGTGCTAGACACACTAGGCTATTATGTGGTATATATATATATACATAGATAGGCCTCGCTCCTGCTCAATATCTTAGGCTATATTATATATGTATTATATGGATATAGGCCTCATTCTTTCTAACGCTTTATCTCAGAATGGCAAACACACCACCCAATTCATCACGCTCTCATCCGTATGGATCACGAAACCCAAGAGTGGCTAGGAGGGACCTCAGGTCGCCTCGGGCTAGCCCATATCCTGCTCACCTTACTCTACCGAATTTAGCCGCTAGAGTACACCACCACGAGCAACGACTTAACGCTATGGATATCGAACTCCAAGAAACCAACGAAAACTGGAGACTCACTTCACTCGAACGAATCAACCAAGTCTCCGAAGATCACGAAAATACCATCAACCACATGGACACCCTTGACAACCGTCTGGGTGAAACCATCGAAACTATGGAGGTTGTCCACAACCAAGTGATTGGCAACCGAAATGAAATTTCCGTCCTATAGTCAAGGCTGAATCAGTGCGAGACACGTCTAAGGGAAACCGAAGACGCCCTCCGAATGGTTAGCAGACTTGCAGAATCTGTAGACCATCTCACCGCACTGCTGCCACAACTCAATCTACGACAGGATTAGCTAGGGCTAAATCTGTACTTTATCATGCTTTCGTAGGACCTATGTAATTCGACCGGATGTAACAATTCCCGGCACTTTTGAAAACCTTCTAAGTTAGTAACTTTTGAAACTCATAACTCGAAATTGTCTGTAATCGTTTAACATCGTAATATCAATCGACAATTTCTCTCGACTATCTTACATTGTTAATCTTCTCTTTGTGATGTTGTATATTACCGCTTTAATATATACATCTGTCGAATTATCGTTCTGGAACAACTTCTCATGTGCCTCTTGTTTCTTTCTTGAAGAATCATGCCGTCAAAGAGGAAAAGTTACAGTGACGCTGAACTCGCTGTTGTCGTATCTCGAGCAGTGGCCGATGCTTTGGCTGCTCGGGATTCACCACGAAACTCCCGAAGTACTGGTGAGACCCCAGTCAATACCCCTGTTATCAAGCCTTGCTCTTACAAGGATTTTCTCAGCTGCAAACCACTCTACTTCAAGGGCACGGAAGGTGCTATTGGTCTAATCAGATGGATTGAACGTATGGAATCCGTCTTCAACCTCTGAAACTATACGGAGGATAAGAAAGTCAAGTTCGCTGCATACACCTTTCAGGAAGGTGCTCTTACGTGGTGGAACACCCACGCCAACTCTGTGGGCATCGAAATAGCAAACCGACTCCCTTGGGCTGAATTGAAGAAGAAGCTAACGGAGAAGTACTGTCCCGAAGAAGCCCTACACCGTCTGGAGGAAGAATTTTGGCACTTGACGGTCCAGGGTACCGATATTGAGAGTTATACCACCAGGTTCCAACAGTTTGCCTTACTATGTCCAGGATTGGTTGAACCGGAGACAAAAGGCATCAAAAGGTACATCCGCGGCCTTCCTGAGAGCATTCAAGGAAATGTCGCTTCGGCCAAACTAACCACTACCGAAAGTGCTATCCAGCTAGCGCATGAACTCATGGCACTAGTTGTCAACCGTGAGACATCCAACAACTCCTCCAACAACAACAAACGCAAATCCTCTGAACCTCACAACAGCCAAAGCAAAAAGCCCAATACCATCCAAGTTTATAACACCAATTTTGAGCCCAAACGTAGCTACACTGGGGACAGGCCATACTGTTCCAAGTGTAACTATCATCACCATGGTCCATGCAAGTCTCCCTGCAATAACTGCAGGAAGTACGGGCATTCATCTAAGGATTGCCGAGCCCCTAAATCCAACAACAGCAACAACCAACAACCCAAATCCTGTTATGGATGTGGAGAGGCTGGACATTACAGGAATGAGTGTCCTAAACGAAGTAGCAACAACAACAACAACAACGCTAAGGGAAGAGCATTCGTACTCAACTCCGGGGATGCCCATCAGGACCCGAATGTGGTCACGGGTATGTTCCTCCTCAACAACTTAACTGCTTCTGTTCTATTTGATACTGGTGCTGATAGGAGCTTTATTTCTGATGAATTTTACCCACTACTTGACATCACCCCCGTGGCCTTAGATGTTAAGTACACCGTAGAGCTAGCAAATGACAAACTAATAGAAACCGATAGTGTGATACCTAATTGCACTCTGAACCTAGCCAACGAAATCTTTTCAATCGATCTTATGCCTGTTGAAATTGGAAGTTTCGACGTCATCATTGGTATGGACTGGTTGTCCAAACACCGCGCTGAAATCATTTGTTACGATAAACTCGTTCGTATTCCTCTCGCCGTCGGTAGAACCTTGGTCATACAGGGGGAGACCGGTGGGACGAGACTAAACATCATATCTTGCTTGAAAACTCGGAAATTCCTGAGAAAAGGTTATCCGGCAATCCTCGCACACATCATGGAGAAAAATTCGTTAGAACCTTGGTAGAACCTCGTTCGTATTCCTGGTTCGTATTCCTCTCGCCGTCGGTAGAACCTTGATCATACAGGGGGAGACCGGTGGGACGAGACTAAACATCATATCTTGCTTGAAAACTCAGAAATTCCTGAGAAAAGGTTATCCGGAAATCCTCGCACACATCATGGAGAAAAAGTCGGAGGAGAAGCGACTTGAAGATGTGCCCATCGTTCGAGACTTTCCAGAAGTCTTTCCCGAAGAACTACCTGGTCTACCACCACCAAGACAGGTTGAGTTCTCAATCGACCTTGTGCCAGGTGCCGCACCTGTGGCCCGAGTACCATACCGCTTAGCCCCATCCGAACTTCAGGAGTTGTCCAACCAATTACAGGAACTCCTGGAGAGAGGATTCATTAGGCCGAGTTCTTCACCTTGGGGAGCTCCAGTCTTATTTGTGAAAAAGAAAGACGGTTCGTTCAGAATGTGTATCGACTATCGAGAGTTGAACAAGTTGACCGTCAAGAATCGATATCCACTTCCTCGTATTGATGACCTGTTTGACCAACTACAAGGGTCAAGTTTTTATTTAAAGATCGATCTCCGGTCAGGTTATCATCAACTACGTGTTTGTGACAACGATATCCCGAAAACTGCTTTCAAAACCCGTTATGGGCATTACGAATTTCAAGTAATGCCATTCAGTCTAACCAACGCACCGGCCGTGTTCATGGATCTTATGAACTGGGTGTGCAAGCCATACCTCGACAAGTTTGTCATTGTCTTTATTGATGACATCCTCATTTACTCACGAAACGAACAGGAACATGCGCAACACCTCAGAACCATCCTAGAACTACATAAGCACGAGGAGCTTTACGCCAAATTCTCTAAGTGTGAGTTCTGGATACAAACCGTTCAATTCCTTGGACACGTCATCGATAGTCAAGGAATCCATGTCGATCCATCAAAAATCGAAGCTATCAAAGACTGGCAGTCGCTAACCACTCCGACCGAGGTACGCCAATTCTTGGGATTGGCGGGGTACTATCGGCGATTCATCGAAAATTTCTAAAAAATAGCCCAACCACTCACGACACTGACTCAGAAAGACAAAAAGTTCGACTGGACCGATAAACAAGAGTCAGCATTTCAACTTTTAAAACAAAAGCTTTGTAGTGCTCCTATTCTATCATTACCCGAAGTCACCGATGACTTCGTGGTATACTGCGATGCTTCTCATCAAGGTCTCGGTTGCGTTCTGATGCAACGAGACAAAGTCATAGCTTACGCTTCACGACAACTCAAGATTCACGAAAAGAATTACACCACTCATGACCTCGAGCTAGGAGCTGTCGTTTTTGCTCTCAAAATCTGGAGACATTACCTCTACGGCACTAGGTGCACAATCTTTACCGATCATAAAAGTCTCCAGCACATATTCGATCAGAAGGATCTCTACATGAGGCAACGTCGATGGGTCGAGTTGCTTACCGATTATGACTGCGAACTCAAATACCATCCGGGTAAGGAAAATGTTGTTGCCGATGCCCTCAGCCGAAAAGAACGAACAAAACCACTTCGAGTCCGAGCCCTCAGCATGACCATCCACAACGATCTAAATATTCAGATCCTCACTGCTCAACTCGAAGCTCTGAAACCCGATAACATCAAAAACGAAGCCTTGCGAGGCATAGATAAACAATTCGAAATAAAACCTAACGGAGTTAGGTACCTCTCTAACCGAATCTGGTTACCCAGTTTTGGAAACCTACGAGACTTGGTGATGGATGAAGCTCACAAGTCCAAATATTCTATCCATCCTGGATCTGACAAAATGTATCACGACATCAAGGAATTTTATTGGTGGCCGAATATGAAAGCCGAAATCGCTACATATGTCGGCAATTGTCTTACTTGCTCAAAAGTCAAAGCCGAGTATCAGAAACCTTCCGGCTTACTCCAACAACCCGAGATTCCTGAATGGAAATGGGAACAAATCGCTATGGATTTCATAACCAAACTACCAAAATCATCGAGCGGTTGCGATACCATTTGGGTGATCGTCGATCGTCTCACGAAATCTGCTCACTTCCTGGCAATCAAGGAAACCGACAAAATGGAACACCTCACACGAATCTACATCAAAGAGGTTGTTTCTCAACACGGTGTTCCAATCTCGATTATCTCTGATAGGGATAGTCGTTTCACATCTCACTTTTGGCAATCACTCCAGAAATCATTAGGTACCCATCTTGATATGAGTACCGCATACCACCCTCAAACCGACGGCCAAAGTGAACAAACAATTCAAACACTGGAAGACATGCTACGAGCTTGCATAGTTGACTTCGGTGTAAACTTGGAAAAACATCTACCGTTGTGCGAGTTTTCGTACAACAATAGCTATCACACCAGCATCAAGGCTGCTCCTTTCGAGGCACTGTACGGTCGTAAGTGCCGATCACCAATCTGTAGGACCGAAGTGGGAGACAGCCAACTCACTGGTCCTGAGATCATTCACGAGACAACTGAAAAGATCTTCGAGATCCAAAACAAACTCAAAGCCGCATGTGATCGTCAGAAAAGTTATGCTAACGTGAGATGCAAACCACTCGAATTCCAGGTTGGGGATCGATTACTACTCAAAGTATCGCCTTGGAAAGGCGTAATCCGATTTGGCAAACGAGGGAAACTAAATCCCAGATACATTGGACCATTCGAGATCCTCGAGAGGATTGGTCCAGTGGCATATCGATTGCAGCTGCCATCCGAGCTCAGCAGTGTGCACCCCACTTTTCATATTTCAAATTTAAAGAAGTGTCTGTCTGATGAGACACTTATCATTCCACTCGATGAAATTCGAGTTGACGACAAGCTTCGCTTTGTTGAAGAACCCACCGAAATCATGGACCGTGAGGTCAAACAACTCAAACAAAGTTGCATTCCCATCGTCAAAGTCAGGTGGAATTCGCGGCGTGGTCCAGAATTTACCTGGGAACGGGAGGACCAAATGCGACTCAAGTATCCTCAACTCTTCACTGACTCAACATCAAACACGACTTCAACTTAAATTTCAGGACGAAATTCTTCTAACAGGGGGAGAATGTGACACCCGTCAAATTAGGACTAGTAGTTAGTGCCTAATCAAGTTTTAATACATGTAATTAGTTCTGTGTTAGGCTAATTAATGTATCAACATATATATTGATGAATATATATACAAGTATGCGATTTGATTAAATCGTACGAGTTTCAAATCGAATGCAATTCGATTCAATTAATACGGACGTTGGTGAAAATTTTATTAAATAATATAATATTATTTAATAACGCAATTATATCCAAAATATTATTTAGATAATATTTCAATTCAAATTCATATCGTACAAACAAGGACTACACGATTAGATTATTAAACGCGCAAACAAATCGAAACAAGTTAAAGTTATATTTTATAACGCAACCATTAAGTATTTGGTAAAATACTTCAACAAAAATAATGGGTAATTATTCGTATTTTAAAACGTATATTTAAACGTATAAAATAAACATTTAACATTTAAACGAACGGAAAACCGAACACCGCACGGAGCGTGATTGCGGGGACTGAAAATGGTGAGGCTTTCACCTACACCTCACCTCTTTCCCTCTTTCTTTCATTCTCATTTCAACAAAAATACACACACACCACAAAAACACTCTCAAACCCATCACCACCAAATTTTCGGATCTAGCATAACCGACAACAAAAGTTACATTTTCGGAATCACCATCAAGAGAGGAACAAGATTAACAAAGGCACCACCCTCATTTTCTTCCTCATTTGTCTCGATTTGCAATTGTAAGAAATTCTCTAAATATTTAGATCTACTCATTTTGGTGTATTATTTCGGTGTTATAATGTTTACACAACTTAGTATTGTCCAAATGTATGAGGAAAACACGATTTTGCAGCCTAAAAATGAGTTAGATTTGGGTTTTGGGTTGAAAAATCACGACAGCCGCTGGGTTCTGGGCTAGTGTTCATCTTTGCGACACAAGCCTTGTGTTGTGGAACACAAGCCTTGTGTTGCGGAACACAAGCACTGTGTCGCATTTAGTGTCGCAAAACATAAGACACAAGCATTGTGTCGCATTTAGTGTTGCAAAGCATAAGACACAAGCATTGTGTCGCATTTAGTGTTGCAAAACATAAGACACAAGCATTGTGTCGCATTTAGTGTCGTAAAACATAAGACACAAGCATTGTGTCGCATTTAGTGTCGCATTAAGTTGCATATCATAAGACACAAGCCTTTTGTTGCGGAACACAAGCATTGTGTCGCATATTGTGTCGCAGACATGAGACACAAGCCTTGTGTTGCAGAACACAAGCCTTGTGTTGCGAAACACAAGGGTTATGTCGCATTTAGTGTCGCAAAAACCCAAAAACAGAAGCCAAAAACATTCTAAGTGTTTAAAAATCACTTTTCAATAACCAAACCAAATACGATACGATTAATACGCAAAAATGGATAAATCAAAGTATAATAATAATAGTTAAGGTTATTATTATAAATCTGTCACCAACGGGCCGTACACGTTTTCAAAACACAAACCAAATAATCAACCAAATCGTAGTAATTTGGACATATATAGTTGTGTAACAACTACAAAGGTAGTCCTTTGAGATACCGACTCCCGTTTATAACCATCGCGTGTCGTGGACACCCTTAGGTTACAAGTCTTCGGACATCGATACTCGGCTAATCAATCAAAGTTTATTTAGATAAACTTCTCAGGCTCAGGTGAGTCTCATGGCCCCTATTTTACTGTTTTTCAATCAGGGGTGTGATATTATTGCTCGTTTTGTTTTACAAGTTGAACGCAAGTACAAATCAAAATCAAATACTACATGAGTTACTTCAACTAATCAATTTAAAGCCCTCCATAGCATAGTCTGGTAATACGTAGTAGCATGAATGTTAGTTTATGATATCATATAGGATTGACAATCCTCGTCCGGGTTAGCACGCACTAACTGGTCAAACGGACGTATTAGCATTTGGGAAGACGAGTGTGGAGTAGGCACTCGTAGGAGGAATTCAAGTTGGGTTTCCTTAATTGGACCTGACACTCAAGTTAAGCTCAGACTATGTGCTCATGGTTGTATAACTTTTATTTTGCTTAATTGCTTTATAAATTCAATTATAAATCTTGCGGTTCATACAATTATGTGTTGACATACAAACCTGTGAGCTCACCAGCGTTTCGCTGACCCATTTTAGCATGTATCACAGGTGACTAGCAGTAGGTTGGATTGCACAATCAAGATCAATTAGCTCGAGTCAGCATGCAAACAATCAGAGATTTAGATGCATTATTATATTTTGTATAGATTAATTATGTACTTAAATCTCTCAATTTCCACCGAGCTAATGTAACTCTATTTTTGATGTAAACTTTGGTTTTTATTAATACAAATGTAAAATGACGCATATAGTGGTCGTTCATTATATCTTTGTGCTTGTGATATTTGATTAGTAACACCCAATGTATGCTTCCGCTAAACAGTAAATTTGGGGGTGTTACATAATCATTTTAGATTTTTCATTTTTATCATTTTAAAGACAGTTGAATCTCTTCCATTAAAACTAAACAGTAACTTGTATATATATAGAATTATAGATAGATTGACGGAAATAAATTGGCGCCTATATATATGACCACGGTTACTTGATGACCGCGGTTAATTTATTGGGAGCCGTGGTCAATGTTAAAGAAGTAAATTGAATTGACGTATGGCTGTGGATAGTTCCAGAGTAATTATGAAGATATTGAGTAATTTTAAATCCTAATACGGAGTACTTCACAATATCTTTGTTTCAAATGTAATTCAAATTCAAATCAATCAATCACAATCTTATAATTCAATATATAGATCTCATCTGTATATAAAATTCCCATGTTCCAAATTCATTTTTTGCTTTGCTTCATCTTTATATATAACTCCCATGTAACAATTTGATTTAATATACTATAACACCCCACAATGACTCCATAAAATTACATAACAACGTACGTATAGTACGTACAATATAATACTATATGATTGAGTAACATTTAACCTAGCTAGCTTATAATTATAACCACGTATTGTTACATACTCGACCTATTTTGATCTCCAGATGAAGAACTCGAACGAATAGCAAGATATACCTTGCAAGGACTTCTGTGATGCTAGCACATTTCACTTGTTTGAAAAAAATATCTTTTTGAAGGAATCAACAAAATTGCCAGGCTTTTTTCCAGAGTAATAGAAAATCTGAATACGTTTTGAGAAAAGCATAACAGTGACCTTAAGAAATATTTAATTCCATTCGTGGAGATTTGATTCGCCTATGACTAACGGAAGATTTAAACAGAGAAATTGCGGTCGTGAATGAATATTGTTCTGAAAGAAGATCACCAAAACGTGAGAACTTCATATGGAACTGCTTCATTTTGTTGTTTGGATGATGATGATGATATAACACTTGATGACTTGAAGCTTTAAATATCAGAAAATGTGACTTAATAAAAACTCTCTCGTGTATTTTTTTATGTGGGTGCAAAATTAATTCAATACAGTACAATATGTAGTGATCTAAACAACTTACATCTTGGCCCAAAACCCACAGCCCACACACCACACCCCATGGCCCAGATGGTAATGAAACAATTGGACATTAATTTGTTTGTTTTTATATTTTATTTACTGATCATATTTTCAAAGAACCACAGTTTGTTAAAAAAAAACCTTAGTCCGATTAAATTAACTACGATTTGTAGTTAGGAACGGTGGTCCCTGTAAAAAATATAGACCACCCCTCGGCAAATGTAACAGTTGTTTGGTTTTACCAAGAAGTGGATCACGGCTTTGTAAATAGATCTGTGTCCCGCTAAATCTTAGAACCGTGGACAATGGAAAGGAAAGTGAAAACGCGCAAGTTTTTGCAAACAGATCACGGGTTTTACGTGATTTTCACCATTTCCGTGGTCTATTAGGGGTGGACTATAGTGGATTGTGTAGTAGTGTGCAACCCTAAAGGTCCACTAAGTTCTCTTGCTCTCATCTTTAACTCCACTAGTTTGACCTAAAAAGTTATGCTCAAAGATGTCAACACATAGGTTGGTGAGTTTCATATATAAACTTTTTGCTGTTATGATCATAGGTTAGGACAATGCATTTGAAAAGGTACACAGGTGAAATATAATATAACCAAAACATCTCCACAACCCTGTCATCACCCCACGAAGGAGTATGAACCAAACCACATCACAATCACAAAAATGGTAGTAGCAACTCCAACAAAAATCTTTAATGCAAACACCAAAAGTAAGCATTAACCATGATACTTTAATGCAAACACCAAAAGTAAGCATTAACCAAGAAACCTTAATGCAAACACCAAAAGTAAGCATTAACCAAGAAATCTGAATGCAAACACGAAAAGTAAGCATTAACCAAGAAACCTTATCACATAGTGTCACACAATTCAGCATATGTCCAAAAATAGGAGTAAACAAGTTCATAGCAAGAAAAACCATTGATAAAATACGAGCATACTTTTTCTCCAATTTGAAAACATGTAAATGAAAATGGGGCCACGAAAACTCACCTTGAGTACTAAAGTAACTATCGTCCACAAAAGAGTCCACCAAACAATTCGTCAATCTACAAGTGAATACGTATAAGTTACAACCTAGACAATACTATATCTTTCCATCATATCCTATAATGATGTTCCATTTAATATCTTTTAATTTCAAAATCATACCCCGTATATCATGATTAATATATATGTTTTTAAATATAAAATGGTTACAAATTACATTTCCACTTGAAACACATTTTCTTCCATAAACTTTTATGTCACTATACGTTTTTTAAAACACAACTAAATGAAGCTATTAGACTATTCAAATTTTACCACATACACTTTTATGAATCAAAAATTTACTGAAATTTTCTCAAACATTATTTAAATGTTAAACTATTTTTAAAAATTCATTCAAATGAACTACACACAACAAAATGTTTTTCTGACTTCTCAAACCTTTATAAAAAGTAAAATTCTTGCAAATCTTCAAAAATTATAATATTTTTAATAGAAGCCTATCAACATAGTTGAAAAGTTCCAGAAAAATTTTCATAATTAAATTCAAAGCCAAACATGCGATTCCATGATTCAAACCGTACCAATGTTTTACCGAGAATTCGTCACTCAATACTGCAGTTTACAAAATAATTTTTATAAAATCATACAATGCGTTTCAGAGGCCGAAACCTTTAAAGTAGATGTAAAATTTCGAGATCTACACCTTTTCATTTTTGGCAGAAGCCTGAAAACAAACGAACTAGGTCAAAACAGCCTCTGATTACGACTACTAAAATCTGGGCAGATTATACGAGTTACTTTCGACTTCAAAACACATTATAATCGACAACTTTCTTACCCCAAACATATAAATCGATCAATATTTCAAATTCTCAAAAAAATATTAAAGAAAAACTAAATATATATATAAGGGTTTACGATTATACCTAAGCGTATACACACGAACATGTACACGGAAGCAGTTAACGAGTTTGATCCTTGATTCTTTCTTCTTTTTTTTTTTCGTTTTGGTCGATGGGCAGCAGGAACAAAAAGGCCGTAGACGATTTCTTATGATTAAAGGATTAGGTTTTGTGTTTAAGTGAATAAAGGAGATTAGGGTTATAATTAAATATGATAAATACAATAAATACTATTAGAAAACAATTTAAATAATAAAAAAATATGGGAATGGATGGGTTTTAAATCCCCACCGATTTCATTAATATTGTTATATTATTATTTATATTAACTATTATATTATTATTATTTCATTAATATTAATAAAATTTTTAATCCAATCGTGTACTAATATTGATTCGAAATTATTTTTTTTATGAACACTATACGAGAATTAACTTTCTCTCACAGTTTAAAATACGAATACTTAATTTATTTCTCCACATTACTCGCGTACTTGAATCCAAATGAGAAAGGATTAGTCAAAACGAACCTATAAATAGAGTTTTGGTGACGGATGTCACAACTACCACTGATGAGATTGTGGCACATGCTATGGCTACTATAGACTTTTCCATCCCATCTCCGACATCTGTCTTTGATAGGGATGCTGAGGAGGATTTTGATCCTGAAACTGATGACCTTCTTGATGACTATTAGATTTTATCTTTATTTACTTTCTGTATTATAACTCTGTACTTACACTTTAGACCTACTACCTAGAAGAGATTATGTGATATGTGTGTTGATGTTTATTGTAGAATTCAGCTTTGTGTGAAATGGATGATCTCAAATGAGCCTGGTCCTAAAAATCCAGCAATTCACTAGCACCACTCTTACATAAACCTGGTCTATTCCAATAAACACAAAAGGGAATCTCTCTGTTCCTTTTCCCCTTTTCAAATATGTTTCATTATGTCCATGTTAGTGTGTTTAATTTCTATGCCTCATCCTAAACTGTAACACCCGCCAAATTAGGACAAGTAATTAGCGCCTAATTCTCTGTTAATACATGTAATTAGTTCTGTGTTAGGCTAATTAATGTATCTATATATATATTGTTGAATATATACAAATATGCGATTTGATTAAATCGTACGCTCTTTAAATCGAATACAATTCGGTTCATTTAAATACGGACGTTGGTGAACATTTTTACTAAATAGTGTAACATTATTTAAAAACACTATTATATCACAAATATTATTTTGATAATATTTCATAACTATTTCGTATCGTACGAACAAAGTCTACGTGCTAAAATGTTAAACGCGAAAACAACCGAAGTAAAGTTAAAGTTACAAATTATAACTCAATTATTAAGTATTTAATGAAATACTTCAAGTATAATCTTGAATAAATATCCGTATTTTAAAACTTATAATTAAACGTAATAAAATAATTATATAACGTTTAAACAACCGAGAAAACGAACACCGCACGGAGCGCAAATGCAGGGGATTAAAAAGTTGGAGAGGCCACACAACGGAGGCCTCCCCAAACCGGCCCAACACCCCCCACTCTTGCCCTCCTTTCTCATTTTTCACTTACACCATCTCTCTCTCCTTCTCATTTCCTCTCAAATCCACACACCTACACCCAAACTCCCTCTTTGCTCTCAAATCGCAGCAGCTGAAACCACCGAAAATACCACTAAAAATCGTTCATCATCATCATCAAGAACAAGCCCAAGGATCATCATCATCTTCCTCATCTTCTCCATCTCCATTTTCATCAAAAAGTAAGGTTTTACTCACTCTCTCTCTAGAAATCGTTTCTCTTTCTAAAATTACTTAGATGTTGTGAACATACATGTTAGAAGCTTTTTATAACATCAAAATGGGCAAAAATCGAACAAAACTCAATTTTGAAGCTTAAAATCGCCGATCAGCCAATTTCGCGAGCTAAGATCCAATCTCGGTTCGAAGTGCAAACTCGATCGCAGCGCAATCTCGGTTCGCACCGCGAACTCTGTTCGCAGTGCAATCTCGGTTCGCACCGCGAACTCGGTTCGCAGTGCAATCTCGGTTCGGTTCGCAAACTCGGTTCACAGTGCAAACTCGGTTCGCAGTGCTAACTCGATTCGTAGTGCAAACTCGATTCGCAGTGCAATCTCGGTTCGCAGTGCAATCTCGGTTCGCGGTCAACCCTGGTCAACATTTTTCAGCACTTTGAAATTTACTTAAAATGGGCACCAAATGATGATAATTAATTAATATGATATTAAACGAATGCAAGAACGGTTAACACACATTTATATAAGCATACAAATTATTCGAAACATAATAATAACGTTCGAGAATTATTATTACACACCGTCACCAACAGGCCGTACACGTTTTCAAAACATAATCAAATCAACCAAATCGTAGTAATTTGAACATTATAGTTGGACAAACAACTACAAAGGTAGTCTTTTAAGATGTCAAATCGATTAATAACCATCACGTGTCGTGGACACCCTCAGGTTACAAGTCTTCGAACATCAATTCACAGCTAATCAATTCAAGTTTATTTCGATAAACACTCAAGGCTCAGGTGAGTCTCATGGCCGCTCTTTTTACTGTTTTACTAGGGGTGTGATACATTGCTCTGTTTTTAACGCATGAACGCGAGTACATATTTCAATATACTACATGAGTTGTTTTCAACTAATCAAATCAAAGTCCTCCGTCAGTATAGTCTGGTAATACGAAAGTAGCGTGAATATTAGTATATGATACCATATAGGATTGACCCACCTCGTCCGGGTTAGTCGCGCTAACCTCTGCAACGGACGTACTAATATTTGGGAAGACGAGTGTAGATTAGGCACTCGTGGAGGCACCTCGCTCGGAATTCTCTATATGGGACCCGACCCTCGAGATAAGCTCAGACTATACGCTCATGGTTGTATACACTATTATTATCAATTGTTGGATGCAATTCAACATTTAAATCTTGCGGTTCACACACTATTATTTAATATCAAAACCTGTGAGCTCACCAGCGTTAGCTGACCCCTTTTAGCATGTATCACAGGTACTCAGCAGTAGATTTGGACTGCCCCTCAGGATGCATATTAGCTCGAGTCTCCATGCAAACTTCAGAGATTTCATTGCATTATTAGATTTTTTATAACTAATTATGTACTTAAATCTCTCATATTATGAACACGAGCTATGTACGGGTTCAAACTGTTGTAAACATTTTAATATTAATGTATTTTGTTAAAACGACGCATGTAGAGTTGTTTGCTATATATCTGTGTGCTTTGATTATTGATTAGTAACACCCAAATCTTGCTTCCGCTAAACAATGAATTTGGGGGTGTTACAGATTGGTATCAGAGCCTAAGGTTATAGTGAACTAGGTTGCATTTAGTGGGCCTAGACTATGACCGTTAGGCAGTATTCCTCATTAAGTTTGATTAGGTTCAGTGACTACATGGTATTGGTTTAATTTAACATAGCCTTATCAATTATGTACAATTAAAAGAATACGATGTGGGATCTGAAAGGAATCATGACTGAACAGGATACACTAGTTGACTCTAACCACGAGAGAAACCGGGACTCAAACTTGTCTGTGTTAGACACCTTAGGCTATTATGTGATATATATATATATATATATATACATAGATAGGCCTCGCTCTCACTCAACATCTTAGGCTATATTATATATGTATTATATAGATATATGCCTCATTCTTTCTAACGCTTTGTCTCAGCATGGCAAACACACAACCCAATGCGTGATATCTCAGAATTTCACGCAAATATCTCATAGTCTTTTCTTGATCTTGTCTAGCAAGATGCCACCGAAACGATTCACCTTCAGCGAAACTGAGATCCCACAACTCATAGCCCAAAGCGTGGCCCAAGCTATGGCTACCCGACAACCCAGTTCGGGCAGCGAAGATACAGCTGCCAATGGGCCTCTACCCAGACCTTGTTCATACAAGGACTTCCAGAACTGCAAACCACACATCTTCAAGGGCACAGAAGGTGCCATCGGACTAATTAGATGGTTTGAGAAGATGGAAACTGTTTTCCTCATCAGCAAATGTGCAGAGGAGGAGAAAGTCAAATTCTCTACTTGCACCCTCGAAGATGGTGCCCTCTCCTGGTGGAACTGAAGAAAATGCTTACTGCTAAGTATTGCCTCATCGAACAACTCCAAAAGCTGGAGGAAGAATTTTGGAACCTAAGGGTTCAGGGAACTGACATTGACGGGTATACCGTTAGATTTCAACAACTTGCCATCCTTCGCCCTGCGATGGTGAGCACCGAGCCTGACAAGATCCGAAAATACATCCGCGGTCTTCCGGAACCTGTTCGGGGGAACGTCGCCTCCTCAAACCAGACCACCCTTGATGGTGCTATCCGATTGGACCATGAACTCAAGGCCATGAACGAGGACCCAGAACCACCCACTTCTTCCTCCAACCACCTCAAAAGAAAGTGGTCCGACAACCACAACAACTCCTAAAACAAGAAACCCGACACCATCAAGGCCTAAAACTCAACCACCGACACTAGACGGGGTTACACAGGGAACAAGCCCTACCGTTCCAAGTGCAACCGCCACCATGAAGGTCTCTGCGGTCCCTATTGCAATAACTGCAAGAGGTATGGCCACCTCACCAAGGATTGTAGATCCACCGCCAACAACAACACCATACCACACCGAGCATGCTATGAATGTGGAAACCCTGGGCACTTTAGGAATGACTGCCCGAAACTGAAGAACTAGGCCAACAACAACAACAACAACAACAATGCTAAGGGTAGAGCCTTTGTACTCAATTCTGGGGACGCCCGTCAGGACCCGAATGTGGGCACGGGTATGTTCCTCCTCAACAACTTAACTGCTTCTGTTCTATTTGATATTGGTGCCGATAGGAGCTTTATTTCCAACGAGTTTTGCCCTCTACATGACATCGCCCCTGTTGCTCTAGATGTTAAGTACACTGTAGAACTAGCAAACGGTAAACTCATAGAAACTGATAGTGTGATACCTAATTGCACTTTAAACTTAGCCAACGAAACCTTTTCGATAGATCTTATGCCCGTTGAAATTGGAAGTTTCGACGTCATCATTGGTATGGACTGGTTGTCCAAACAAAGATCCGAAATCGTCTGTTATGACAAAATCATCCGCATCCCTCTCGCCGTCGGTAGAACCTTGATCATACAGGGGGAGACCGTGGGTTGAGACTAAATATCATATCTTATCTGAAAACCCGAAAATTTCTCAGAAAGGGTTATCCTGCAATCCTCGCGCACATCACAGAGAAAAAGTCGGAGGAGAAGCGACTTGAGGATGTGCCAATCGTTAGAGACTTTCCCAAAGTCTTTCAAGAAGAACTACCTGGTTTACCTCCACCTAGACAGGTTGAGTTCTCGATCGATCTCGTGTCGGGTGCCGCACCGGTAGCCCGAGCACCATACCGCCTAGCCCCATCCGAACTTCAGGAGCTGTCTACCCAGTTACAGGAACTCCTGGACAGAGGATTCATTCGACCAAGTTCTTCGCCTTGGGGAGCTCTGGTCTTATTTGTTAAAAAGAAAGACGGTTCTTTCTGAATGTGTATCGACTACCGAGAGTTGAACAAGCTAACTGTCAAGAACCGGTATCCACTTCCTTGCATCGATGACCTATTTGACCAACTTCAAGGATCGAGCTGTTATTCAAAGATCGATCTTCGATCAGGTTATCATCTATTACGTGTTCGCGACAACGACATTCCAAAAACCGCTTTCAGAACTCGTTACGGGCATTATGAATTTCAAGTGATGCCCTTCGATTTAACAAACGCACCGGCTGTATTCATGGATCTTATGAATCGGGTGTGCAAACCTTACCTCGACAAGTTTGTCATTGTCTTTATCGATGACATTCTCATATATTCATGCAACGAGCAAGAACACGTGCAACACCTCAAAACCATCCTAGAGCTACTTAAGCACGAGGAGCTTTATGCCGTATTCTCCAAGTGAGAGTTCTGGATGCAATCCGTTCAATTCCTTGGACATGTTGTTAATAGTCAAGGAATTCACGTCGACCCATCAAAAATCGAGGCTATCAAAGACTGGCAAGCGCCAACTAGTCCAACCGAGGTACACCAGTTTCTAGGATAGGCCGGTTATTATCGTCGGTTCATCGAAAATTTCTCCAAAATAGCTCAACCACTCATGACACTGACTTAGAAGGAAAAGAAGTTCAATTGGACTGAAAAACAAGAGTCATCATTTCAGCTATTAAAACTCAAGCTTTGCAGTGCTCCTATTTTATCCTTACCCGAAGGTACCGATGACTTCGTGGTATACTGCGATGCTTCCCACCAAGGTCTTGGTTGCGTGTTGATGCAACGAGACAAGGTCATTGCCTATGCTTCCCGACAACTCAAAGTTCAGGAGAAGAATTACACGACTCACGACCTCGAGCTAGGGGCCGTGGTATTCGCTCTCAAAATCTGGAGACACTACCTCTATGGTACCCGAAGTACTGTATTCACCGATCACAAAAGTCTCCAACACATCTTCGACCAAAAAGACCTTAATATGCGACAACGTCATTGGGTCGAGTTACTCACTAATTACGACTGCGAAATCAAATACCACCCCGACAAGGCAAATGTTGTTGCCGATGCCCTCAGTCGAAAGGAACGGCCGAAACCACTTCGAGTCCGAGCCCTCAGTATGATCATCCATAATGATCTCGCCATTCAGATTCACACTGCTCAACTTGAAGCTTTGAAACCTGAAAATGTCAAAAGCGAAGCCTTACGAGGCGTTGATAGGCAATTCGAAGTCAAATCTAATGGCATTAGGTATTTCTCAAATCGAATCTGGTTGCCTAGTTTTGGAAACCTGCGAGACTTGGTGATTGATGAAGCTCACAAGTCTAAATATTCTATCCACCCGGGATCCGATAAAATGTATCACGGCATCAAGGAATTCTATTGGTGGCCGAACATGAAAGCCAAAATTGCCACATACGTGATGGGCGGTGTGTACAGGGCCCGGGTACATATTCACCGCGGAATGCTGATCCGCGATTACTAGCGATTCCAACTTCATGTTCCCGAGTTGCAGAGAACAATCCGAACTGAGGCAATCTTTCCGGATTCACTCCGCCTTACAGCCTTGCTTCCCATTGTAATTGCCATTGTAGCACGTGTGTGGCCCAGCCCATAAAGGCCATGCGGACTTGACGTCATCCCCACCTTCCTCCAGTATATCACTGGCAGTCCTTCGTGACTGCGGCACGCACCTTTTTGTTTGTTTCGGAGCCGTTTTGGCGGGGCGTACTAAACCCACTACGTACCACACCACCGGGCGGCTCGCCTGAATGCCCAGTCTTTCTCTGCCGTCAACTCGACGTCGTCGTCACCTGCAAGATAAGGCCAAAAACTTGACTTTACAAACCAAGCGAGAAAAGCCCTTTCTATCTTCTTAGTCAAGCGCGCTAGCTGCAATCAAACTAAAGCGCACAGTAAGTGCCTTACCTGCTCGAAAGTCAAAACCGAACATCAAAAACCTTCTGGCTTACTTCAACAGCCCGGCATTCCGGAGTGGAAATGGGAACAAATTGCCATGGATTTCATAACCAAACTGCCCAAGTCATCGAGCGGTTGCGATACCATTTGGGTGATCGTTGATCGAATCACCAAATCTGCCCATTTCCTGACAATCAAGGAAACTGATAAAATGGAACGCCTTTCACAAATCTATGTCAAAGAAGTTATCACTCGACACGGTGTTCCAACCTCGATTATCTCCAACAGGGACGCTCGTTTCACATCTCACTTTTGGCAATCACTTCAAAAATCGTTGGGTACCCGTCTTGATATGAGTACCGCATACCATCCTCAAACCGATGGACAAAGTGAACGAACTATTCAGACACTGGAAGACATGCTACGAGCTTGCGTAGTTGACTTCGGTGCAAACTGGGAAAGACACCTGCCATTGAGCGAATTTTCCTACAATAACAGCTATCATGCCAGTATTAAAGCTGCACCATTCTAGGCACTGTACGGTCGTAAGTGCCTATCACCGATCTGTTGGACCGAACTGGGAGACAGCCAACTCACTGGTCCTGAACTTATACACGAAACCACTAAGAAAATCTTCGAAATCCAGAACTGACTCAAGGCTGCACGTGATCGTCAGAAAAGTTATGCTGACGTGAGACGCAAACCACTCAAATTCCAGGTTGGGGATCGAGTACTCCTGAAAGTATCGCCTTGGAAGGGCGTAATCCGATTCGGCAAACGCGGGAAGTTAAATCCCAGATACATTGGGCCTTTTGAAATCCTCGAGAGGATAGGCCCCGTGGCATATCGACTGCAGCTGCCAGCCGAGCTCAGCAGCGTACACCCTACTTTTCATATTTCTAACCTAAAGAAATGCCTGTCTGATGAGACACTCATCATCCCACTCGACGAGATTTGCGTCGATGACAAACTCCATTTCGTTGAAGAACCCACAGAAATCATGGACCGTGAGGTCAAACAACTCAAACAAAGTCGTATTCCCATCATTAAGGTCAAGTGGAATTCGCGGCATGGTCCGGAATTCACTTGGAAACGGGAAGACCAAATGCGACTCAAGTATCCTCAGTTATTCACTGACTCTACATCAAACGCTACATCGAGCTAAATTTCAGGACGAAATTCTCCTAACAGGGAGAGAATGTAACACCCGCCAAATTAGGACTAGTAATTAGCGCCTAATTCTCTGTTAATACTTTTATTTAGTTTTGTGTTAGGCTAATTAATGTATCTATATATATATTGTTGAATATATACAAATATGCGATTTGATTAAATCGTACGCTCTTTAAATCGAATACAATTCGGTTCATTTAAATACGGATGTTGGTGAACATTTTTACTAAATAGTGTAACATTATTTAAAAACACTATTATATCACAAATATTATTTTGTTAATATTTCATAACTATTTCGTATCGTACGAACAAAGTCTACGCGCTAAAATGTTAAACGCGCAAACAACCTAAGTAAAGTTAAAGTTACAAATTATAACTCAATTATTAAGTATTTGATGAAATACTTCAAGTATAATCTTGAATAAATATCCGTATTTTAAAACTTATAATTAAACGTAATAAAATAATTATTTAACGTTTAAACAACCGAAAAAACGAACACCGCACGGAGTGCAAATGCAGGGGATTAAAAAGTTGGAGAGGCCACACAGCGGAGGCCTCCCCAAACCGGCCCAACACCCCCCCACTCTTCTCCTCCTTTCTCGTTTTTCACTTACACCATCTCTCTCTCCTTCTTATTTCCTCTCAAATCCACACACCTACACCCAAACTCCCTCTTTGCTCTCAAATCGCAACAGTCGAAACCACCGAAAACACCACTAAAAATCGTTCATCATCATCATCAAGAACAAGCCCAAGGATCATCATCATCTTCCTCATCTTCTCCATCTCCATTTTCATCAAAAACTAAGGTTTTACTCACTCTCTCTCTAGAAATCGTTTCTCTATCTAGAAATTACTTAGATGTTGTGAACATACATGTCAGAAGCTTTTTATAACATCAAAACGCCCAAAAATCGAACAAAAACTCATTTTTGAAGCTTAAAATCGCTGATCAACCAATTTCGCGAGCTGAGATCCAATCTCGGTTTGTAGTGCAAACTCGGTTCGCAGCGCAATCTCGGTTCACACCGCGAACTCGGTTCGCAGTGCAATCTCGGTTCGCACAGCGAACTCGGTTCGCAGTGCAATCTCGGTTCGGTTCGCGTACTCGGTTCGCAGTGCAAACTCGGTTCGCAGTGCAATCTCGGTTCGCAGTGCAATCTCGGTTCGCGGTCAACCCTGGTCAACATTTTTCAGCACTTTGAAATTTACTTAAAATGGGCACCAAATGATGATAATTAATTAATATGATATTAAACGAATGCAAGAACGGTTAACACACATTTTTATATGTATACAAATGAATCGAAACATAATAATAGCGTTTTTGAGAATTATTATTACACACCGTCACCAACAGGCCGTACACGTTTTTCAAAACATAATCAAATCATAGTAATTTGAACATTATAGTTGGACAAACAACTACAAAGGTAGTCTTTTAAGATGTCAAATCGATTAATAACCATTGCGTGTCGTGGACACCCTCAGGTTACAAGTCTTCGGACATCAATTCACAGCTAATCAATTCAAGTTTATTTCGATAAACACTCAAGGCTCAGGTGAGTCTCATGGCCCCTCTTTTTACTGTTTTACTAGGGGTGTGATACATTGCTCTGTTTTTAACGCATGAACGCGAGTACATATTTCAATATACTACATGAGTTGTTTTCAACTAATCAAATCAAAGTCCTCCTTCAGTATAGTCTGGTAATACGAAAGTAGCGTGAATATTAGTATATGGTACCATATAGGATTGACCCACCTCGTCCGGGTTAGTCACACTAACCTCTGCAACGGACGTACTAATATTTGGGAAGACGAGTGTAGATTAGGCACTCGTGGAGGCACCTCGTTCGGAATTCTCTATATGGGACCCGACCCTCGAGTTAAGCTCAGACTATGCGCTCATGGTTGTATATACTATTACTATCAATTACTAGATGCAATTCAACATTTAAATCTTGCGGTTCACACACTATTATTTAATATCAAAACCTGTGAGCTCACCAGCGTTAGCTGACCCCTTTTAGCATGTATCACATGTACTCAGCAGTAGATTTGGACTGCCCCTCAGGATGCATATTAGCTCGAGTCTCCATGCAAACTTCAGAGATTTCATTGCATTATTAGATTTTGTATAACTAATTATGTACTTAAATCTCTCATATTATGAACACGAGCTATGTTCGGGTTCAAACTGTTGTAAACATTTTAATATTAATGTATTTTGTTAAAACGACGCATGTAGAGTCGTTTTCTATATATCTGTGTGCTTTGATTATTGATTAGTAACACCCAAATTTTGCTTCCGCTAAACAATGAATTTGGGGGTGTTACATAAACTTATCACTAAGTGTGGGATTCAAGCCTAAATTTCAACACTTGAGAAACATGTACTTACATGTTCAAACTCTAAATGTGGGATTTTACTTGTAAAATCTCTACTCAACAGAACATTAGGGACAATGTTCCTCTAAGTGTGGGATGACAGGTATAAAATACCTTAGATAGTGATATTTATGTCCAAAACAGCTAATTCAATTGACTTTCTCTCAAAAAAATTCAAAAAAATAGTTTTTTTTCTTTTCAAAACTATGAGTCTAACCACGTGGTTAACTTGCTTTTTGAGTCTTAGATACAATTGAGAGAAATTATTTTTCGAAATATAAGTATGATAACCAAAAGGAGCATGGCTAGGCACATACAACCCTTTGCAGTGAGGTATCTTGAGCCCAAAAGCATTCATTTTTAATGCTTCACTTTCATTTCTTGTGTGTGCCGATGCATGCATCTTTGAATTAGAACTTACTCTTGGCATACGCTTCGAGACCACGTTGGTGTGTACCGTACGCGGTATGGTGCAATTAGATGACCTTGACATTCCTTAGGACTTAAACCTCATTTTTACATACCTTTTCAAGCCCAAAACCCTTTAAGATGCTCATTTTTACTTTCGGAGATCCGCTTAGTATACCCTGTTGAGCCTAAACCTTTCATTTCTTCAAAACCCCAAATTTTAACCTACTTCCCAAAAGTATCCACAAACTTATCTTAGAATTTCTGAGGTTATGAAGAACATCTTGTAGAATATCCGTTTCAAATATCCCACTTAATCGATTTCTCCAATCAAGCTTCTCAAAAATGGTGCGGGAAAATTAGCACACAAGAGAGCCAAAAAGGATGATGGTGCGGGAAAATTAGCACTTGGAAAAGAATCAAAGTAATCAAGATAGAAGAATTCTCTCGCAAAGAAAAATTCTGAAGAAAACAAAAAGAAAAGACAAAAGAAGAAAAATCAAGAAAAGAAAAGAAAAATAGCTCCGCAAATAAAGCTGAAAGTTTCAAAACATAGCTTTTCTTGAAAAACTCGACACAAGCTGAAACAGCTACCAACTCTCCATTCTACTATGTTCTAAATAAAGTTTTTCATGATCTCAGTGATTTTAAGATAAGATAAAAAACCTTCACAACCAAAAATACCACTATCCATACCCTTAACCCTCACCAAACATTACAACCCTCTGAATGTCTTGGGATAATTAGCACCGTCCTCACCTAAGCGGTGGAGATCCGATTCTCGATCAAGCCTATGACGATGAGAGCAGCATGACTGGCTAAATCGAGCGATTTCATTTGAGATAGATTGATAGGAAATCCAATACACTCTGAGTGAATTGAGTAACCACCTTTAGTGCGATCGCCTAGTCATGTGTACTCCAAGATCACGAGATCTGGAAGTATGCCTAGGAGAATCTCTTCTTGTTTATGGAAGGATCATCTTATCTTTCTTCACACTTTTAGAGTAGCTTACTTATATGAGGAAATGCTAATCTTGGGAAATATTCTTTGACTCGCCCCTAAAAACATGACTTAAAATATTTTTTTCAGAGAAGATGAGTGAGAGTTGCTTGAGGACAAGCAACGTCTAAGTGTGGAATAACTTGATGTGACGTAAAAAGTCATGTTTTATGAGCTTTATTCCTCACTTTTTGGACCAATCTTTAGTGAAAACATTGCAAAACATTGATTATTTACTAAAATTCACTAAAGTGATTGAAAAATAGTCGTTGTGCCAAAAATCACTGAAAACACTCAGATAATGCACAAAACGCGGCATTTTAATTCAGCCCGATTCCTCCGCCCTCATTTTCCTATAAAGACACACATCTTAACGTCTACCATCTGTTGTAATGGTAAAAACGAGATGGAAAAATCAAGAATCAAGGGAAAAGGCCAAAGGACAGAGAGGACACTGCACTTTCAGAGCGGTTTAAAGTCATTCCGGCAACGCCTGAGCTCCACTAATCTAATTTTGGTGAAATTGGTACCATTAGAAGCGTAACGGAATTACAAAGGAGATACGGACGTGTAAGGAATCAGGTCAAACGGATGTGTAACGAAGGAGATACGGACGTTCGTAAGCAACGAACGAAATCAGACGGAGACCGTATACGGACTCAGGCACCGTATACGGCCCTTGTAAGATTGTATACGGCATTCTACACACCGTATACGGCCCCTACAAGTCGGTATACGGCCCCTCCTGCCCCATATCATGCTTTGTTTGCTTGTACGTGCTGTTTTGCGACTTGTACGTGTGATTTAGAGCTTTGCCTATAAATAGTGGACACCCTCTCTTCATTTCCGCACACCTTACACCTCTCTTCATTCTCATTTCTTCCTCCTCACTTTCTCTCTCACACACATCTTTCTCTCTCTAGTTTCTCTATCTGGAGGATTTTCTCTCTCTAGAATTGGGCTAGTTAGAGAAGTAGTTAGGTAGAGGTGATTTTAGCTTTTGTACGGAGTTACTCTAAAACCTTGTATTCGTGAAGATCTGTCTGTAATAAATTCGTATCAGCTTCTATTTATATATCTCTTACTTTCCATATTTAAACATGTGTTGCTTTGTTTATGATTGTTTATGATTGTATGCTAGATATATAATGATAGGCTAGACATTTCTTTGTGTTTATTATGATGTAGTTATGTTAGAATAGTCAATATATTTCTGCCATGCTGTTACTCTGTCTGTGTTACTTTAAACTGTGTATGAACTTATAAACTAAATCTTGAATGTTTATATATCCAACTTATGTTGTGGTTAGAAGCTTCCTGCTAGAACTTGGCCAATTGCTAGTGGTACGTTCTCTACCTATTCTATGCCTGATGATCAATGAACTCGGTGTGGCTGTGTTCTCAAGATTGAAACATATCATAAGAGACATGGAGCATAGGACTAGAGATAGGTTAGATTCATGTTTATCTATTAGATATCTTTGAAACAACTTTTGGGATATCTATGATCTGATTATTAGTTATTTGCTATGCTTAGGATCATGGTGTTCTGTTGTGTGTCACCCTATTGCATGTTCTTGTTTGATTGTTGTCTTAGGAATGATGCATGCTAGAGTTATCCCCCTATTCTTATCAGTATCTGTATGATTAGGTTTTCAGACACAGAATATTGATTTACACAGTAGATTAATATGCATGGAATAGTTATGATGATTTATACGTTTAATGTTGAACAATTTAACCAACCGTTAACCCGACTATCCTAACTTGGTCCGCGGGATTATTCCTGTTCTTGTTTTTGTTCAATCAACAATTAACGCTACGATACAGACGTCACTGATGACTGTGACTGGGGACCAGGATTCGAGGGTAGTTGTCGGTTGAATTGGTCTGTACATTTGAGAGAACTTCCGGTGTATTTGACTTCTATAACTTCTATCCACGTGACGTGTTATTTATATGATTGCGGACAACTCTACGTTAGATATCTAATAGGCTCGTAGTTATAGCTCATTAGGATATAGGAAATCCTGGAGAGTAATGTGGAACCCTTATTAATGTAACGAAAAATTGTAAAACGAACCTACTACTCGGTGTAGTGCTGGAAACACCGGTTGGTGGAGTAAAAACATATGGAAGCTGCGGAACGGTCGTAGGTACAATACTTTGCATTAATTATGTTTCTGGCCTCTCCGGATTAGTCATCATACCTAGTAGCCCTACCCTTGACTATTCACTAAGAACGTATAACGAAATCATAGTAAACACTCGCGTAACCTTTCATTGTCCGAGTTCTCCGTACAAACCTATTTTCTTTTATTTACTTTTACTTTAATATTTAGTTATAAAAACAAAACCTATCCAAAAGATTTTAAAACCCTAGCTAGATTACCAAAGATAATTAAACCTCCTAGACTCCCATGCCCATTGTAGTTTGAAGAACGACACATGAGTCATACGTACCGCTTACTGCCCCTTTAAGTTCATTAAGTAGTATACAACTTAGGATTCCCTAGCTTTACAAATTTAAAGCTTACACACACTGCCGTGTGTCTCAGCTGGCGGGACCAACGACCGGGGTAAAACCCGACCGACCGCTGGGAGCACGTCAATGAGCTAAAGTTTGGTTTTCTTATTAGGCCTGGGGCATAAGATATAGTCAAACCAAATTAACGTTACAATATTCATGTCATTTTAATTACCCAATTGGTAGTGGCCCATAATGCCCTCAATGTGGGACCGCCTCTGTAAGTAAGAGCATACGAAGTGGTGAAGGCATAAACCGCCGTTCATCACCTTAAACGCCGGAGCTCACCATTTACCACTCCCCTTTGGTGTTCAAGCTCGGCTTTTAAGGCCGACGTGCGGGGCAGCACGGTGAATCATTCTATTTTTTGTTTTCCAACGGTTTAATAAAAAAAAATTAAAAATAGTCTTTTTAAACGGTTAGTTTATAATTTTTTTTAGTTTTTTTAAATCATTTGTTATTCTATAAATACCAAACCATTTCATACTAAATTTTCACACCATTATGTTCCTGCTACGAATATGTCAACGACTTGGATCGAGAGATGTGATACACACAGGCAGAAAGACAAGGAACTACGCAACAGAGACATTCACGACAACCTCCGATCCAATCTTGTGAAACATATTTGGGAGAATCGTATGTAATTTATGCTAATTTAATCTTGTATTTTATTTCATGTACCTTTAATTTATGTATCTTGTTTAATGTACTTTTTAATATTTATGAACTTTTAATTATTGTATTTTAATTTATTTGTTTTCTTTTAATATATTTGTTTTTATTTAATTTGTTGTATTAAAAAAATAATAAAATATTCAACTGGACAGTATTGAACCTCAAAGTTAACTATTACCTCATTTTTCAGCTTCAGTATTCAAGGTTCAGTGTTTAATTGAACACTGAAACTCTGTCAACGACTCCCTATACGCTGTATGTGGAAACAAATGATTTTATAGTGGCTTATTTAAAGTGCATGTAAATGACATAATTGTTGCATGTAGTATTTTATTTGATGATTTTTAGTGGTTTGTTTGCACACACGTACGTGCGCGCGCGCACATACATACACACACACACACACACACACACACACACATATATATATATATATATATATATATATATATATATATATATATAGTCTCAGGTTAAAATGAAAAGGCTACTTTTCCTGAGAACGTGAGAAACACTTTGAAGTCGCTTTTTTACTATCCATAATATGTTATTTTACAAAAAAAAATAAAATCGTAGCTTCTTTTTTAAATAACTTTTAGAAGTTATATATATATATATATATATATATATATATATATATATATAGTCTCAGGTTAAAATGAAAAGGCTACTTTTCGTGATAACGTGAGAAACACTTTGAAGTCGCTTTTTTACTGTCCAAAATATGTTATTTTACAAAAAAAAAAAAAAAAATCGTAGCTTCTTTTTTAAATAACTTTTAGAAGTTATTTTTCAAATAAAAAAAATTGCAACGTTTTATTATTTTTATTGATTTTTTATTCATACTAATCATATTTTATAACTTGATAATCACATGAATAATATGTGATTATCATGCCATAATTTGTGATTATCTCGAATACATGATAATCACATTATATTAGAGAATAATCACATATAATTATAATGTTATTTGTGATTATCTTAAATAATACCAACGAATACAATTGTAAAATAAGTTCAAAAAAAAAACTTAATATTTTTTATTTATATTTATATCATAGCTTTAAAAAGTAATTTAAATAGTAATCACTGAAAAAGATTTATAGGAAAATGGGTTTTGAATAGTTAAAAGGTAATTTTGAAATGTTTCTCACGTTCTCACGAAAATTATCATATATAATTAAAAAAAATACACGTTGATATACATTTTTCATTAAATCAAGCATTACTTGTAGTTATTGCACATGACGATGATGTTGATTGTATATTCTCCCCACGTCTGAATGATCATGTCTTGAACAAAAATCATTTTGTTTGCCTTACTTATTAAATTACGATGAAAGTTCAAAAAATAATGGTAAATGTGACACCCGCCAAATTAGGATTAGTATCGGTTCCTAATCATAGTATTTATACATGTAATTAGTTATGTTTAGGGCTCATTATGTGTATATCAATATGTCTTTATATATACACACATACGCAATTTGGTCAAATCGTGCATACCTTATCGGATGGATTATGACTTACCTGGACGTTGGTGAATCATTTTATATTCTACATAAATCCATTTTTGTGATAAAATGCTCGTCATAGAATTGTATTACTATTTTATAATAATATACTCGAAAAACTTATAGGATTAGTATAAAACGTAACGAACGTGAGGAAACGCACAAAATCGAGCCTGATATCCGACAAACCCAAAAATACACTTACTCGAGTGACGTCAAACATCCGAGTGTCACCTATAGCGACACTTACTTGAGTGACGCCAGTTAACTAAAAATTACTATCCAGCGTCACTGACCTAGTGACGCTACCCCCAACCGAGTGTCGCTTCGAGTGACGCTAACAACAGAAAGTTTAAAACCACTTTTCACACTAAGTATCGTATACGTGTAACAACAATCTTATACATACGACACTACATGAACATGCAACTACCAGTACTCAATGGGTATACAAACATAATAATAATTTCAGTTCGGATTATTATTACATAATGTCACCAACGGGCCGCACATGTTAACCAAACACAACGATAACACACATTGGACATAACTAGTTGAATGAACAACTAGCATGGATGTTCTTTCGAGACATCTACTCATATAACCTTATATGTCTAGGACATTAGAAGGTTACGGGTTCGGAGAACCTACTTGCTGATTTTAGCACACAGATATACGTTTATTGTGACAAACGCTTGTTACAAGACTCAGGTGAGTCTCATGGCCCCTATTTTACTGTTTTTCACTCAGGGGTGGAATACATTGCTCTATTTGTTTTACATATGAATGCAAGTACTAAAACCTGGATATGTACTACATGAGTTTCACACTAATCATTTTTAAAGCCCTCCATAGCATAGTTTGGTAGTACTTTTGTAGCGTGAATGTTAGTGTATGGTACCATATGGGATTGACAATCCCCGTCCGGGTTGGAAGCCCCAACTGGTCAAACGGACGCATTATCATTTGTTCATACGAGTTTAGATTAGGCACTCGCAGGGAGGCACCCTCGATCAGACACTTGATTATGATCCTGACACCTCAGTGTAGCTCAGACTATGTGATCATGGTTGTATATACACTCATTTATTTATTTGCTTTGTTGCAAATCATGATACTAAATATTGCGGTTCATAAACATTGCTTTATTATACAAACCTGTGAGCTCACCAGCGTTAGCTGACCTTTTTAGCATGTATCTCAGGTACACAGCAGTAGATTTGGACTGCCCATCAGGATGCATATTAGCCCGAGTCTCCCTGCAAAACCTCAGAGATTTCATTGCATTATTAGATTTTGTATAACTAATGTTGTTGCATTTTGTGTGTCAGTCAGTTGGTCAAACGTTTGTAACTGTCAACGTCAATTAGTCTTAATATGTGATATGATTAGTGTGTATATTCGAGTTTGTAAACGAATAATGAAATAGAAAATATACACAATTGTTGACATGCGACACTTAGGTCAGTGTCGCAGTATGCGACACTCAGCTAGTGTCGCATGGGTCGGCTCCTGCGACACTTGGCTAGTGTCACAGGTAGGGCAGATTTAGTATAAATAGAGGAGTCGAATTCAGTTTTAGGGTTAGACATTGTGAGCATTTTGTGAGGCGTGGAGAGAGTGAGAGAGGAAGAGAAAATGCTTGTAAACGTTTATACTCAATTGTGAATATAAAGAAAAAGTTATAGAAATCGTGTGTTTGTTTATTTGTTGTATAATCACTAACTAAATGGATTCCACACATTTGGTTGATTAAACGATCTGATTTGTTCCGGCACAAGGGACCTACAACTAATTATGTTTTTAAATCTCTCATATTACGAACCCGAGCTAATGTAACTAGCTAAATTGATAATTTTTGATTTATCAATGTAATGTTTAAAATGACGCATATAGAGTTGTTCATTATATACCTTGTGTGTTTTGATTATTGATTAGTAGCACCCCAAAGTATGCTTCCGCCAAACAGTAAATTTGGGGGTGTTACAGATTGGTATCAGAGCCTAAGGTTATAGTGAACTAGGTTGCATTTAGTGGGCCTAGACTATGAACGTTAGGCAGTATTTCCTTATTAGGTATGACTGGTTTAGAAATTACATCATACAACTTTAATTTAACATAGCGTGATCAACTATATACAATGAAAGGAAGATGATGTGAGACCTGAAACGGTTATGTTGAACAGGGATACAATAGTTGACTCTGACCACGAGAGAAACGAGACCATTACTTGTTTGTGCTAGACACTCTAGGCTATATTATATGGTATATATATATAGGTCTCACTTATTGAAAGATTCTTGCCACATAAATGACCAACTCATCATCTAGAAAAAACATACGTACTTCATCATCTCTCTCTCTCGCTCACGTCGCGGCCACACAGAACCACTCGTGGCTAGACGCACTGGTAGCTCACACCAAGCTAGACCTTACCACAATCCTGCCATCACAGGTAACGTCTCTGCTATAGCTCGCCATCGGAAAATTGCCCACCAATGGAGCTGGTTACCCACGGATATGGCCACCTGGAGGATTAAGGAAGACATAGAAGTCCCTGCTAATGTTGGGGAATATTCAGCCATGGATCTTTCCCCTTACACCCAAACCAATACACCTTACCGTACCTGTGTTAGCCACCAGAGTACACCGACACGAGAGACAATTTCGCGACTTGGGGCTGGAACTTCAGGAAACTCGTGAGAACTGGAGACTCACGGCACTTGAGCGTATCAATCAAGTCTCTGAAGATCATGATAATACGGTCAGCAACATGGACGTCCTGCACGACCGGCTAGTGGAAACAGGAATTGAAGTTGAACTCTTGCGCCACAGGTTGGAACATTGCGAACAACGCTTACAAGAAGCTGGGGAATACTCTAGAATGCTCGTACAATGACTAGCTTTGGCAGAAGATAACGCCAGACAAGCCAGCAGACTCGCGACCACTGTGGATCGTCTTGTCACTCTTATGTCACGAGTAAACCTGCGCCAAGATTAGTGTAGTAATTATCTTGTAACCTATCTAGTTATCTATGTAGGGCTCTCGTAATTCGTCCGGATGTATCAATTCTCGACATCTTTTGTAATCTCCATATTATGTAATCTTTTGAAAACTCGCACCTTGTATCCAACTTTGTTATCTAATGAACTATGATTATCACTTCTTGCTAATGTATATTAACTCCTTATATATATACACCTGTGATATATCATAACCTTATGCAAGAGTTTCATTTTATATTCTTTCTTGTTTATTCTAGCATTATGCCTCCAAGACGACAAATGTTCAATACCGCTGAATAGGAACGACTGATTTCTCAAAGGGTGAATGAAGCCCTAGCTACTCAAAACACGCCACAAAATAGTGGCTCACGACCAAATTAGGGAAGCGAAGACACGACAAACAACACCCCTCCACCCAAACCCTGTTCATACAAGGACTTCCTAAATTGCAAACCACTACACTTCAAGGGCAACGAGGGTGCTATAGGTTTGCTACGCTGGATGGAGAAGATGGAGTCGGTCATTCAAATTTGTAACTGCCCGGAGGACTGCAAGGTCAAGTACTCCACATGCACCTTCTTAGATGGTGCCTTGACTTAGTGGAATACCTATGCCCAAACTGTGGGCATTGGCACTGCTTTCTTGACTCCCTGGGAAGATCTGAAACGGATGCTGAAAGACGAGTACTGTCCTAGAGATGAAATCTAGCAACTGGAGAATGTGTTCTGGCATCTCACCACCCAAGGCAATGACATTGCCAGATACACCACCAGGTTCAACCAACTAGCACTGTTGTGCCCATCCCTTGTCGACCCGGAATACAAACGGATCGAACGCTACATCTGGGGACTTCCCCCACGTATTCAAGGTATGGTTACTACTTCCAACTCCACGACCATTCAGGGTGTCGTCCGCATGACACATAATCTCATGGCACAAGTGGTTCGTCGGGGTACACCAGCTACCAACAACAATTCAAATCAGTCTGGAGACAACAAACACAAATGGTCTGGGAACAACAACAACTCCCAATCATCAAAGAAACCTGACACTGTCAAGGCCTACTCCTCTAGGCCTGAACCCAAAAAGGGCTACACTGGAAACAAGCTCTACTGTTCTAAGTGCCTCAGACATCATGAGGGTCCTTGCGGTACTCCATGCACCACTTGTCAGCGCTATGAACATATAGCAAAAGACTGCAAGTCTAACACCACCAACACCAACCAACCTAGAGCTTGCTTTGAATGCGGCAACCCAGGGCATTTCCGAAATGAATCTCCAAAACTGGAGAACAAGGGAAACAACACTACTAAAGGTAGAGCCTTCATTCTGAACTCAGGGGAAGCCCGCCAAGACCCGAATGTGGTCTCGGGTACGTTCCTCCTCAACAACTTAACTGCCTCTATTCTATTTGATATTGGTGCTGATAGAAATTTTATATCTGATGAATTCTATCCACTACTTGACATCACACCCGTTGCATTAGATGCTAAATACATTGTAGAGTTAGCTAACGACAAACTCATTGAAACCGATAGTGTGATACCCAATTGCACTTTAAACCTCGCTGATGAATTGTTTTCAATCGATCTTCTACCCGCAGAGATTGGAAGTTTTGCCATCATTGTTGGCATGGATTGGCTGTCTAAGAATCGTGCCGAAATCATCTATTTTGATAAATTGTTCGTATTCCTCTTATCACCGGTGGTACTTTAATCATACAAGGGGAGACCGGTGGGACGAGATTAAATGTAATTTCGTGCATGAAAACCCGTAAGTACTTGAGAAAGGGTTATCAGGAAATCCTCGCACACATCATGAAGAAAAAGTCAGAGGAGTAGCGACTTGAGGATGTGCCAATCGTTCGAGACTTTCCATAAGTCTGTCCCGAAGACTTGCTCGGCCTTCCACCACCCAGACAAGTCGAGTTCACGATCGATCTTGTGCCCGTGGCAGCACCTGTGGCCCGAGCACCATACCGTTTAGCCCCATCCGAACTTCAGGAGTTGTCCACTTAGTTACAGGAACTCCTGAACAAAGGGTTCATCCGACCGAGTTCTTCGCCTTGGAGAGCTCCAGTCCTGTTTGTCAAAAAGAAATAAGATTCTTTCCGCATGTGCATCGACTACAGAGAATTGAACAAATTAACGGTCAAGAACCGTTACCCACTCCCACGCATCGATGATCTATTCGACCAACTTCATGGGTCAAGTTTCTATTCCAAGATCGATCTGTGATCTGGATATCATCAATTACGAGTTCGCAATGTTGATATTCCAAAAACTGCTTTCTGAACTCGTTACGGGCATTATGAGTTTCAAGTCATGCCCTTTGGTTTAACAAACACACCGGTTGTATTCATGGACCTAATGAACCGAGTGTGTAAACCATATCTCGACAAGTTTGTCATTGTCTTTATTGATGACATTCTTATCTACTCACGTGACGAACAAGAACACGCGCAACACCTCAAAACCATCCTAGAGCTACTCAAGCACGAAGAGTTATACGCCAAATTCTCTAAGTGTGAGTTCTGGATGGAAACTGTACAATTCCTTGGACACGTGATTGACAGTCAAGGAATTCATGTTGATCCATCAAAAATCGAGGCTATCAAGTGCTGGAAATTCTTGGGTCTTGCTGGGTACTATCGGCGCTTTATCAAAAAAATTTCAAAAATAGCTCAGCCCCTTACAACCCTCACTCAAAAAGAAAAGAAATTCGACTGCTCTGACAAACAAGAGTCGGCATTCCAATTGTTAAACAAAAGCTTTACAGTGCACCCATCCTATCTTTACAGCATTCCAATTGTATACTGCGACGCTTCCCACCAAGGTCTTGGTTGCGTGCTGATGCAACGAGACAAGGTCATTGCCTACGCCTCTCGAAAACTCAAAATTCATGAAGGCAAATGTTTAATGCTATCAAGATCTGTAGACACTATCTCTATGGCACAAAGTGCACTATCTTCACCGACCACATAAGTCTTCAGCACATATTCGACCAAAAGGATCTCAACATGAGACAACGTCGATGGGTCGAGTTACTTACCGATTATGAATATGAGATCAAATACCATCCGGGTAAGGCAAATGTTGTTGCCGACGCCCTTGGTCGAAAAGAACGAATGAAACCACTTCGAGTGCGAGCCCTCGGCATTACAATTCACAATGATCTTGTCACGCAAATCCTTACCGCTCAACTCGAAGCACTAAAACCTGAAAACCTAAAAAATGAGGCCTTGCGTAACATGGAAATACAAATCGAAACCAAACCTAATGGGGTTAAATATTTCGCAAACCGAATCTGGTTACCATGTTTCGGGAATCTCCGAGACTTGGTAATGGATGAAGCTCACAAATCCAAATACTCTATTCATTCTTGATCTGACAAGATATATCATGGCATCAGGGAGCTATACTAGTAGCCAAACATGACAGCTGAAATCGCCACCTATGTCAGCAAGTGCCTCACGTGCTCAAAAGTCAAAGTCGAGTACCAGAAACCCTCCGGTTTACTACAACAACCAGACATCCCCCAATGGAAATGGGTGCAGATCAACATGGATTTTATCACCAAACTCCCAAAAACCCCAAGCGGTTGTGATACCATTTGGGTGATCGTTGATCGGCTCACAAAATCTGCTCATTTCCTCGCTATAAAAGAAACCGAAAAAATTAGAACGCCATACACAAATCTATCTGAAAGAGATTGTGTCCCGACATGGCGTTCCTATCTCAATTAACTATAACAGGGATAGTCGTTTCATATCTCAATTCTGGAGATCATTACAAAAGTCTTTGTGTACTCGTCAGGATATGAGTACCGCCTATCATCCACAAACTGAAGGTCAAAGCGAACGCTCAATTCAAACACCAGAAGACATGCTACGAGCCTGCGTAGTTGATTTCGGTACTAATTGGGAACATCACTTACCATTGTGCGAATTCTCATATAACAATACCTACCATACCAGTATTGGAGCTGCACCATTCGAGGCATTGTACGGTCGTAAATGCCGATCGCCTATCTGTTGGACCGAAGTGGGAGACAGCCAACTCACTGGTCCAGAAATCATTCTTGAAACCACCGAGAAGATCGTTGGAATCCAACAACGGTCAAAAGCTACACGTGATCATCAGAAGGGCTATGCTGATGTGAGACGCAAGATGTTGGTAGCATCTTAGTGTGTCTGTCAGTTGGTCTAAGTCTGTAATGCGTTTGTTATGTAATTAAGTTTGTTACGACATTTTTATTTATAAGTAATTACATTTTTTGTTTTGGCGACACAAGGGTTCTGTGTCGCAAGAGTCAACTTGGCGACACAACTTGTGTCGCATGAGTCGACTTTGTGACACAGCTTGTGTCGCATAGTTCAGATTAGGTTTCGAGTATAAATAGGCTAGTTCAGCTCATTTGCTAGGGTTGACGAACCTAGGTATTGTTGAAGCATATTGTACTCGAGTTATTGCAATTAATCTGATCGGTAATCTTTTGAGTATTAATATACTTTGTGTTTTTTTGTTTTAATCATTTAAACGTTTATATTCAATCATTGGATTCCGCACGTTGATTGAGTATTGGGATTCGATTAAGTCCGAACCCAGGGGATCTACATTTGGTATCAGAGCGTTAATCTAAGGATTTGGCGTTATTGAATCCATTTGGGACGTTACTCGGTTTAAAACAACTTGTTTTGTGTTTAAAACTTCATAGAAAGGTGTTATAGTTGTGTTCTATTAGTTTTCTGGAAAAATTTTGGATTATTGTTCGTCCTCCGTTCGTGAAAATTCGTTAGGTTTATAAATCTTATGAATTTTAGGGTTTCTTGATTGCTGTTGCAGCCATTTGTACGACACAAGCTGCGACACAAAATCTTGTGTCACGTCTGGGGTTGGTGCGGCACATTCTTCTGTCGCTTTCAGTTCTCTGCGATACAAGCCTTTAAGTAGGCGACATAAGCTTGCGACTCAAGCTTATTTTGGATTGCGACATAAACCTTTGATTAGGCGACACAAGCTTGCGACAAAATCTTGCATTTTGCGACATAAGACACGGTTTTTTTCCATCGCTACTACCTTGCGACACAATCTTTGTGTTGCTAGATTTTATTTTGATTTTAGCAGTTTCTGTGACATAATCTTTGTGTCGCTAGACCACCGTGCGAGACATACTTGTGTCGCATAACAGTTTGCTATTCTCGTGTGTTTGAATATTTTGTAGGTAATTCAAAATGTCAGCTTCTACATCAATGTCCATTCAGCAGGTTGGAGCCATGTTCAAGCAAAATAATGAAGTTGGATCGGGAAATAAGCCTCCTATGTTTATGCTAGGAATGAGCTATTCGGATTGGCATCAACACTTTGAATCATATGTAGGTCTTAATGATCCGAAAATGATGATCTATTTAGAGTAAAAATATGAGCGTCCTCTTAAAACCAGAGTCTTTAATGGCCCAGTTCCTGAAAACTCAATTAAATCCATGACGCCTGAGGAACATAAGGCATTTGATATGGAACAGAAAACTCATTATGCAATCACTATGGCATTGCCTCAACCTATCATGAGACAATTACGGCAACATAAGATTGCATATGATTTGTGGAAGGCCTTTGAGAAAAAGTGCGGTGGTAGTGAGTAATATAAGAAGAACAGATTAGACTTGATCAAGAAACAATATAATGTCTTCGACATCCAACATAACGAATCATTGGAAGATTTGTGCAGCAGATATTCTCAATTGGTTTCTGAGTTGTTGGAAGGAGGTATCACGCTGGATAAGACAGGCGTAAATAAAAAACTTCTTGACTCACTTCCCAAGAAGTGGCACACTCGCGTCCTCTTAATGGAAAAGGATGAGGATATCATGGATATGGAGCTTGAAAATCTTATCGGTTAAATTGAGGCAGATCTTCTTGAAATGCAAAGAAAAGAGAGTAAGGCCACTGCTCACCTTCAAAATCCAAAACTGTATGGTGTGGATATTCTAGTCTCAACAAGTCAGTCTACAGGTACCGCATTCATAGCTAGCAAAGCTAGTGGTACCGGATCCACAAATATTCCATCTGGTGGTACCTATTTCCAAAATCCAGGAACTTCAATTGGTAGGACTGAAGAGTACTCCTCCACCTTTTCGGTATTTCTAGCTTCTGCTGGTGATTTTAATGATGAAGACTTTGGTCAGATTGATCAACAGGAACTGGAAAGGCTGGATTTGAAGTTGAACATGGCGATGCTAGCAAGAAGGGACAAGAAACTCTTAAAGAAATCTGGCAAAACATCGGTGAATGATCCAGGTGAAAAGGGTTTGAGATTTAACAAAAGCAAGATGAAACGCTACAAGTGTCAAAATTATGGACATTTTGCTCGTGAATGTGAGAAGCATAAGACTCCGGCTTCTGGTTTAACTAAACCCTCTCCGAATAAGGCTGAAGAGAAAGCAATGGTTTCAACTTCTTTAATGTTGACTGAAACTCCATGGGACAATAGCTGGCCAAATGCAGCTGAGGATGAGGAAGAAGAAAACATAACTCTAATGGCTGAAGTTCATGAGGTAGATGATGGACCTTTATCCTGTATTTCATGCATTAAACAAACTAACAAGTTTAACAGGTGTAGAGAGGACAATGAACGCCTTAATGCTAATATCACGCAGTTAACTGAAAGTAATGAAATGTCAAGAGAAAGTTATAAGGCATCTGAAAAGAAATTAAAAGCTGCTTTTGAAGAAAAGAAATAACTAAAAGCCAAAAATTTTGAACAGCAAGATGAAATAGGAAGTTATGTTGATATGTTAACTTCTGTAAAGAATGATCTTGCTGACTCCCAGGCTGCAGTTCTTACTTTAAATCGTAAACTGTCAAACTTTTCAACATCCTCTCTCATCTTTGATGAAATCCTTCAGAAATAAAGGACTGATACTAAAAGTAAGGCGGGACTTGGTTATCACCATGTCCCACCTCCAAAAGATTATCTTCCTATACCTGAACAGGAAGTCATCAATGATTTTGTGCCTACTGTCACTAAAGTAGACATAAAACCTGTTGAGCCTGCAGTTAGGGTAAAGATAAGTAAGCCTGAGCTTGGTAAGGCGGGACTTGGTTATCACCATGTCCCACCTCCAAAAGATTATCTTCCTATGCCGGAACAGGAAACTAAGGCTGAAATTGGTAAAAATGAGTTTCAAAAACCTGTAACTAGTATGCCTGAGCCAGTTAAGGCATCAACTAGTGAGCCTGATACATTGAAGGCTCAAAAGGTTGAGTCTGTCAAGACTCTTGATGTCAGGGCTGAGCCTTTTAAGCCCACATTAAATGAGTCTGTTAAGAAACCTGAGTCTAAGGCTGAGCTTGTTAAGCCTATTGTTGTTGCAAAGCCTGAAAAGATTAAGGCTAAGTCCATTCCTCCAGCTAGTTTGACGGAGGAAATTGAGATTGAGGATATAACCGATGAAGAATACGGTTATTTAAAGAAGAAAAATGTAACCAACGACAATCATATCTTCACTAGTGAAGGTTATGATGAGATTTTTAAAATGAAAGGTAAAGCCAAGGCTGAACCTAGAAAGAAGATTTTAAAACCAATTAATCAAAAATCTACTAAACAATCTTCTAAAACTTCTTCACAAGGTTCATCCTCTGCTTGTACACCTCAGTGTGCATGCTCAGGACATGCATCTTTTGGCCGAGCTCAAAGGTTTATACCTCAATCTCAAACTTCTGCTGAGCTCAGATCTTGTTTCTACTGCAAGAAACAAGGTCATCTGATAAACGCTTGTCCATTGCTTGCTAAGAAGCACGGTAGTAGGGGAGCTACACGAACCTCAAAATTTCAAAATCTTTCTCATAAATCTATGAGAGGTCTTGCATCTCCACCACCTGCCTCTGAGATTAACAATATTGAGCAAAACAAAGTCACTTCTGATAAGCTCAAAGTTGTTAACATGTAACAATCCAAATCTCAAAAGGTCTGGAAGATCAAAGAGTCATGTTTTGACTCTTCATCTGAGAATGATACATCAGGCAACATTTCTGATTTGCTAAAAAATAAAATCCTGACTGATGTAATCATTGTGGATGATGCTAATGGGTTACCAAATCCTGTAAAGGCTTGGGTCTCCCTTACTAATCAATTCTTGTGTTTGTGATGTCGCAGCAATCCGAAGCAGTTCATAACAGTAGATAGTATATCGACAGTGTTTGCTCGCGACATATGATAGGCGACTTATCTCTGCTATCTGAAGTTAAAGATAACAATGGGGGATATGTTTCTTTTGTCGGTGATAAAGGAGGTGTTATTACCGGACAGGGTACACTCACTAATGGGCAAGTGAGTTTTGAGAAAGTCAATTTTTGTGGAACAGCTCACCCACAATCTGCTCAGTGTGTCTCAAGTGTGCGACAAAGAGTACACTACGGCATTTACCAAAACTGAGTGTTGCATTTTAAAACCAGAATACGTTATTCCTGATGATTGGGTGCTACTGAGGGCACCTAGGCAAAAAGACACTTATATTCTGGATATGAAGACTGTTGAAACAACTCAACATACATGTCTACTCTCAAGAGCCCCTTGAAAAGAATCACTACTTTGGCACAGACGTATGAGACATTTACACTCCAGGAAAATGAATTATTTGGTGAAGAACGATCTTCTGCGTGGATTTCCAAAGCAATCCTTTGGAATTAATGATCATTGTGTTTCCTGCCAAAAAGGGAAACGGCACAAGAAATCCCATAAGTCAAAAGTGGTGAACTCTGTTTCCAGTCCATTGGAGCTACTGCACATGGATCTCTTTGGACTTGTAAGCAAGAAGAGTATGGGAGGTTCTAAGTATTGCTTGGTAGTAACTGATGATTATTCTCGCCTTTCGTGGGTGTATTTCGTATCTACTAAGGATGAAGTTCCTGAGATTCTCACCTATCTGTTTGATAAGCTAGAGAACCTGTGCAATTTTTCGATCAAGAAACTGCGATCTAATAACAGGACTAAGTTTAAGAATTCAACTATTGAATTGCACTGTCTAAGAAAAGGTATAGATCATCAATTCAGTGCTGCTCGAACTCCTCAATGGATGGAGTTGTTGAAGGTAAAAATAGGACACTCATTGAAGCCGCAAGAACAATGTTGGCGGACTCTAAGCTGCCTATTACCTTCTGGGCTGAGGCAGTCAATACCGCTTGTTATATTCTCAACAGGGTCTCTGTGGTTAAGAAGCACAATAAAACGTCATATGAGCTGCTTAACAATCGAAAACCTTCATTACAGTTTCTTGAACCATTTGGGTGTCCCTGCACAATTATGTACACAAAAGAGAGAGTTGCTAAATTTGGAGCAAAATCTAGTGAAGCCCTATTTTTGGGCTTTTCTAATAAATCTCCAAACAAACGTGTGTATAATTTGGAAACTAAGCGCATGGAAGAACATTTTGAAGTCACGTGCTTTCGGTATACCGAGAATCCACAAGGAAAGGGACCCACACATTTGTTTAACTATGAAACAATCTTTAACTCATTCAATCTTCCTAAAGAAGAAGATGAGGTTCATCAGGTGGTTACACTGCTACACGGACTTGATTTCTCTTCAGATACATCTCCGCCATCAGCGTCAAAGACACTGACTGCTTCTACTACTCCACCTCCCTCTCAAACCAACGCCAAGGTTCCTGAATCATCGATGAGAAATCAAGAAACGTATACTGATGTTCCCGAATTGTCTGATGATGAAGATGAACCACTTTTGAATACTGATCAATTTGCATTGGGACTGGAAGCCGATTCTACAAACTTGGATTCTGTCATTGTGCCTGACGAAATTCCAAGCTCTCGTATCAATAAGGATCATCCGGTGGAAAATATTATCGGTCCTTTGGATAAAGGGATTTAGACACGAAGTCAAGTTGCTACTGTTGAGAATTCCAAATCCCCATCTGATTCTGGTGAGACTTTTTTTCTTGCATGTCTTGCCACAAAGGTAAAATCGTATTTTCTATCTCAAGTGGAGCCTAAACGGATAGAGGATGCTTTAAAAGACCCACACTGGATTGAAGCTATGCAAGAGGAGTTGCAACAATTCAAAAAGTTGCATGTTTGGGAATTGGTACCGTTACCTAAGGGTGCACATCTTACTGGCACTCGATGGGTATATGGAATCAAGAAAGATGATCGAGGAGTGGTTATCAGAAATAAAGCACGTCTAGTTATTCAAGGCTTTCATCAAGTAGAGGGTTTGGACTATGATGAGGTTTTCGCTCATGTTGCAAGATTGGAGTCGATTCGTATTTTTTGGCATACGCGTTCTTTAAGGAATTCCGCGTTCATCAGCTTGATTTGAAGAGCGCATTTCTGTACGGATAGGTTGATAATGATGTGTATGTGAAGCAGCCTCCTGGTTTTGAAGATCCTTTGCATCCGGAATATTTTTGCAAACTTAATAAGGCATTGTATGGTCTGCATCAGGCTCCAAGACTGTGGTATGAGAGGCTTGCAACTCATCTGATTAAAAATGGCTTCGAAAGAGGAAGTATTGATAGAACTCTATTCACAAAAAGAGACGGAGATGACTTGTTATTGGTACAGGTTTATGTCGACGACATCATATTTGGTTCTACAAAAGAGGCCATGTGTAAGGACTTTGAGCAACTCACGAAGTCTAAATTTGAGATGAGCGCAATGAGGGAACTTAAGTTCTTTCTGGGTGTACAGGTTGAGCAGTCTACCATAGGCATCTACATTCATCAGTCCAAATATGTTACTGATATGTTAACTAGGTATGACTTGCTTAACTGTAAGACCTATGGCACCCCCATTGAATTTAATCACAATCTCGGATCGGCTACTGATGAAGAGGATTGTAAAGAAAAGGACTATCGCTCAATGATAGGTTCTCTCATGTATCTGACCGCTTCAAGTTCAGACATCGTATTTGCTGTGTCCATCTGCTCCAGATATCAAGCTAAGCCCAAGGTTTCTCATATGAAAGCAGTGAAGCGCATATTTGGATACCTCATATATAGACCAACTCTCGGTCTATGGTATTCCAACGAGAAAATGTTTACTCTCACTGCATACTCGGATTCTGATCATGGCGGCTGTAGCATAGATAAGAAGTCTACAACTGGTGGATGCCAGTTTCTAGGATCGCGTTTGGTCTCGTGGCAGTGCAAAAAGCATACTACAGTTGCTACTTCCACTGCGGAGGCTGAGTATGTTGTTGCGGCTAGATGTTATTCCCAGATTCTGTGGATTCGGCATCAATTGCGTGATTACGGGTTACTTCTTACTATGACTCCTATTCATATTGATAATATTGCTGCTATATCTATTACACGCAATCCCGTACAACACTCTAGGACTAAACACATAGAACTTAGGTTCCACTTTATACGGGATTGCTATGAGAAACACCTAATAGACCTTGTCCACATAGATACCCTTAAGCAAAACGCTGACTTATTCACCAAGGCCTTTTCTCGCGCCCGATTTGATGAACTAGTCAACATGATTGGTTTATGCTTCTTTTAACTAAAGAAGTAACTTTTTGGACTTGGACTATTGTTTTTAAGTATTAAAAAAAAAGATGGAACAACCACTCTTTATACTCTTTAGTATTAAAGAAATGCACAGTTGCAACATTTATAAAAAGACGTTCAGTTGTGTCTGTAAACAACTAGGGAAATGATAGTACATTAGGGTACATGCACAAAATGGAAATTTTAAGGTTTATCCTTGATGTATCAGTAGGTTTATCTAGCATACTTACTACATCTTTTATAAACATTAGCTTCATCGTATGATGTATTGGTAGGCATGATACACACCGGTCTTTGAGCTATTAAATGGTAACACTAATACATGGCTATTATCTTGTGGTAAACACCATGTGATGTATGACTAAATGTCTTAATCCCTTAATATAGCTTGGCATACTTCTATTTTAGTTTTTAATATGAAATCATTTGGGGGTATATACTGATTGTTTCCTCTGTTGTACGTAAGTACAGACCTGGTCTCAATTAGTATATACTTAAAAGTTAAGCAAACGCAAGTCAATGAACTTGAAAAAGTCTTAAATCATAAGATACCTAACAAGGTCATCAAAATGGTTTGACCAAGTCTAGTTTTCCTTACAGGTGAATCAAGCTATGTCACTTTGTTGTACGTTTGTACAGACCTGTCGCCGTTGGCTTGCTTCTTAAAAATGATATTCCTCTATTCTATCTGATCTTGGAAGTTATGTTCTTGACTAAATTACAGGGGTATGTCTATGATGGGGACCACAGATAAATATTCATACTAACAATAAAAGAATCGTTCATAGACACGGATGTAACATGTTTAGGTGGTCAAACAATACCAGTAATCATCTTGAAATAATATTTATAAAAGGTGTTCTAAATATGCTATGTAAATTTCAAGTGGACAAATATACTGATAATCGAGATAACACTTACTATTTGCTAATAATTGCATGTTATCCTAATATGATCCCTTAGCAGTCAAAACAACAATGTCACCAAAAAGAACGTTAAGTTATTTATTTTATTTTATTTTAACTTATGCTCTTTTATTTTATTTTGTATAATATCCAAGTTCTTAAGTTACAATTGAATCGGGTTCCGAGTTTATACTTGAAATTAAAATCAAACTTTCATTTTTTGGGCCCTGCGACACAGCCTATGTCGCAGACCTTTTCGGAGCCTATGTCGCTTAATATGTCGCTAGTTAAGGATAAAGTATAAATACTCACCCCTGTCGCAGTCACTGTTACCTTACCTCTGCGACATAAAATCAAATATAGCGACACAAAAATAGTATCTTGCGACATAACGAGCTGCGGTGGATTTTGCTTTCGATTTCGATCTCTCATTGTTTTTCTTGCTATTCTACCACTTGATTCTTGTTCCTCGTGTTTTACTCGACATTTAGGTACTTGTTTCATCTATTTTCACCGAGTATTTATGCTTTAATCGTCGAATTTTCGTTACGGTTTTTAGGGTTATAGTTTTTGGGGTAATTAGGCACCAAATGTTAGCTTTTACCTGTTAATACTTGTGATTTCGTGTTCTTGTATGTTAACCGCACCCTAGGGTATGGCTTGTTTACGAAAACACCAATTATTAGTGTTTAGGGTTTCTGGGTTGGGGTTGCAGTTCGTCGTTGCGACACAACCTGCGACATAAGTGTTTATGTCGCAGGTTTCATGATATTTATTTATGTCGCTAACATATGCGACATAACTTTTATGTCGCTACCTTATGTGTCACAATTCATTATGTCGCTTCATTTAAGCGACATAACCTATGCGTCACAAGAGTTATGTCACCAAATTCGTTATATTCGATTAAATTCGATTTAATTGCAAAAAGCGACACAACCCTATCCGTCGCATCCGTGATTAGTGACACAATTCCTTATGTCGCTTATCTTTGGAAATCAATTTAAACTATGTAAGCGACACAAGAACTTTATGTCGCAAGACTCCTCGACACAAGTCCCAGTGTCGCATAAAATAGATTATGAAATTGATTAATTTGTTTAAATTGCATCTGCTTATGCTGATTGTTTTCAAGTTTTCTTGTTACATCTTATACAACAATGGCAGATGGTGATGTTATTTGGGAACCACGCCACAATATCGTGGCATTTTTGGATGATTCAAAGGAGACGGTGGCTCCGTACAGGCCAATGGTGGCATTTCTACGCCGATCTCGCATTTACACTGCTATCACTGCGACCATCACTATTTACAAGGACCAGGTGGCTCGTTTATGGGAACACGCGACGATCAACTCTAACTTGCCATTTACACGGATTATATACACACTTGGCAATCGTCAGCTGATCATTTCCGAACAGGTTATTCGGGATTTCTTTCAGTTCGGTGATACTCCCGACATGCCTACTCTATATGGGAATCAGTTTATTGCGGGCGCTATGACTCGCATTGGTTATCCAAGTGTTCCAAATGATCAATACCGAAAGACAAATTTGCCTAAGGTTTGGAGATACCTGATGCAAGTGGTTATTGTATGTTTATCCTCACGTAAGGCCGGTTTTGATGGGATAAGCTACTCAACGGCCTCTGCTATGCGTGCGTTGGTTTACAACAAGCCCTTCAACTACTCAGGTTATATCTTCAGGGCGATGGTAGACAACGTCAATGCTGGGACAAGCATTGGAATTTATATCCACGCTTCATTCAGTTGTTCATTGATTCTCAGCTTCCCGGCATTCCACCCAATGCTCATGAGCGATTGCGTCCGACTCCGATGAACGTCCGAATCTGGACTGTTTATGCTGCTGGAGCCAATGCGGAGGGTAGGTTTCCGCTTTTTGGGCACATTGTTGATGAAGCTTATGTTGCTCTGCCCAACGATGAGTTTATGGACGTTTTGGCTGCACCAGGGCAGCAACCTTAGGAGGAATTACATCTCCATGAGGCACAGATAAAGGTTGATGACCTGTTACAGGAAATCGACAATTTTCCAGTTGGTGGACAAGCTGATCAACCTAATCTTGAGGAACCAGTTGCTGAAGATTCGGATGGGGGTTCCACTCCTATTACCTCTCCAAGGATTCTAGCTTCGGAGAATGCGTTGAGAAACATTCAACGGTTTGATCCACAATGGTTCAAATATATCCAACGTCGTATTCGTCAGGGTACGACATCTGTGCGACCTGATACTGGAAAAAGACCAAGAGAAGAAGATCCTACTGATGAAGATTAGGTTCCACCCCAGTCTACCCGTCGTATCTCTACTCCTTCTGCTTCCAGGCCACGGGTCAACATTCCCCGTGTTAAGGTTCCACTTCAACCTTTGCCTTCTGTCATCCAAGAGCTACTTAAACGAATGGATGCTATGCAGCAGACAATGGATAATCAAGCTCAATTGATTCAGTCTCAGGCATCGGTTTTGGAGGTTCAAGTTGCGCAAATTAAGGCTTTAGAGGAAACAACAGCTTTAGTTCCTACTTTGAATACTAGGGTGTTAGAGTTAGAATCCCTAGCTGCTGTTCTGGGGGAGTCAGGCATGCGTGCCATAGAAACAACATCTAGGACTTCAGCTGGAAGACAAACTGATAATGTAAACGAAAATGTAAATGTTTCTGATGGTAATGAAACTCTTCGTTGGATTACTTCTCGGTCGACGTTATTCCAGGTCAACCAAGACTGCTAGCTGTTGTGACAACTCTCTAAATTAGGTATTAATTTAAACTTAAGCATGTGCATTCTTACGCTGATTTCCTCACAAAAGTTTAAACAAAAACTACTGATGTGAAATAAGCCTAGCAAGCCCAAAATAATAATACGAGAAGTATTACAAAATTTGTAATTTACATAATTACATAGTAAATACTTAAATAGTTAGTGAAACGCGAGTCTGAAAAATGTCTCCAAAATGTTTCCAAAACTATTTCGAAATATTATTTAACTAAAATAATAAGCGAGAAAAATTTCAAACTGAAATAATATTGTGTTTTAAACACATATTGAGCACGCAGAACATTTATAATGTACAAAAGGTACAACAGTCAAAAATAATGAAAATATCATTATACTGATTTTAAATAACGAACCAGGAGAGCATCTACAAAATAAAAATATAAAATATTATATTTTATATTGCTATAATTATACCCGTACACGAAATTAACGGGTCAAAAATGCCACCAAACTCAAATAATTGAGGGGGGCAAAACCCTGTTTTGAACCCATACTCCGTATTTCATTTGATAAATATATGTTTTCTTTCATCAGATCGACAGCAACATCACAAAATCATCATCATCAAATTTCTTCTTTTTCCTCTCAAATTAAACACAAAGAAGCAGCAAGCAAGCAACAGCAGGAGAAGTAAAAAACTTAAAAACATTAACAATAACTCATCATCATCTCATCGTGATCATCATCATCTATATCATCAAATTGTAAGGAACTTATTTTCCTTAAACTTTTTACTCCAATTATCGTTTATAACATGTTTAAACATCATAATATGTGTATATAACATATATATTTGAAGATTTGAGTGATTGTTCTTGAAAATGGGTTATATAAAACCAAAACTTGAAATCCAAAATCCATAGATGAAAACTTGTTAAAATGAAAACATATGAAAACGAATACCACTCAAAATATAGCAAAACACGTAACGATTTCGAATCTAAAAACGGGAAACGGAGACAGAGTAATGGGCCGAGGTAGAAAACCAAACAAACAAACCTACCTATCTACACAGCCCATCCTAATAGTGAACCTTATCTTTGGCCCAAGCTTCGTTTCAATTCACTCTGATCAAAGAACGACCTTGAGTTATACTTGCTGCTTACTCACCCAGTGTAGTAGGTAGTACCTATAAGTTGAGCCCCGCATATTACAAATTTTAAAACTTCCACCGATCGGCGCTCGGTACCATCCGGTCAGTCCCTCGACGACAAGGACGGGTTCTCCCTTTTCACAAGGAGAGAGCTTCAAAAAACCCGACCCTCCGGCGCCATCAACCGTTCCAAAGCAGTGCTTAATGATTCATTAACTCCTTGATGGAAGTTAGTGATATCGTTTTTAAGCTTGGTTTGCACGGAGGAGGGAAGTACTTAGCCAGAAACTTAGTAGCCATCTCCTCCCATGTATGAATCGAATTGGGTTCGAATTCATAAAACCATGTTAAAGCTCGAGAGGATAAAGAATAGGGAAACAAATGGAGGCGTAGAAGGTCTCTATTGGTTCCTATTTGTGTGAAAGAGTCGGAAAGATTGATGAATTTGTTGAGATGGGCGTTTGGATTTTCAATCGAAAGACCATGAAACTGACACTCAGATTTTAGCATTTTAATGTAAAGAGGCTTAATTTCAAGGGTTTCATCGGTTGGTGCTACGATCGGTCCTCCTCGTCCCTCTAGAAGTGGCTTAATTGATGAGGAGAGAGTGATACGGTTCGACATAGCTTGTTGGTAGAAAGTAGGGTTTTGGAAAGGAAGGGCTTAAACTAATCGAAATACGGAAAAAGTAAAATTAACCTAAGGATAGAAAAGGAACTTTAGTATGATATTGATCTTCCAAAAGGATCGCTAAATAACTAAGATAACTAAATTCCTAAAATCGGTCGTTGTAGTCCTTGGCAGCGGCGCCAAAAAACTTGATCGCCTCCCAATGGTCGGTCAAGGAATTGCTTCCTTGTCGTTGCTGACTGTCCAGTCGGGTTGCAGATCAGAGGGTTTTAAAAATTTATATTTTGCTGGGAAGCCTAAGTTACACTACTACTTGTATAAGCGGTAGGTATGACTCAGGTGTCGTTCTTAAACTACAACGGGCATGGGATCTAAGGAGGATTAATTATCTTTGGTAATTTAGCTGAGATTTAAAACTTTTTGAAGGTTTTTTTTTTCTATTCTACTTTAAACTAAAATAACAGAAAAGTAAATGAGGAGTGTAGTCGCTGAGAGATCTATCGATTACGTGAGTGTTTGCTATGATATTAGTATATTCTATTTAGGGGTAGTTATGAGGATTGTGGCTCTAATTATAATGAATCCTAGCAGTGCTGATTTGGGGTCTCTGAACGATGTTCAACATAGTACTGTACCTACGGCCTCTTCGTGGCTTCCACGCATTTCTACTTCACCAGAGGTGGTTCCAGCGCTATACCAAGTACTGAGTCGTTTTACGGTATTTCAGATGCCTCGCCCAGAGATCCCGTATCATTACTGTATATGTCCTAATGGGCCATAACTTCTATCCTTTTACTTATCTAACGTAGAGTTCTCCACAATCAAATAAATAACATGTCACAAGGATAACAGATATGGAATGTAAGCTACACCGGAAGTTCTCCCAAATATAGTACCAATTTAACCGACAACTAACCTCAAATCCTATTCCCCAGAGTCTCGGTCGTCTGAGACGTCCATATCGTGGCACGAATTGTTGAACAAACAATAAAGTGAACATGAGTGACCCCGCAGAATAAGTTGGGAAAGTCTGTCTAACGATCGGTTAAATTGTTCGACATTATTTCATACAGATCATTGTAATTATTCTAGCATGTTAAGCTGTTGTGTGTAATTATTCTATGTTTGAAAACCTAATCATAAACCCAACAACCGCAATAGACAAACAGATATTAGCATGTAAACCCTAGAGCAACAATCAAACAAGAACATGCAGTAGTGTAACATGGATAAATATCAGTTTGTTTCAGGCAGAGTTTCTAGATAAATGTTTAAGTCACGGATGCTCCGAAAGTTCTCTCAAAAGCATCCGATATATGGGATTAATTCTAATTTAACTCTAATCCTATGCTCCGTGTCTCCTATGATTTATTTCAATATGGAGAACAGCGGCCATGCCGAGTTCATCGAATCATTCAGACACAGAATAGTTGAGGGACTTATTTCTACAATTGGCCGGATTATATCAATAGGTTTCAAACCACAGCATAAGTTGGATAAATAAAATATTAGAGAATTAATTAATAAATTCAAACATATCCTAATTTCATATAGGCAGAGTAACAGCATGGATTAAAGCATAACTACACTATCATAACTTTTATCATAGCAAACACAGATTTGTTTAGCCGAACATAGCAATTATCATAGCATGCATTCTTAAATAATCATGACAATAGCACAACATATTTAAAAATAACAAGAAAGGATAATTTAATAGAACATGTTAGGCGTTACAACAAATCTACGCAATCGTAGTCTCGGAGCGACTCCGTACAAAGCTCGTAAGCTTGCTACTCAACTCCTACTGTTTCTCCTCTAACTCCTTAGAGAAGTGTTAGAGAGAGAAAGCTACTACTATTCTTAGAGAGAGAAGTGTGTAATGTGTGTGTTGTGATGTGTGTGGAATGATAGATTTTGAAATGGGGAGGTTAAGCCTCTATTTATAGACTTCAAGAACTAAATTTACATACAGCACCCCTCACCCGTATTTTACACTGAAATAAACCCTCGAGCAATGAAATTTGACACCTACAGGGGCGTATTCGACACCAAATAGGCCGTATTCGGTAGCAAATAGGGCGTATTCGGTAGCAAACAGGGCGTATCCAACACCAAAGAAGGGGTATACCACCCTAAAAGGGGGGTATACCACCCTTTAGAGGGCATATACGGCCCTAAAGGGGGCGTATACGGCACTCTAGGGGTAGTATTCGACCCCTAAGGGGGTGGTGTACCCTGGGTCTTGTTCTTGTGTGCTGGATCGTAAGTCTTGTGCACTAGTTGTAGTTCTTGTGATCTTCGGTTGGCTCTAACTTCTTCGTTACTTGTCAGATTCGAACGATTCTCGCGCCCATGGTTTCGTATTTTCCTGAAGATCAATATGACACAAATTAGGCCCGTTTAGCTTAATTATACGTCAGAATCGCAAGTGGATCGTTTTAGCTCTGATTTGTTCATTATTTGAGCATTTTAAGTGATTTTTCGAAAGGAAGTCTAAGTTTTGGTTCATTTTACGTTTTTAGCATAAAATATTAATTATTTGATATTTATTAAAAGATTTGAACCAAAATGGGCTTGAAAAGGTGCACAAAAACGTGACTTTATGAGTCAAATCAAGTATCTCAAACTTAGACTTTTGCTTGTCCTCAAGCAAACTCCAAACCATCATTTGCCAAAAACTTTAATTTTTGAGAAAAATTCATTTTATGGGTGAGTCTTTAAGATAAGAAAAAGGCACCGATTTGAAACAAATATTGTTCCGGCATAGAAAAGAGAGATGTTCCCATGTCGTGTCTAAAGAATTTATAAAATGATTATCTTAGGCATGCTTTCAATTCTCGCGATCTTGGAATATACATGACTGGGCGATCTCACGAGGTGGTCACTCAATTCACTCAAATTGTATCGGGTTCCCTATCATTCTAAACAAACGAAATCGCTCATATACCAGTCATGCAGCATTCATCGTCATAGGCTTGATCGAGAATCAAATCTCCACCACTTAGTCAGGGACGTCACTAATTATCACCAGACATTTGAGAGAGTTGTAATGTGAAGTGGGGGTTGAAAGGGTATGGAAAGTAGGTTTTTAAAGGGTTTTGTTTATCTTAGAATCTTTAAACTTTTTGAAAATTTTTATTTTGATATACTTTTTAATGAAAACGGAAACGGATAATCAATAGGGAAGAAGATAGCTATATGGACTTCTATCCTCAAGAACGCAATGAAGATTTTTTTTTTTTTTAGGAATCGGAGTTTTTGAGAGATTTGAAGCACTTAGCTTTATTTCTCATACACATTTTTTTTTTTTGGCTTAGAACTTCTTTGCCAAGGAATTTTTAAGAGATTTTTATATTTTCTCTACCCATTTTGAGATCCTTTCATTTTTCAATCCTTTTGACAATTTCGAATTTACTTGGTGCCAATTTTTCGCACCATACGACTCTTGATTTTTTGAATATTGATCATGGAATGCACGCGAGAAGTTTTAAGTAAACACGAATTTTGTGAAATTTAAGGGAAAGCAAAAAGAATATCTAAATAGCATTTTTCAATAATTTTTAAAAATTCTAAGATAAGGTGGGTATGGAAGTGAGTGGGTGTAAAAATTTGGGTTTATAAGAAACGAAAAGGTTTAGGCTCAACAGGGTTTTCTAGGCGGATCATCGATACTGAAAATGAGTATCGGCAGGGTTAGGCTTGAAGAGATATGACAAAAATGGGTTTTATCATAAGTAAATGTCTAGGTCATTTAATTGCACCTATGCCACGTATGGCACCTGTCAATGTGGTCTCGAAATGCATACCAGGAGCAAGTTCTAATTCTGAATGCATGCACCGGTCACACACAACAAATGAAAGTGAAGCATTAAAAATGAATGCTTATATTAGGCTCAAGTTACCTCACCGCAAATATAGGTTGTATGTGCCCAGTTACGCGATGCCCCTCTTAGACTTTCATTTTAAAATTAGTTAGAGTCTGACATGTTTCGATCTCTTTTTACCGACTTTTGAATACTTGTAAAAAATCTGTACTTCTTTCTTAACTTATCAACTCAAAAACCTTTGAAAAAGTCAGTTTGTTGAATGAGTAGTTCGACTACTGTCGAAGCAAGACTGTTTTTATAGCGAAAATTTTTAAAAATTTTTGGACAAACTAAGGGTCTATTTACTTACTGAGGACTATTTTCGAAAATTTTTTATCTAAACAAGTGAGCGAAGAATATACTGTTATCCCACACATAAAAATAAACATTGTCCTCAATGTTTCTACCTAAGTAGGGAGAATCCCACACTTAGAGTTTTAAGTGAGCGTGAGCATAAATTATCATAATAAAGATCATAAGAACTGGACATGTACTTCCCTACGATTGATGGGTACTAGATGTAAGACCAGATTCGTGGAGGAGTGGTGCGGGTGATTTGATGGAGTTTGGTTGGACCAGACTTCTTTTAAGATCATCCATTCCTACGAATACTGAGTTCTGCAAATAGCCATAAATAGAGTCATAATCACCAGGTCTCACAGAATAGTAGTATGATAGACATAATTAAAGTAGATAAGCTATAATAAAGTAAAGATAAACTAATCATCTAGAAGATCATCCATATCAGGATCGAACTTAGCAACAACAACAAGGTAAAAGGCAGCAAGGGCAGCATCCTGGAGGACAGAAGAAGGTGATGGTATATCAAGTCTGCTAGCAGATGCGAGCATCTCAACAGGATCAACGTGTGAACTCGAAGGACCCGGATCCTGTGTTGGAGCATCAGTAGTGCTAGGTGTAGGAGGGAAGAATGACCATGGTGGACGAGAAGCTTTAGGACCAGACCCTAGCCAATAAGGGATGTCCGGAAGTCTCGGTAAACCGACTGCCTCACGGATCTCAGCCATTGAATCATGATGAATGGACAATGTCACACCCCCAAAATCGGTAATTTTGTTTATTAATGGTTTAGCGGAAGCTTTAGTTAATTAGCGGAAGCATTGTAAGTTACAGTTTAACAGCGGGGGTGCTGACGTTACAATAGTGCATTCATTGTATCAGAGCATATGATCATACAGAACATATTAATTTAAGATGCCATAAGTTTAAGCGTTATTACAAAAGGGTACGACTTATAAAGTCATACAAGTAGTGGTGCTGTAGAACAACATAAGTTTACAAAACATGAGTTTATAAAAGAGGGATTTCGTAAGTATAACCAATGAAATTGGTAATACAAAGGAAATCCAAGTGTCCCAAAAGTGGCATCATAAATAGTCTGGGTTGCCTACGTCCTTTATGCATGCAGAAGTACCTGAGTCCTAATTCCCTGAAAAACATAGTAAACCGTCAACATTGAATGTTGAGTGAATTCACAGGTTTAGTGTAAATGTAGTTAAACCAAGTTTTGTATAAATTATTCATGTACACAAACAAAATGTTTATATGTATAGCAGGAAACACAAGTGTTCTTATTAAAGAAAACATTTCCTATTTTACTGTAAGAATGTCATTCTTACTACAATTCAGTCGAGGTGTTAGGAAACACAAGTTTAATCATAAACATTTACTAATAATGGTTGCAGGAAATACAGTTCAACAATCAAGTAAACATTTCCATATATATACAGCTTTAGGAAACACAGGTTTAACAGTCAAGCAAACATTTCCATAAAAAAGTTGTTTTGTCGGGAAACCAAGTTTATCCAATCAAGGTAAACGTTTCCTATAAAGAAATCATGCGTAGGAACACCTGTCCTATTAGTTATCGCAGGGAATACCCTTCCCAAATCAAGTTGTAGTTTTGTTGTTTAGTTACGTGGAAAATATAGACTATGATCCCTCTAAGGTGAGCGACACCTTTAAAGTTAAAGTAACGACTCCTAGTACTATAACCAAACCACGACTAGTTGATGTTGTTGCCTCAGTAACACGGTAAGTATACACTCCTCGTTACGACTGCCGTCGTGTGGTTGGAATGACCAACGAGTTATATCAGTGGGAGGTTTCTCAAATCGATAGTACTATCTGTATACTCAGTGGCTAGAGTCACCTAGCTAATGGTTATAGGTTGCAAGCACTGGGACTTGTGTGCACTACAACTACCTCATGTAAACCTAGGATCGTACCAACATTCATTGTCCTATTCCCAAAATAGTTGTGAAAACGTTTCATATAGTTAACAGTTGTTTATAAAGCATAAAGCATTTATACAAATCAGTTTGATATAAAAGCATGTCAAGCAATTATATAAACAAGTAGCATATAATAGCACGTAGTTCTATGTTTTTCACCCCTGGTTTTAAAAGCATTCAAAACAAGTAAAAGGTAGGGGCTGTGAACTCACGTGTAGCAAGTCTTCAGTAAATAATACGCAGTAGTCCAGGTGTGCCTCTCAAATACCTAGACACAATTAAGTATACTTTAAATGAGTGTATGGACTAATTGTTGAGTGGGAATGTTTATCACATTTTAGTTGTTGGTGACATTTGCGTTGAAATAATCATTGCGTATAAGTATATATTTTCATATACTTATTAGTTGAATATATATATATATTATTTGTCATCGTCGTTTATATGTATACCTTATTATTAATGTCGCGTATATACATATATAGTTTTATCGTCGTCGTTTAAGTTTAAAACATAAATACGTTTGTTATAAACATAACCTCATTCAATTGTATATATATAAATAACTACACTTTGTCGAAATGTCGTATCAATATATATTTAAGTATAAGTTGTCATTTTTGTACAAACATAATACGATCGTCATATGTCCATTATATATAAATTATAATCGTTCGTATTTATATAAGTTTGTTGTAATTCGCAAATATATATATATCAAAATGATCGTTTCTATATAGATATAAACTAGTTTTAAATTTGCGTTATATAATCACACGACCCAATGGGCTTTGGCCCAATTCGTTCGGTCGAATAATAAGTCCAAATAGTTTGACCCACTAATGAGGCCTAATAGTCGTGGCCCAATTGATATGGCTCAAAATACATTACTAAATCATTTTGGCCCATTATATATTCATTAGTTTTAGCCCAATAGATTAGGCTCATTTATAGTTTTGGCCCATAATTTTCGGCCCAAATAATAAACTAAAAGTCTGGCTAATTTATTGATTCATAAGAAAAAGATTAAAAAGGTCACAGGTGGGGCTCGACCCAGTGACCTTTGGTTCAACCTCGCACGCCTCAACCAGTAGGCTACACGCCTCTATTCGTTTATATACTGTAAATATGTATACATATATATATCAGCTAATTTCAAAAAATTATATGAATTTAAAACTGGTCATGGGACTCGAACCCATGACCTTTCCTTTCAAGTACAAGGACTTAACCACTGGGCTACAAGTCTTCCTTGTTTATATTTTGCTAAGTATTTATTTTTAAGTGTTACACAGTAAACAAAGCTTGGTTTCTTTCTTGCTACTCATCACAGAGTACTCATTCATATCCATAATAATTGTTTTAAATTTCATTTTTAACTTGTTAAATCAACATAATATGATATATACACCTATTATAACAAGGTTTAACAACAATTATTACTACAATCATCAACCAAATTTCATAAATTAAAGAATTTATATAAATAAAATAAAAATGGTAAAATCCTCACAATGGGTTCAAGATGAAGATGGTGATGATTCTGAGATGATTCAGTGATGATAATGATGCTAAGTTTGATGGTTATGATGATGTAATTGTTGTGAAAAGGTGAAGATGTTTAAGTTGAAGGAGATGAAATGCTCCTTTCTTGCTCCTGCCTTTTCGTGGATATCACAGAGCACAAGGGTTGGTGGATGCCAAAATTATTGAAGGGATGTGTGCGTGATCTGGGTAAAGGAGGGAATTATATAAAATATGAACCCATATTTTCAATTGAGGGTATGGTGTATACAGAGAGATGTCGCAAGATATTTTGACTGTGTTAATATGTTTGGTATTTAACCCATTAATTTCAGGTACAGGTCCAATTATTTATACCCCGTGTCCCACTCAATTATTCGTTTGTTTAAATTTTATTTCAAACCTTATAATTGATAACTACAAAAATAAAATAATTTTATTTAAAAATGATTAATAAAATTATTCACAGTAGTGGGACTGTACAGTTAAACTGCGTGCCAGATTTCGGTTGAATTTCGAAATTATATTTTGAGGTAATGTTCCAAATACTAAAACAGGATTGGGAAAAATATTACTTTTAGTATTTTTGACCTTTAGGTACATTTTATAAATGTTTCTGTTCGTGTATGACGCGTCCTATAAAGCAGTCTAACGGTTTCCGTTTTATTTTTGTTCTAATACTTCTCTAAAATAATTTCAAACAAAACTTATTCAAAAGCATTTTGAAGTTCTTTTTGGAACTTTACGATTCGCGTTTTATACGTTTAATATAAAACGTATAAGTTATTATATTATTTCAATAATATAAATATCTAATATTTGTAATTAATAATTTTTGAATTATTAATTATTTTATATCACCAACTTTGTTGTATTTAGTTTGTCAAGTTGAATATGTTCATTTCGTACGTAGTTATATATATACATATAACTACGAATCTAATACATCATGTATCACATAGTAAGTTTCACAAAACTTAACACATAAAAATCGTTTGAATTCACTAATCAGGAAATTACTCTAGGTAATGCATGAAGTTAGGTAAAGATTATTACCCTAAATGGAGGATTGTCACATTCTCCCCCCCGTTAGCGAAATCTCATCCCGAGATTTAAGTTGAGTTGTTCGTGGCAGGCGTTTGTTCAAACATGTGAGGGTATTTCTTTCGTATCTCATCCTCGCGTTCCCAAGTAAACTCCGGGCCATGTTTCGAGTTCCAACGAATCTTGACAAGTTTGATTCGTTTGTGTCGGAGTTTCTGTATTTTTGTATCGGTTACTTCGATAGGTTCCTCCACAAAGTTAAGTTTTGAGTTGATAAAGACTTCATCAGGAGGGATGATAAGTGTTTCATCGGAAAGACACTTTTTCAAGTTACACACATGAAAAGTGTCATGAATGCTACTAAGCTCTTGTGGCAACTTTAGTTTGTAAGCGACAGGACCGATCCTCGCAAGGATTTCAAAAGGTCCAACATATCGCGGGTTAAGTTTTCCTCGTTTGCCAAATCGTGCTACCCCTTTCCAGGGCGATACTTTGAGTAGGACCTTGTCTCCTACTTGAAACTCAAGAGGTTTACGATGGTTATCGGCGTAACTCTTTTGTCTGTCTCTCGCCGATTTCAATCGGTTGAGCACTTGAGATATCTTGTCCGTGGTTTCCTGGACAAGCTCCGGTCCGGATAGTTGCCTGTCACCCAACTCTGCCCAACAGAGTGGTGATCGGCATTTGCGTCCATACAGTGCCTCGAATGGCGCCATCTGTATGCTGGTGTGATAACTGTTGTTATAGGAGAATTCGGCTAATGGGAGGTGAGTATCCCAGTTTCCCCCAAAGTCAATCACACACGCTCTCAATAAATCCTCGAGCGTTTGAATCGTTCGTTCACTCTGGCCATCAGTTTGTGGATGATAGGCTGTACTCATGTCGAGTCGAGTACCTAAAGCCTGTTGTAGTGATTGCCAGAAGCGAGATGTGAATCTGCTATCTCTATCAGATATAATGGACAATGGTACACCGTGTCGAGAAACGATCTCTTTGATATAGAACTTCGCCAGTTTCTCTAGTTTGTCAGACTCTTTGATAGCAACGAAGTGGGCTGATTTTGTCAATCGATCGACAATCTCCCATATTGAATCAACTCCAGTTGATGTCTTTGGTAGTTTTGTGATGAAGTCCATCGTTATGTGCTCCCATTTCCATTTTGGCATTTCTGGTTGTTGCAAAAGTCCTGAAGGTTTTTGATACTCAACCTTGACCTTTGAACAAATTAGACACTTGCTGACATAAGTAGCGATGTCTCTTTTCATGTTTGGCCACCAATAGAAACCTTTCACATCTTGGTACATCTTATTTGCACCAGGATGAATCGAGTAGTTGGACTTGTGAGCTTCGTCCAAAATCAGTTTGCGTAGTTCATCATCGCATGGTACCCAAATTCGATTCATAAAGTATAAAACTCCATTTTCTTTGGTTTCGAGTTGTTTCTCCATTCCCCTCAGGGATTCGTCTTTCATGCGTTCGGTGGTGAAAGCTATTCGTTTTGCATCACGAATTTGAGTAATTAGATTCGAGTGGATTGTTAATACCAAAGCTCGAACTCTGCGAGGTTTAACATTCTCTTTACGACTCAGGGCATCCGCTACTACATTAGCCTTGCCCGGATGGTACTTAATCTCACAGTCGTAATCGTTCAGCAATTCGACCCAACGTCTCTGTCTCATGTTGAGTTCTTTCTGGTCGAATATGTGTTGTAGACTCTTGTGGTCGGTGAAGATCGTACACTTTGTACCGTATAGGTAGTGTCTCCAGATCTTGAGTGCAAAGATGACTGCTCCCAACTCTAAGTCATGAGTTGTATAATTCTTCTCGTGAATCTTCAATTGACGAGATGCATAAGCAATAACTTTGTCGTTTTGCATGAGAACACACCCTAATCCTTGGTGTGAGGCATCACAGTAAACGATGAAGTTTTCTGTTCCCTCAGGTAAAGATAAGATTGGTGCGGTGCTCAACTTTTGTTTCAACAGTTGGAAGGCGTTTTCTTGTTTTTCGCCCCATTCGAATTTCTTATCCTTTTGAGTTAAAGTGGTGAGTGACTGGGCTATTTTGGAAAAGTTTTCGATAAATCGACGGTAATAGCCAGCCAGACCAAGAAATTGTCGAATCTCGGTTGGGGTCCTTGGAGCTTCCCAGTTTTTGATCGCCTCAATTTTGGATGGGTCCACATGAATTCCTTTATCATTTATCACGTGACCAAGGAAATGAACCTCTCTAATCCAAAATTCACATTTGGAGAACTTAGCATACAGCTTCTCGTTCTCGAGTAGTTGGAGGATAAGTTTCAAGTGTTGTTCGTGATCCTCTTTCGTTTTTGAGTAAATCAGGATGTCATCAATAAACACAATGACAAACTTATCAAGATAAGGTTTGCACACTCGGTTCATGAGATCCATGAATACTGCAGGCGCGTTTTTCAATCCAAACGGCATGACTAGGAACTCATAGTGACCATAACGAGTCCTGAACGCAGTCTTTGGTACATCCTCTTCTCGTACCTTCAGTTGATGGTAACCAGAACGCAGATCGATCTTCGAGTAGTAACTCGATCCTTGTAACTGATCAAACAGATCATCTATGCGAGGTAACGGGTATCGGTTCTTAATAGTTACCTTATTCAGCTCTCGGCAGTCAATACACATCCGCATAGATCCATCCTTCTTCTTGACAAACAAAACCGGAGCTCCCCAAGGTGAAAAGCTCGGTCGGATGAATCCTAAGTCTAAGAGCTCCTGCAACTGTGTAGACAGTTCTTGCATTTCTGATGGAGCTAGACGATAAGGTGAGCGAGCGATTGGTGCGGCTCCAGGCACCAGATCGATGCGAAACTCGACTTGTCGCTGAGGTGGTAATCCTGGAAGGTCATCCGGAAACACTCCCGGATAGTCTCGCACTACAGGTATATCACTTAAACTTTGCTCCTCGGGTCTCTTTTCTACAACATGTGCTAAAAACGCTTGGTATCCCTTTCAGAGATACTTAGTGGCCTTTAAGCAATTGATTATTTTAACGGCACTCGTCCTCTTATCTCCTTGTATCACCAAGGTTTCTCCAGTTAACAATGGTAAACGTACCATTTTATCAAAACAAACAATCTCTGCACGATTCTTCGACAACCAGTCCATACCGACTACGATGTCAAAGCTTCCCAACTCAACCGATAGTAAGTCTATTTTGAAAGGATGACTCTCCAATGTTAGAGTACATCCTGGTACTATTTCTCCTGATTCAATCAACCTACCATCGGCTAGTTCTAAAGTGTACTTGTTGTCTAATTTACGGGATTTAATGTCTAATAGTGATCTAAATTCCGTAGACACAAAACTCAAATCGGCGCCTGAATCAAATAACACAGAGGCATAATGGTTGTTAACTAGAAACGTACCAGTGACAGTGTTGGGGTCCTGGCGTGCCTCCTGTGCTCCAATGACAAACACACGACCTCGAGCTGGTTGGTTGTTGGTGTTACCACGGTTGTTGTTGTTCGGGTTTGCATTGCGGTTTGGTTGTTTTGGTTGCCGCGGTTAAGTTTAGGGCACTTGTTTCGGAAATGACCTTGCTCGCCACATTCAAAACATCCATTAGCTGGTCGATCCCTATTTGTTTGAGTAGTAGGGTTCGATCTACAGTATTGGGCCAGATGCCCCCAGCGTTTGCAATTCCCACAGAAAGTACAATCACCATCATGGTGACGTTCACACTTGCCACACTTGGGCTTGTTCCCCAAGTAAGTCTTCTGTTCAGCAGTCGTGGCAAGGTAGGCTTTCGTGGTTCCAGTCGGCTTTTTATTCTGCTGACCCTGACGGTCATTCCACTTACGTTTTCCCTTTCCAGCATCAGCACTGTTGGATTCAACTTTTCCCGAAGCAGCTTTCTTAGTAAGGGTTCCCATTCGGATTGCTTCATCTGTCAAGCGCTGTGCTAGTTCCACAGCACTCTTAAAGGTGGCAGGATTAGACGAAGTCATCAAGCTTCTAATCTGTGGCACCAAACCCCAGATATACCTTTCAGTGCGCTTGTACTCAGGTGTGACCATGTGTGGTACAAGGCATGCCAGTTCTTGAAATCTGGTGGTATATCCTGTGATATCAGTACCAACCATAGTAATGTCCCAGAGCTCAGTCTCAATCTTCTACAGCTCACTACGGGGACAAAATTCTTCCACAACCATGGTTTTCAAAGTTTCCCAAGTCATCGAGTGGGCGGTTGTGCGTCCAAGTGCTTGAACTTGGCTATTCCACCATGTCAATGCCTTATCAGAAAATGTGCAGGTAGCATACTTTACCATGCAGTCACGAGCACAGTTGCTAATATCTAGCACAGACTCCATTTTCTCTATCCAATGAATGATTCCAATAGCACCCTCAGTACCACGAAAGTGGCTCGGTTTGCAAGCTAGGAATGTTTTGTACGAACATCCTCTTTGGGTACTCTCAGGGCCGTCAGATACAACAGGTTCGGTATTTCTGCTACCGCTGACCCTGTCGCTACGGTTTCGGTCAGTATCATACTGAGCAAGTGCTTCAGCAATCTTTCGGTTGACCATTTGTTCGGTCATCTCATCAATAGCAGGAGGTGGTGAAGGGTTTCTGCGGACGTTCCGGGTATTCCTACGCTTAGGCGGCATGATTCAGTCCTAATCACACACAAGAAACACTCGTAAGATACCCTAATAAAATCATCACTCATAAAGTATGTGATAAATATAGATATAGTATGATAATCAATCACCAATTGATATCACTCACAGTGTACACGGTGACATAAACTAAACATAAGTTATATATCATATATAAATCAAAAGGTTTTACATAAGTTTTGTACAATGATGGGATTGACAATAAGGAGAAAATACACCCATCTGATCAAACATGATCTACAAAATGTGATGGATTTAACCTATACATCCATCTAGTCAAAAGTTTTGTCCTACTACATCATAGCTACAATCCTAATACATCATAGATACCGTCCTAACATGGTGAATCTAATAGAAATATGCTAAAAACATCCCTACAACCATCCTAACAGCTGCCATCAGTACACAAACTCCAACTGCAGAACCTACTATCCCCAGACGTCTCTCAAGCCTAATCAGACGTGCCCTAGTCTCATCGGCGGACTCTCGATCCATCTCAATGTGTACCTCAGAAGTGGCAAGACGTCCATAGATAGTAAGCACATCACCATCCAGTCGAGAGGCATCACTGTGCAACTCTCCGATAGAATCCTGCGTACCATAATGAAATCCAAGAAGGGTACGGACAACTGCAACTACAGTAGGGATAGTGAGCTCCAGAGGCTCCACAGTCAGATGTAAGGGGGTCGATGAGTGAGATGACTCCCCAGTCTCAAAAGTGGAAGGAATCCTCTCAAGTGTCCTCCAGTGGCGTAGTATACGCGGCATCCAGTCAAGATGCGGAACTCTAGTCCTCTGCAATGCCTGCTGATCACAAGGTATCTCTCTCTCCTCAGTCATCGGATCCTTGTCACGAGGTGCCAAGGTTCCTACAGGTGGGGATCTAACGCTCATCCTAGCAGTCCTACACAATCCAGGACCACATGAAGACTCTCCAAAATGACGAGTCGCTATGAAAGTAGATCCTAGTATACGAGTAGTGGGATCAGTGGGTGGTGATTGTGGAGTGCCTATAGTGCCATCTGAAGTAGCTCTAGGAAATGTGGGTGGGTACACCTCCTCAGAAGGGTCATCACTAGCATAGTCAGGCTCCTCCTCTGACTCTGAGATGTAGATCGGAAACTGCCTAGACATAACTGTGACAAAGGCAATTGTGTGCGTTGTGTTAGACGTATGCAAAGGTATGAATGCATGAGTGTGTTAGCCAAGGCTATAGTCTAGGTCTCTAAGGTTTTCAGTCACTTAAAGACTTCGAGTTCGCTATAACCAATGGCTCTGATACCAAGTTCTGTCACACCCCCAAAATCGGTAATTTCGTTTATTAATGGTTTAGCGGAAGCTTTAGTTAATTAGCGGAAGCATTGTAAGTTACAGTTTAACAGCGGGGGTGCTGACGTTACAATAGTGCATTCATTATATCAGAGCATATGATCATACAGAACATATTAATTTAAGATGCCATAAGTTTAAGCGTTATTACAAAAGGGTACGACTTATAAAGTCGTACAAGTAGTGGTGTTGTAGAACAACATAAGTTTACAAAACATGAGTTTATAAAAGAGGGATTTCGTAAGTATAACCAATGAAATTGGTAATACAAAGGAAATTCAAGTGTCCCAAAAGTGGCATCATAAATAGTCTGGGTTGCCTACGTCCTTTATGCATGCAGAAGTACCTGAGTCCTAATTCCCTGAAAAACATAGTAAACCGTCAACATTGAATGTTGAGTGAATTCACAGGTTTAGTGTAAATGTAGTTAAACCAAGTTTTGTATAAATTATTCATGTACACAAACAAAATGTTTATATGTATAGCAGGAAACACAAGTGTTCTTATTAAAGAAAACATTTCCTATTTTACTGTAAGAATGTCATTCTTACTACAATTCAGTCGAGGTGTTAGGAAACACAAGTTTAATCATAAACATTTACTAATAATGGTTGCAGGAAATACAGTTCAACAATCAAGTAAACATTTCCATATATATACAGCTGTAGGAAACACAGGTTTAACAGTCAAGCAAACATTTCCATATAAAAGTTGTTTTGTCGGAAAACCAAGTTTATCCAATCAAGGTAAACGTTTCCTATAAAGAAATCATGCGTAGGAACACCTGTCCTATTAGTTATCGCAGGGAATACCCTTCCCAAATCAAGTTGTAGTTTTGTTGTTTAGTTACGTGGGAAATATAGACTATGATCCCTCTAAGGTGAGCGACACCTTTAAAGTTAAAGTAACGACTCCTAGTACTATAACCAAACCACGACTAGTTGATGTTGTTGCCTCAGTAACACGGTAAGTATACACTCCTCGTTACGACTGCCGTCGTGTGGTTGGAATGACCAACGAGTTATATCAGTGGAAGGTTTGTCAAATCGATAGTACTATCTGTATACTCAGTGGCTAGAGTCACCTAGCTAATGGTTATAGGTTGCAAGCACTGGGACTTGTGTGCACTACAACTACCTCATGTAAACCTAGGATCGTACCAAGATTCGTTGTCCTATTCCCAAAATAGTTGTGAAAACGTTTCACATAGTTAACAGTTGTTTATAAAGCATAAAGCATTTATACAAATCAGTTTGATATAAAAGCATGTCAAGCAATTATATAAACAAGTAGCATGTAATAGCACGTAGTTCTATGTTTTCCACCCTTGGTTTTAAAAGCATTCAAAACAAGTAAAAGGTAGGGGCTGTGAACTCACGTATAGCAAGCCTTCAGTAAATAATACGCAGTAGTCCAGGTGTGCCTCTCAAATACCTAGACACAATTAAGTATACTTTAAATGAGTGTATGGACTAATTGTTGAGTGGGAATGTTTATAACATTTTTGTTGTTGGTGACATTTACGTTGAAATAATCATTGCTTATAAGTATATATTTTCATATACTTATTAGTTGAATATATATATATATATGTATTATTTGTCGTCATCGTTTATATGTATACCTTATTATTAATGTCGCGTATATACATATATAGTTTTATCGTCGTCGTTTAAGTTTAAAACATAAATACGTTTGTTATAAAAATAACCTCATTCAATTGTATATATATAAATAACTACACTTTGTCGAAATGTCGTATCAATATATATATAAGTATAAGTTGTCATTTGTGTACAAACATAATACGATCGTCATATGTCCATTATATATAAATTATAATCGTTCGTATTTATATAAGTTTGTTGTAATTCGCAAATATATATATCAAAATGATCGTTTCTATATAGATATAAACTAGTTTTAAATTTGCGTTATATAATCACACGACCCAATGGGCTTTGGCCCAATTCGTTCGGTCCAATAATAAGTCCAAATAGTTTGACCCACTAACGAGGCCCAATAGTTGTGGCCCAATTGATATGGCTCAAAATACATTACTAAATCATTTTGGCCCATTATATATTCATTAGTTTTAGCCCAATAGATTAGGCTCATTTATAGTTTTGGCCCATAATTTTCGGCCCAAATAATAAACTAAAAGTCTGGCTCATTAATTGATTCATAAGAAAAAGATTAAAACAGGTCACAGGTGGGGCTCGACCCCGTGACCTTTGGTTCAACCTCGCACGCCTCAACCAATAGGCTACACGCCTCTATTCATTTATATACTGTAAATATGTATACATATATATATCAGCTAATTTCGAAAAATTATATGAATTTAAAACTGGTCATGGGACTCGAACCCATAACCTTTCCTTTCAAGTACAAGGACTTAACCACTGGGCTACAAGTCTTCCTTGTTTATATTTTGCTAAGTATTTATTTTTAAGTGTTACACAGTAAACAAAGCTTGGTTTCTTTCTTGCTACTCATCACAGAGTACTCATTCATATCCATAATAATTGTTTTAAATTTCATTTTTAACTTGTTAAATCAACATAATATGATATATACACCTATTATAACAAGTTTTAACAACAATTATTACTACAATCATCAACCAAATTTCATAAATTAAAGAATTTATATAAATAAAATAAAAATGGTAAAATCCTCACAATGGGTTCAAGATGAAGATGGTGATGATTCTGAGATGATTCAGTGATGATAATGATGCTAAGTTTGATGGTTATGATGATGTAATTGTTGTGAAAAGGTGAAGATGTTTAAGTTGAAGGAGATGAAATGCTCCTTTCTTGCTCCTGCCTTTTCGTGAATATCACAGAGCACAAGAGTTGGTGGATGCCAAAATTATTGAAGGGATGTGTGTGTGATCTGGGTAAAGGAGGGAATTATATAAAATATGAACCCATATTTTCAATTGAGGGTATGGTGTATACAGAGAGATGTCGCAAGATATTTTGACTGTGTTAATATGTTTGGTATTTAACCCATTAATTTCGGGTACAGGTTCAATTATTTATACCCCGTGTCCCACTCAATTATTCGTTTGTTTAAATTTTATTTCAAACCTTATAATTGATAACTACAAAAATAAAATAATTTTATTTAAAAATGATTAATAAAATTATTCACAGTAGTGGGACTGTACAATTAAACTGCGTGCCAGATTTCCGTTGAATTTCGAAATTATATTTTGAGGTAATGTTCCAAATACTAAAACAGGATTGGGCAAAATATTACTTTTAGTATTTTTGACCTTTAGGTATGTTTTATAAGTGTTTCTGTTCGTGTATGACGCGTCCTATAAAGCAGTCTAACGGTTTCCGTTTTATTTTTGTTCTAATACTTCTCTAAAATAATTTCAAACGAAACTTATTCAAAAGCATTTTGAAGTTCTTTTTGGAACTTTACGATTCGCGTTTTATACGTTTAATATAAACCGTATAAGTTATTATATTATTTCAATAATATAAATATCTAATATTTGTAATTAATAATTTTCGAATTATTAATTATTTTATATCACCAACTTTGTTGTATTTAGTTTGTCAAGTTGAATATGTTCATTTCGTACGTAATTATATATATACATGTAACTACGAATCTAATACATCATGTATCACATAGTAAGTTTCACAAAACTTAACACATAAAAATCGTTTGAATTCACTAATCAGGGAATTACTCTAGGTAATGCATGAAGTTAGGTAAAGATTATTACCCTAAATGGAGGATTGTCACAGACAATGTCTGAAAGAGCAACCAAGCAGCTGATGGGTCAACAATAGTGATCCCATAATCCAAGGTCGGGATCGTCCCAGATGCTGGGGCAGACTGTGGTGCAGTAGGGCTCAAATGCTCCCCCAGAGTAGTCAGCACATCAATCGTACTCTCATCCTGAATAGCAGTCTTCTTCTTTTTCTTGCCTCTGCTGGTTTTCTTTCGCTTCTTGCTCTCTTTACTGGTCTCTGTTGGATTCATCTGAAAAACACAAACAAAACAGGTAACATTCAAGTTTATAAAATATACAAATGCGAAAAGGACTGTTGATTGTAAAAAATTTTAATTTGTAAGTGTCATCAGGACTTTTGCATTTGTATATTTAATAATGAAGACTTATCTCAGATTTGTAAATTTCAAAGGTTGTCAGATAAGTAGTTATCCTGCATTATTAAGTTAGGAATGATAATACTAGATAAATTTTAAGAAATCAAAAATAAAAGAAAAATTATTCTAAGATAAGCTTGGGGTGCCTCCCAAGAGCGCTTGTTTAAGAGAGAGTCACTAGCTTGACTCTTGATACCTGGGAATAAGTCAAGGTGGCTCGAAAATGTAGACTTCCTCATTAATGGGGAAATCCTCAATGTAATGTTTCAAGCGTTGACCATTAACTTTAAAGTTATCTTCCGGGGCTTCGAGTTCAACTGCTCCGAAGGAAAATACCTTTAAGACTATAAATGGTCCGCTCCACCTGACTTTGAATTTTCCAGAGAACTTCCTGAAGCGTAAGTTAAAGAGAAGTACTTTATCCCCTAGTTTAAACTTTGTTAGCTTGAGTCTTGCATCATAGAACATCTTGGTTCTTTCTTTGTATTGCAGGGAGCTATCGTACGCTTTATTTCTTAACTCAGCCAGTTCATTAAGCTGCATTCTCCTATGGGATGTTATGCTGGGAATGTCCAAATTACATTTCTTGAGCGCCTAGTATGCTTTATATTCCAACTCTATCAGTAGATGACATGCTTTACCATAAACCAGACGATATGGTGTGGTTCCTGATGGTGTTTTATATGCTGTTCTGAATGCCCACAACGCATCATCTAATTTATTGGACCATTTTTCTCCATGACTGAACACCGTTCATTCTAAGATTCGTTTCAAAACCCTATTTGTCACTTCAGCTTGCCCATTGGTTTGTGGGTGATAAGCTGTTGAAGTTTTGTGAGTGACGCCATACTGTTGCAATGTTTTCATTAGGTGAATATTGCAAAAATGTGTGCCGCGATCACTGATTATGGCTCGTGGAGCTCCAAATCGACAAAATAGTTGTTTGAGAAACTTAGTGACGACCTTGGCGTTGTTTGTTGGGAGAGCTTGCGCTTTGGCCCACCTGGAAACGTAATCAACAGCAACCAGAATATATTCTTTACCGTTAGATTTAGGGAAGGGTCCCATAAAATCTAATCCCCAAATGTCGAAGACTTCACAAGCTTGGATGTTGGTAAGTGGCATTTCATTGCGTGCGGACACGTTACCAAATCGTTGGCAAGCATCGCAGCGTCTCACCAAGTTGTAAGAATCTTGAAAAATGGTTGGCCAATAAAAGCCGGCATCGTACACTTTCCGTGCGGTTTTGTTAGCTCCATAATGGCCTCCAGTTGGTCCATGGTGGCTCTGGTAGAGGATATGTTCGGCTTCTTTCCCGTCGACGCATCTTCTGATGATGTGATTGGGACAGACCTTAAAGAGGAAAGGATCGTCCCAAAAATAATTCTTTGAGTCGCGGAAGAATTTTCATCTTCAAGAAGTTGACATTCCATTCTGGACAATTCCTCCCACCAGGAAGTTGGCAATATCAGCATACCAGGGATCATATGATGATTGAGGTCCCTGGGGTGCTTTTCGATGTTCATGAGTTGTTCATCGGGAAACTGGTCTTGAATATCTCTTTCTTCAAGTTTCTCCATTGCTGGATTTTCTAATCGGCTGAGGTGATTTGCTGCAATGTTTTCTACTCCCTTTTTATCTCTGATTTCTATGTCGAATTCTTGTAGAAGCAGAATCCAATGCAGCAGTCTTGGCTTAGCGTCTTGCTTTTTGAATAGATAGTTAAGAGCTGAATGATCTGTATAGACAATAGTTTTGGACAAAATAAGATAGGAACGAAATTTATCAAAAGCAAATACTACCGCTAGCAGCTCCTTCTCAGTGGTTGTATAGTTTTCTTGAGCGTCTATGAGAGTTTTGCTGGCGTAGTAAATCGGTTGAAAGTGTCTCTCCTTCCGTTGTCCTAGTACAGCTCCAACTGCGAAATCACTGGCGTCGCACATGATTTCAAATGGAAAACTCCAATCGGGGGTAACCATGATCGGTGCATGCACGAGCTGTTCCTTCAAGTAGTTAAAAGCTTTAAGACAGTCATCTGTAAAGTCAAACGGAGAATCTTTTTCGAGAAGATGAGTCATAGGTCGAGAAATCTTAGAAAAATCCTTAATAAAGCGACGGTAGAATCCGGTGTGACCTAGAAAACTTCGGATGGCTTTCACAGAAGTAGGTGCTGGAAGTTTCGAGATAGTATCAACTTTAGCTTTATCGACTTCAAATCCTGCTTTAGATATCCGATGTCCTAACACTATTCCTTCCTTCACCATGAAGTGACATTTTTCCCAATTCAGAACGAGGTTTGATTCTTTGCATCGAGCTAGCATCCTGTCTAGGTTGGAAAGACAAGATGTGAAGGAGTCTCCAAAGACCGAGAAATCGTCTATGAATACCTCCATACACTGTTCGATCATGTTATAGAAGATTTCCACCATGCATCTCTGGAAAGTTGTAGGTGCATTGCATAGCCCAAAAGGCATACGTCGGTAGGCGAATGTTCCATAGGGACATGTGAATGTTGTCTTTTCTTGGTCCTTCGGATCGAGAGGTATATGAAAATAGCCAGAGAATCCATCGAGGAAACAATAGAACTCATTTCCTGACAATCTCTCAAGCATCTGATTAATAAACGGAAAAGGGAAATGATCTTTGCGAGTGGCTTCGTTTAGTTTGCGATAGTCAATGCAGACCCTCCAACCGGTGAAGGTTCTTGTTGGGATAAGTTCATTATGTTCGTTTGTAATTATCGCCATACCTCCTTTCTTCGGAACAACCTGTACGGGGCTGACCCATGGAGAATCAGAAATAGGATATATCAGGCCAGCATCAAGAAGTTTGATAACCTCCTTTTTGACCACGTCTTGAATCTTCGGGTTGACTCTCCTCTGTCTCTGAACTGATGGCTTAAAGTCGTTTTCCATTAAAATCTCGTGTGTGCAGTAGTTTGGACTGATCCCTTGTATGTCAGAGATTTTCCAAGCAATTGCCTTTTTATGTGACTTAAGCACTTGGATGGGCTTGGCGTTTTCTACAGGCTTCAGATCTTTGGATATGATAACTGGTAAGTGTGAAGTTCCTTAGAGAAAAGCATATTCTAGATGAGAGGGAATTTCCTTCAGTTCTAATTCCGGCGGTTCTTCAGTGGAAGGCTTCATTCTTGCAATTTCATCTCTCTTGAGTTCTCAAACTCTGTTTGGAAGTCTGACTCTTCAAGAGGTGAATCTGATGTGTTGGCTGAAGCTATTTCAAACCATTCTGTTTTATCAGAGAATGCATCCTTCCTCGGCTCGTATTTGACAATTGATGATGTGGAAGTTGCATTTCTCCAGTGGTGATGATATCATTGTCTTCAGTGAGTGCAAACTTCTGAGATTGAGCTGATGAAGAATTGCTTATGGTGATTTCTGGATTTGATCTTTGTGGTTCAGGTGGTGAAAACATTGTTTCCATTTCCTTGAGCATCCCTTAAACTTCTTCCCTTGAGAAAGATGAATCATATACTTCAGGACTCGGGTTCCTTCTTAGAAAAGTGACTGGTGTGCCTTGCCCAAGCGGAGCAATCATAATAGTTTTGAACTGTGGGCTGGAATTCTTTAAAGGACATAGAACTTCTCTTGATGCGGTGGAAGAATCTGAGAGAGCATAGCATAATCACGTGCCTTCTTCACACAGTTTCCTTGTTGTGATGATGGTGTTGGGGTTGATGCTGCTTACCGTGAGAATTTCCTCCAAATGTTCGTCAATTATTTCCTGCAAAGAATCTACAAGACCAAGATCTTCTCCCATAGGATGTTTCATTAGTTTATCAACATTGAAGGTGACTTCCTCAGTTCCAACTCGAAGTTTTAAAGATTTTTCATTAACGTCGATGACGGCCTTGGCAGTGTTTAGGAAAGGTCTGCCAAGGATGAGTGGAACATGGGCGTCTTCTTCAATATCCATAACTACAAAATCAACAGGAAAGACGAATTTATCAACACGGACCATAATATCTTCAGCAATTCCTCGAGGGAGTTTAACTGATCTATCGGCTAACTGGATGGTCATTCGAGTTGGTAATAGTTCGCTTAATCCTAGTTTCCTAAAAAGAGAGTATGGCATAAGGTTTACACTAGCTCCTAAGTCAGCTAAGGCATTACTTATTTGAACATCCTGAAGAAAACAAGGAATAGTGAAACGGCCAGTGTCTCCTAGCTTTGGGGGTAGTCCTTGTTGCATAATTAATGAACATGCTGCATCTAAGGGTAAGTTAAATATTTTTAAGTTTTTCTTTGTTGCATAAGAGTTCCTTAAAGAATTTGGCACAACTAGGCATTTCAACTAAAGCATCTAAAAGTCTAACATTTAAGTGTAAGCTTTTCAACATTTCTAGATATTTTCCAAATTGAGCTTCTTGTTTCTCTCTCTTAAGCCTGCAGGGAAAGGTATTCCCGTGGGTCTAATATCTTCTGGGGTTTTAGAAGGTTCTGGTTCAGGAGAAGTGACGGGGGTGTCAACTTGAACTGAATCAGTAGGTAGAGAAGTAGAAGGTTCAATTGTGGGAATATCTATGGATTTCTCATGTTTAGTCTCTTTTCCTCCTCTAGTGACCACAAAGATGTCATCATGCTCATAGGATGAGTAATAGACAGAGTTGTAGATCGCTTCTTCCCTTTGCTTCTTGATATCGCGTAAAAAGTTACGTTTTTACTACCGATATCTCTCTCATTCTGGAACGATTCTTGGCACTTAAACTCAAAAACACCACAAATCAATAGTATTATGCCAAGATGGTCAAAACAAGGTAGCACGATAAAAATCAAGCGAAACGGATGAAAAATGAAAATTCCACGCACGTTTGAAGATTTCAGACACTGGAACGAGGTTTCAAGACCAAAGAGCCCATCACCAACATCTATTTGACCCAAGATGTTCGTTTTCAAATTACGAATCCAACAGAAGAAGAATCAACTAAAACGGACGAAGAATGAAGATTCTACGCACTCCGGAAGATCCAAACGATTCGTACGACACATCTAAAGTTCAGAGACATATTTTTGGGATTTCTTTTCATCAAAAGCTTCATTTTTGATCTACAAATCCAACGCAAAAAGAATCAATGCAAACAGACGCGTAACGAAGAAAACACGCACGAATCGAGAAACGCAGCAACCGGCAGCAGACTGGTGCCACAGGCAGCCAGCCGCCGCCGCCAGCCAGCCAGCCGCCGGATGCTGCCCGCCACGCACACGGATTGTGCTTTTTTGTCCTTTTTCGTACCCGGTGCTAGACCTTTTCCTACTTTTCGTACCTGGTGCCACTACCTTTTTCGCCTTTTGTACCTGGTGCTACTACCTTTTCCACCTTTTGCTAATGTGTGCTTCCTTTGGCTAAAATGCACCAAAACTCCTCTATAAATAGGAGGCATGGGTTTATTTGAAACACACACCACACACCTTGGAAGAAACACCTACACCTACACACACTTTCTTCTAGCTTTTCTTTCTTTCTTTGTTTTAAATTAGTATTAGGCTAGTAGCAAGGAATGTGTTTGTAATCCTTGGTGAGGAACGCAATTGTAATCGTTGGTGTACGCTTGGAGCAACTCTTATTAATTCAAGTCTACTCCTTCTCGTATATTAATCTCGGTTATTTCTATCCTTATCTATCTTGAATAAATATGTATACTTTAATTATGCTAGAGATAGTTTATGCCATGATTAGCAAGTAGATTACTATTGTATTTGTTGTGATGTAGTTAGTACATTTAATTGTGGGATGACTTTAAACATGTCGTGACATAATATGACGGCCCCTATTCGACTGTTCTTTGATATAGTACTGGAAACGCTTATGGCGGAGTACAAATGTATGGAAGTTAGAACGACCGAAGGTGGTTATATTATGGATCGACATTATAAAATGGAAACTTTATGAACGGACTTATCTTATAATTTTAAACCTAAAACTTACATTCGCCTTTCGATTGACAAACGTGATTATAACCTTGTAAAGAGGAGTCGCGAACCTCACTACGTGGTCAATAGTTATATGTGTAAAACTATGGCTTCGATTGTAACATTATGCGAGCATCATAAAATGCAATGTGATTACGTGGAAGTGCCATGAGTATTGTACACTTAGAATCACAATGTACTTATCATGTAAACATCGTGAAGCAATTGAATCCACAATGGAAACATCGGCAAATGATTAAATACATTGTGGACTACCATAGCATTTTCTGACATGGTCTGGGTTTAACTCTATGCAAAAAGCCGTCAGCATTTTAATTATTGCTTTAATTAGATTAGATTAGTTTAGATTAGATTAGGTAGGCTATAGGCTAAATAACCATTTACGAAAACCTAGGGATTTGTTAATTGTATTGAGAAAGGCAAGTTTAAAATCCAATTTAAATCAATACTTTTCCTTAACCTATGAAATATAAAGTAAGGTACGCAAGAAACCTCAACACTTTCCTTTGCTTACCACGCTTAAAATTCACTAATAGGAATTGATCAACTAAGTCCGAATATATTTGCTAAGTTAACAGTTTGCTAAATTTATAGTCCTTATGGTATTAAGAACGGTTAGACTTGTTGTAGACTTGCTACTCTATTCCTTCGCCCACGAGTAAATGTACTCATTTACAAGGGCCACTGACTCCCTCACAGGAGAGTGTGGAGAGTTGAGCATTGTCTGTCTGATCAGAATCATGACACCGTGGTTCCTCATGACATATTAGTTGATAACCGACTAATAGGGAATCTATCGGTTATACCATAAACTACCAAGTCTAGTGAACATACCAAATTTAGTAAACGTTTCCCCTATAAGTCATCGTCCCACATTATAAGCTAACGAACTCACAACAAATACTCCTTTTTATTATATGATTTACAATTATCTTTTATTCGCTTTAATTAGTTTAATTAATTAACTGAACCAAAAACCCCCAACACACTCTTTTAATCTTTACTAGAAAAGAAAGATTGATTGGATTCCCTCTGTTTCAATTCAGTTTCTCTTTAAGAACGACTCTAGGTCATACTTACCATCTACTAGCCTTTTGGTTCAGTATCAGTAAGTCACACTTAGACCCCAGCAAATACAAATTTAAAACACCCACGATCGCTGTTCGAGCACCGTCTTCACACGGACGCTGGGCAGCGCATCAAGTTTTTAGCGCCGCTGCCGGGGAGACTAACTGTCCGATACAGAGGCCCAACCAATCCCAACTCTAGTAAACCCTTAGGATAAAACCTTCCAAAAAAAAAAACTTTTCTTAGTTTTATACTTTCCTTATTTCTTGTTTTTCTCTATTTACTGTCTCTCTTTAGTGTATGACCTGTTCCCCTAGATCTGTACCACTGTTTAATTTCCCTGATCCAGAACTTATAATATGTACCATTCGACAAGAAAAGAAGCAATCCGCGCTTGAACAAGCAATGGCTGAACGCATCACTCTCGCTGACAACAGTAAACCCTCTATCGAAGGAAGAGGAGGACCAATTCTCTACCCTGAAACCCCTGGTCAATCTTTCGAGCTTAAACACCACATCATCCAACTAATTCAAAACCACTGTCAATTTCTTGGATTGCCAAGTGATGACCCCAACTCTCACCTCGACAAGTTCATATCTCTTTCAAATTCCTACAAACAAAACGGAATTAGCCAAGACACGATCCGCTTGTATCTTTTCCCTTATTCGCTCACTCATCATGCGCAAACATGGTTTGAAGGTTTAGAGACCGGCTCTATCCCTTCATGGACGGTAATGGCAACAAAGTTTCTAACCAAATACTTTCCGCCTTCTAAACAAACCAAACTTCGAAATGACATCATGAATTTCCGACAAGCTTTTGATGAATCATTATACACCACATGGGAACGATTCAAAGGAGCCTTGAAGAAGTGCCCCAATCACCGTCTCGACAAATCCGCACAATTGTGTAACTTCTACAATTAGATCCCAACCACCGAACCACCCTCGATGCTGCTGCACAAGGAAGCTTCATGGCAAAGACCGACGAAGAAGGATGGAACCTGATAGAGAACATGACTATGCATCACCATGATTGGAACTCTGGAGATCACTCTACATCTTCAACACCTATCGCTGCATCAAATCCAGTTCCAGTTGAAGCACTTAAAGTATTAACGGAGAAAATGGACTCACTTGTCAAACAAGTTGGAGAACTTAAGAAACCACAGCACCAAGTACACCAAGTGCAAGTCTGTCAACATTGCACCAATCCGCAACCATCTGGTGAATACCAAGTGGAGTACGAAGAAGCAGATGGCACAGTCTACTATGCTCAGTTTCCCGCTCGACCACAGAATTTTCCACCCGGTTTCAACCAAAACAATAACCAACCTAGAGGACCTCCATTCCCACAGAGAACTAACCAACCATACCAACCCCGATACCCACCTAGATACCCACCTTACCCACAACAATCACAACCCTCTTATAACCAACCCCTCGCACTTCCTGCACCCACTTCCGATACAAACCAAACCGCTGAACAACCTGCAAAGACAAATGCCCCAGCTTCAAGTTCAGATGACGCCTTCACCCAATTCATGCAAGGACAACACCTACTCAACCAAAAGACGTCCGCTAGATAAGATCAAGCCGACCTCTTTATGAGAAACCAATTGGCCGTGCTAAAGAATTTGGAAGCCCAAATTGGACAATTGGCACAACGTCTTGATAACAGACCCAGAGGAAGTTTGCCTAGCAACACGGTTCACAACCCACATGTTGAGGAAGCAAAGCAACTCACTACCGCAAATGAGGCAGCCACTCCACCTCCTTCTACTGTACCAGTAAAAGAAGAACCAAAAGTCAAAACACCCGTTGTGGAAACCACTCCGATCATGAACAAAGATGTTAGGATCCCTTATCCCGCTAGACTTAAAGTCCAACCTAAGAAATTATCATCCTTTAAGCTAGACGGAAAATTTCTAGATACCATGTCTAGAGTTCCCGGTTGAAATAAATATATGAGGAAATTGCTATCCACTAAGGATAAACTGCCCGAAGTAAACAACATTCCTCTTAGTTCTGAAACATCAGCCCTACTTAAGAATAGCCTTCCAGAAAAACTAGGAGATACCGGTAGATTCACACTTCCTTGTTCTATTTACCAATCCGGAGATATCAGCGCCTTAGCCGACCTAGGAGCTAGCATTAACCTTATGCCCTACTCCCTGTTTAAGAGGCTAGAAATTGAAAATTTGAAACCCACTAAGATGACTGTCCAGCTAGCTGACCAATCTGTTAGATACCCAAGGGGAATAGCTGAGAACGTCTTAGTTCAAGTTAACAAATTCTTCTTTCTGACGGATTTCATGGTAATGGATATCCACGAGGACATAAACATCCCGATTATCCTTGGAAGACCATTTATAAACACAGCCAGAGCAGTGATTGATGTGTATAACCATACGATTGTTCTACGAGCACATGGTGAAAGCATCACTTACAAGATCGACCAACCAGACTATACACTAGAGCAAGAAGAATGCCACGCTATATCAATAGGCAGAATATGTTCCGATGACGAATCAGACCCCGAAGAAGAATGATGCTTCACTCGCCCAACAACCTTGATCTACGATACTGAGACAGACCGAGATGAGGACGAGGAGTATCAGGAAGCTGATGAAGAAGAAGAATCTGAGGAGGATGAATTAGAACCTGAGGAAGAAGAGGAAGAACCCGCTGAGGAAGATAAAAGAACGGAAGAAATGGAAGAAGAACCTGAGGAAGAGGAAGAAATGGAGGAAGATGAAGATCAAACTGATTCACCACAGATGGCTGAAGTCAAGAGAATACAAGACTACACTTCATCGGAAGAATCCTTTGATTACGGAGCCATCCACAAAGAGCTTAGATCCACTCATCTCAAAAGAATGGGAAACATTCTCGACCCTTTTCTCGATCCATCGAAGCCCTTCACCAGTTCCGACTCCGAGACATAGACACTTTCGAAGAAGAACTCCGAACATCACAGCACCCTGACTTGGATGCTAAACTCATACAGAGAATTTCTGCATATAAGGCAAGACAACCAGGAAGCTTTGTTGAGGAAAACCTTCAAAACACCATCACGGAAGTCAGAACCATCAAAATCAACAACACCCAACCTTTCAACAACGCACCCTCAGATGAAGAGTTCCACCAATTCCCATATTCACGAGACGAAGATTCCGACTACCAGAGTGTCGAATTTGACGGTGATTTTGTTGACGTCACTATCGATGAACGCTCTATTCCAAAAACTCCTCTTGCTCCACCAAATTCACCTGTCATCACAGCTGAGAGATTAGAGATTCCCCTCATCGACACTCACGAGGAAATGATTGATCTGATTGATGAAAACGACGATGTACGCATCATTGTGGAGGCTATCAAAGAGTCAACCAATGAATACAACACCACTCAGAGACACCTGATAAGGCAGATTGAACAAGAATACGATTCATATCTCGCCAACTATGGAGAACTAGTACCCCAGACTTTGCTCAGACATATCCAAGAATTCTCCGATTCCCTTCAAGAACAAGTCACCAGAGAAGTTCAACAGCCAGAAAGACCAGACTACCCAATGGGAGAAATCGAGTTCTGCAACAACCAAAGGCAAATATACCAAAAAGTATATTGTGCCTTGGCCGGATCAGCCTTTCCCTACTCATCAAGTCAAAAGGCTACACTAGCATCAATAAGGACCCATCTTGAAAGAGCCACTGGAAATCCACAGAATTATGCTGACATAAGAATGGTGGGAGATCTTCGAACCCTTCTAGATCTCATCGAAACTGGAGAACATCTCACAACTCCAGAAAATTTCAGGATCGTCATTCACTCCACCATTGGTCATCACGTCGAACTAATAGTGGATGAGCTAAATCAGGCAGCATTTGAAGAAAACACTCGTGACATTCCAACACGATATTGAAACATGTCACCAGTCAACTTAGCATCCTATGTCATAGATCGACTGCGTGGAATGTATGAGGAAGAAGACATAGAAATTGACGCTTACCGCAACGGATATTGCGAAATATTCAGCAAGTTAATCTACGTCTTCATGGACTCAGATTTTCCCTTCGAACGTGAGCAACATCAACTCATCAGACAAGTATGCCAAGCAACCTGATCTTTTGGAGGAGACCCTTTAGCTGAAAACTTTCAAGAAGTAAGAACTCAGTTCATGGCTTTGATCACCTCAATAGGAAGAAACCACCCCCAGCGTGAGATGGTTCGAACTCACACCTGCACTCGAATTGACCCTAACGGACCAATCACAAGGGCAGTTCGATACATCAGCTATGGGATGAAAATCCTCGACAGACTGGCCACCGATCACTTCAAGAGCTTCAGGATGGAATCCACCACTCCACCAACTCTCATTGCCGACATGATAGAGCAATTCCTGCGATACTTACCGTCGTGCCAGCCAGCCAGCCGCCGGCTGCTGCCCGCCACCCGCACGGATTGCGCTTTTTCATCCTTTTTCCTACCCGGTGCTAGACCTTTTCCTACTTTTCGTACCTGGTGCCACTACCTTTTTCGCCTTTTGTACCTGGTGCTACTACCTTTTCCACCTTTTGCTAATGTGTGCTTCCTTTGGCTAAAATGCACCAAAACTCCTCTATAAATAGGAGGCATGGGTTTATTTGAAACACACACCACACACCTTGGAAGAAACACCTACACCTACACACACTTTCTTCTAGCTTTTCTTTCTTTCTTTGTTTTAAATTAGTATTAGGCTAGTAGCAAGGAATGTGTTTGTAATCCTTGGTGAGGAACGCAATTGTAATCGTTGGTGTACGCTTGGAGCAACTCTTATTAATTCAAGTCTACTCCTTCTCGTATATTAATCTCGGTTATTTCTATCCTTATCTATCTTGTATAAATATGTATACTTTAATTATGCTAGAGATAGTTTATGCCATGATTAGCAAGTAGATTACTATTGTATTTGTTGTGATGTAGTTAGTACATTTAATTGTGGGATGACTTTAAACATGTCGTGACATAATATGACGGCCCCTATTCGACTGTTCTTTGATATAGTACTGGAAACGCTTATGGCGGAGTACAAATGTATGGAAGTTAGAACGACCGAAGGTGGTTATATTATGGATCGACATTATAAAATGGAAACTTTATGAACGGACTTATCTTATAATTTTAAACCTAAAACTTACATTCGCCTTTCGATTGACAAACGTGATTATAACCTTGTAAAGAGGAGTCGCGAACCTCACTACGTGGTCAATAGTTATATGTGTAAAACTATGGCTTCGATTGTAACATTATGCGAGCATCATAAAATGCAATGTGATTACGTGGAAGTGCCATGAGTATTGTACACTTAGAATCACAATGTACTTATCATGTAAACATCGTGAAGCAATTGAATCCACAATGGAAACATCGGCAAACGATAAAATACATTGTGGACTACCATAGCATTTTCTGACATGGTCTGGGTTTAACTCTATGCAAAAAGCCGTCAGCATTTTAATTATTGCTTTAATTAGATTAGATTAGTTTAGATTAGATTAGGTAGGCTATAGGCTAAATAACCATTTACGAAAACCTAGGGATTTGTTAATTGTATTGAGAAAGGCAAGTTTAAAATCCAATTTAAATCAATACTTTTCGTTAACCTATGAAATATAAAGTAAGGTACGCAAGAAACCTCAACACTTTCCTTTGCTTACCACGCTTAAAATTCACTAATAGGAATTGATCAACTAAGTCCGAACATATTTGCTAAGTTAACAGTTTGCTAAATTTATAGTCCTTATGGTATTAAGAACGGTTAGACTTGTTATAGACTTGCTACTCTATTCCTTCGCCCACGAGTAAATGTACTCAATTACAAGGGCCACTGACTCCCTCACAGGAGAGTGTGGAGAGTTGAGCATTGTCTGTCTGATCAGAATCATGATACCGTGGTTCCTCATGACATATTAGTTGATAACCGACTAATAGGGAATCTATCGGTTATACCATAAACTACCAAGTCTAGTGAACATACCAAATTTAGTAAACGTATCCCCTATAAGTCATCATCCCACATTATAAGCTAACGAACTCACAACAAATACTCCTTTTTATTATATGATTTACAATTATCTTTTATTCGCTTTAATTAGTTTAATTAATTAACTGAACCAAAAACCTCCAACGCACTCTTTTAATCTTTACTAGAAAAGAAAGATTGATTGGATTCCCTCTGTTTCAATTCAGTTTCTCTTTAAGAACGACTCTAGGTCATACTTACCATCTACTAGCCTTTTGGTTCAGTATCAGTAAGTCACACTTAGACCCCAGCAAATACAAATTTAAAACACCCACGATCGTTGTTCGAGCACCGTCTTCACACGGACGCTGGGCAGCGCATCACTTCTCCTCAACTTTTAAAAACAACTTTTTAACATTATCCTCCATGTTTCAATTCACTCCGATCAAAGAACGACCTCGAGTTATACTTGCTGCTTACTTACCCAGTGTAGTAAGTAGTACCTATAAGTTGAGCCCCGCATATTACAAATTTTAAAACTTCCACCGATCGGCGCTCAGTACCGTCCGATCAGTCCCTCGACGACGGGGACGGGTTCTCCCCCTTCACAAGGAGAGAGCTTCAAAAAACCCGACCCTCCGGGCGCGATCAACCATTCCCAAGTAGTGCTTAATGATTCATTAACTCCTTGATGGAAGTTAGTGATATCGTTTTTAAGCTTGGTTTGCAGAGAGGAGGGAAATACTTAGCTAGAAACTTAGTAGCCATCTCCTCCCATGTATGAATCGAATTGGGTTCGGATTCATAAAACCATGTTAAAGATCGAGAGGATAAAGAATAGGGAAACAAATGAAGGTGTAGAAGGTCTCTATTGTTCCTATTTATGTGAAAGAGTCGGAAAGATTGATGAATTTGTTGAGATAGGCGTTTGGATTTTCAATCGAAAGACCATGAAACTGACACTCAGATTTTAGCATTTTAATGTAGAGAGGCTTAATTTCAAGGGTTTCGTCGGTTGGTGCTATGATCGGTCCTCCTCGTCCCTCTAGCAGTGGCTTAGTTGATGAGGCGAGAGTGATACGGTTCGACATAGCTTGTTGGTAGAAAGTAGGGTTTTGGAAAGGAAGGGTTTAAACTAATCTAAATACGGAAAAAGTAAAATTAACCTAAGGATAGAAAAGGAACTTTCGAATGATATTGATCTTCCGAAAGGATCGCTAAATAACTAAGATAACTAAATTCCTAAAATCGGTCGTTGTAGTCCCCGGCATCGGCGCCAAAAAACTTGATCACCTCCCAACGGTCGGTCAAGGAATTGCTTCCTTGTCGTTGCTGACTGTCCAGTCGGGTTGCAGATCAGAGGGTTTTAAAAATTTATATTTTGCTGGGAAGCCTAAGTTACACTACTACTTGTATTAGCGGTAGGTATGACTCAGGTGTCGTTCTTAAACTACAACGGGCATGGGATCTTAGGAGGATTAATTATCTTTAGAAATTGCTGAGATTTAAAACTTTTTGAGGGGTTTTGTTTTCTATTCTACTTTAAACTAAAATAACAGAAAAGTAAATGAGGAGTGTAGTCGCTGAGAGATCTATCGATTACGTGAGAGTTTGCTATGATATTAGTATATGCTATTTAGGGGTAGTTATGAGGATTGTGGCTCTAATTATAATGAATCCTAGCAGTGCTGATTTGGGGTCTCTGAACGATATTCAACATAGTACTGTACCTACGGCCTTTTCGAGGCTTCCACGCATTTGTACTTCACCAGAGGTGGTTCCAGCGCTATACCAAGTACTGAGCCATTTTACGGTATTTCCGATGCCTCGCCCAGAGATCCCGTATCATTATTGTATATGTCCTAATGGGCCATAACTTCTATCCTATTACTTATCTAACGTAGAATTGTCCACAATCAAATAAATAACATGTCACATGGATAACAGATATGGAGTGTAAGCTACACCGGAAGTTCTCTCAAATGTACTACCAATTTAACCGACAACTAACCTCGAATCCTATTCCCCAGTCTCGGTCGTCTGAGACGTCCATATCGTGGCACAAATTGTTGAATAAACAATAAAGTGAACATGAGTGACCCCGCGGAATAAGTTGGGAAAGTCTGTCTAACGATCGGTTAAATTGTTCGACATTATTTCATACAGATCATTGTAATTATTCTAGCATGTTAAACTGTTGTATGTAATTATTCTATGTTTGAAAACCTAATCATAAACCCAACAACCGCAATAGACAAACAGATAATAGCATGTAAACCCTAGAGCAACAATCAAACAAGAACATGCAGTAGTGTAACATGGATAAATATCAGTTTTTTTCAGGCAGAGTTTCTGGATAAATGTTTAAGTCACGGATGCTCTGAAAGTTCTCTCAAAAGCATCCGATATATGGGATTAATTCTAATTTAACTCTAATCCTATGCTCCGTGTCTCCTATGATTTATTTAAATCTGGAGAACAGTGACCATGCCGAGCTCATCGAGTCATTCAGACACAGAATAGTTGAGGGACCTATTTCTACAATTGGCCGGATTATATAAATAGGTTTCAAGCCACAGCATAAGTTGGATAAATAAAACATTAGAGAATTAACTCATAAATTCAAACATATCCTAATTTCATATAGGCAAAGTAACAGCATAGATTAAAGCATAACTACCGTAGCATAACTTTTATCATAGCAAACACAGATTTGTCTAGCCTAACATAGCAATTATCATAGCATGCATTCTTAAATAATCATGACAATAGCACAACATATTTAAAAATAACAAGAAAGGATAATATAATAGAATTAGTTAGGCGTTACAACAAATCTACGCAATCGTAGTCTCAGAGCGACTCCGTACAAAGTTCATAAGCTTGCTACTCTACTCCTACTGTTTCTCCTCTAACTCCTTAGAGAAATGTTAGAGAGAGAAAGCTACTACTATTCTTAGAGAGAGAAATGTGTAATGTGTGTGTTGTGATGTGTGTGGAATGATAGATTTTGAAATGAGGAGGTTAAGCCTCTATTTATAGACTTTAAGAACTAAGTTAACATACAGCACCCCTCACCCGTATTTTACACTGAAATACACCCTCGATCTATGAAATTCGACACCTACAGGGGCGTATTCGACACCAAATAAGGCGTATTCGATAGCAAATAGGGTGTATTCAGTAGCAAATAGGGCGTATCCAACACCAAAGAGGGGGTATACCACCCTAAAAGGGGGGTATACCACCCTTTAGAGGGCGTACACGGCCCTAATGGTGGCGTATACGGCCCTCTAGGGGTGGTATATGGCCCCTAAGGGGGTGGTGTACCCTGGGTCTTGTTCTTTTGTGCTGGATCGTAAGTCTTGTGCACTGGTCGTAGTTCTTGTGATCTTTGGTTGGCTCTAACTTCTTCATTACTTGTCAGATTTGAACGATTCTCACGCCCATGGTTTCGTATTTTCCTGAAGATCAATATGACCCAAATTAGGCCAGTTTAGTTTAATTATACGTCAGAATCGCAAGTGGATCGTTTTAGCTCTGATTTGTTCGTTATTTGAGCATTTTAAGTGATTTTTCAAAATGATGTCTAAGTTTTGGTTCATTTTACATTTTTAGCATAAAACATTAATTATTTGATGTTTATTAAAAGAGTTGAATCAAAATGGGCTTGAAAAGGTGCACAAAAACGTGATTTTTTGCGTCATATCACAGCCCCTATTTTTAAATGTTTTTTGCTTTTAAACACATGGGTCTTAAACATAGAAATTGCATTTCAAGACATGCAATCAAATTATAAATTGCTTTATTGCTTTTATACAACTGTTTATTGATGAGAATACATTTTCACAAACTGTTTTGGGAATTAGACAACGTATCCTAGTACGGACCCAGACTTGCAATGAACGCATAAAAAGACCTTATGACATACATATTGTAACCATTAGCTAGGTGACTCTAGCCATTGAGTATACGGATAGTACTATCGCTGTGACGACCCTCCTACGGATAGGAGCGTATACTTACATGTCCTTCAGGAAAACAACATAAGTGATGGTCGTAGTTTGGTTATAGGGTTAGGTTGCGTTACTTTAACTTGTAAGGTTTAGTTCACCTTGCAGGGGATCATAGTCTAAGAAACTCCCACATGTTTTTAGGAAGAACGAATCCTACAACTGTTTCTTACCGGAAAACACACCGGTTACTTATTTTATGCTGGCAGACAACCAGTAATATACTTTGGGATAACATCCCACATAAAGCTTGATAATTTAGGGTAACAGCCCTACAAAACTTATATTTTGTAAATGAATAACGTTTCATTAATATAAACAAACTTGGTTAAAAAAACCACATACTCATATAAACCTGTAAATTCACTCAACAATTTTGTTAACGATTTCTTTATGTTTTTCAGGAAATTAGCTGTGTAAGTAAGAATCGCATGCATTCAGGATGGACAACCCTGGACTAATAGGATGCCACATATTTTGGGACGCTTTTGGAGCTTTCCTCTGTATGACTGCAAACATTGCAGTCATACCCATGAAATCTTACTTTATCTATATGTATTGTGAAACTTAATGTTTTAAACACAACTACTACTGTTATGACTTACCTGGTCGTAATCTTTTGTAATAACCGTTAAACTTGGCATCCTAACTTATTATATTGTGCAATAACCATATGCTCTGAGTATGAATGTACTATTTGGTTGATTTACTAATTGCAGCCCCGCCACATCACCAAAGCTTCCGCATATTTAATTAGTACTGACTGTAATCACCGTTTGGCGGGGTCTGACAGACTTGGTATCAGAGCCATTGGTTATAGCGAACTAGAAGTCTTTAAGTGACTGAAAACCTTAGAGACCTAGACTATAGCCTTGGCTAGAAACATTTATGAATTCACACATACATACTTTGCATACATCTAACATACGAGTGACACGTCACCCACGACTTCTTTTGTCTCAGCATGTCGAGGCAAAATCCGATCTACTTGTATGCTTCCGATGAGGAGCCGACCGAGGATTCCTACCATAGCGATGCTAGCACCGGAGTTGTGAGTCCATCAGTTCACCCGAGAACTCTATCGGATGACACCAGTGATGCCTACATCACCCCACCACCGACTGCACCTGTGGTCCCACCTACTACTGCTTCCACTGACCCTACCACTCAGGGTTTACCTTTATGGTGACATGCCATATGACTTCTAGACCTTCTAGAGGACCGGTACCTAGGAGTACACCCCGGATGTGTGTCCGAGATTTCCCCAGAGGACCACTTACGCTCCGCGACATGGCGCCGATGACAGAGGGGAGAGAGATACATTATGATGAGCCACCACAGAGGGTACCTAGGTTTGCTCACCTGGAGTGGATGACTCCTATGTTAGGGCGATGGAGGTCATTGGAGGGTTTTCCCTCTACATTTGAGACCGGGGAGTCCTCGGGATCCTCAGCTCCACTGCCTACTACTGGAGAGCCTGTAGAGTTGACCCTCCCTACCATTATTGCTGTGATTCATACCTTGTTTTGTATTTCTGGTGGCAGGGGTATGCACCTTGCAGAGTTACAGAGCGATGTCTCCCGTCTGGATGGAGACATGACAGATATGCATGAGCATTGCCACTTTTTGTTGGGCAATGTGGTTGCTGCCATAGAGATAGCTGAGACCGCACGTGCTCGTGTCAGGATAGTAAAGAGACGTGCGAGGACAGCAGGGTTGGTGATTGGAGCTTGTGTGTTGATGGATGTGCTGAGGACAGCTGTGGGATTGTATTTACCATATTTCCATTAGACCCATGTGTGGCGGGTTGTGCCTACTTTTGGTTAGATAGACTACTTTTGGTTGATGGGTATGTTAGGGGACCCATCATGTATCGTATACACTTGTATTAGATGGGCATATGTATGTATTTATTAGGTTTGTACTTGCGGAAAACTATTGTTAGAATGGGTATATGTATAGGAAAACCCACTGTCTTTTGTATAGCGCTAACCGCTGATGGGCGTATTAGGGATCCCATCTTGTTTTGTACGAAACTATTGTATCAGCGTTACACCTTTTGATATAATATAACTTATGTTTGGTTGTATTTCATGTTCATTACATCTGACAACGACTATAGTATTATATCTACATTTATATGCGTGTGTTAGAAACGATAACCAATCAATAACTCTTGAAATCATTCCTTGAAAACCATGAAACATACCTCACTATGATTATTGATTCTTATCTTGAATTCCTTTGAACCTGATTGTGTTAACTGATGAAGAAAAGAAATATGTATTTGGCATTATATAATGACGCCTGGCCAACATGATTATATTGTACTAAGTACATGTGGACGTTTCAAAGTCGTGTGACATGTAATGTGAAACCTTGTTCTTAAATCCTTCATACGATTCCTTTGTTAAACAATGGGAAGTCTTGTTCTTAAATCCTTCATACTGTTCCTTTGTTAAACAATGTGAAATCTTGTTCATCACATTCATTATCTTGACATTGACTTCTGCATTTTATTCATCGCAGAACGGAATCATGCCACCAAAATGATGAATGACTAGGAACAGTCGACGAACGACTACTTCTTCCATCCTTGAAACCACTCCACCACCAAACAACGAGGAAACTACTGAACAAATGATCACGCGTCGAATATCTGAAGGTATTGCTGAGTATGAAGCAAGCCAAAATCGCGAGAATGGGATAAATAACAGCGGATCTACCTCTGTTAACACTGAGACACCTGTGAATACCCGCCGAGGGTGTTCATACAAGACATTCCAGGCTTGTAAGCCAGTTACTTTTCGTGGCACCGAGGGTGCTATTGGTATTATACACTGGATAGAGAAGACAGAGTCAGTATTGGACATTAGTGACTGTTCACCTGACTGTTTGGTGAAGTATGCCACCTGCACCCTTGCTGACAAAGCTCTTACATGGTGAAACAGTCAAGTCCAATCACTTGGCCGACCAGATGCCTACTCCATGTCATGGGGAGTACTGAAGAACATGATGTTGGAAAAATTCTGTCCCCGTAGCGAGATGCAGAAAGTTGAAACTGAATTATGGGACATTAAAATGGTTGGTGCTAATGTCACTGGGTACACCACTAAGTTTCAAGAGTTAGCACGATTAGTGCCATATATGGTGAAACCCGAATTCAAACGCATTGAGCGTTACAACTGGGGACTGGCACCTCAGATCCGTAGCCTGGTGACATCATCAGAACCTGCCACATTCAGAAGTGCTGTTACTCTAGCTCAGAGATTGACCGATGAGGCGGTCAGAATGGGGACCTTAACCAAAAAGGTTGTGACAAGAAAAGTTGAGCCAAGCAGCACTGAAGCTGGTAGTTCTGGGGTGCGAAGAGTAAGTGGAACGGCAAAGGGAGTGACCGTCAGGGTCAAACAAATAAGAAAGGATCTGGAAACCTAAAGTCCTATGCTGCCACCACTGTGGAACCAAAGTCATATTTGGGTAACAAACCAAGATGTGACAAGTGTAACAAACACCATGAGGGTGAATGTTGGTTTTGCAACAGCTGTAGAGGTTGGGGTCACAAAACCCAAAACTGTAAGGTTAACCCTACACCTAGGGAAATAACAAAACGCCAAAATCAAGGGTGTTTTGAATGTGGCTACACGGGGCATTATCGGAACCGTTGCCCTCGACTCAATAACCAAAACCGCAACAACAACAATCGGATTAATCAGAACCGCAACACCAATAACCGCAACAACAATGATAACAACCGCGGTAACAACAACAACAATCAGCCAGCTCGTGGACGTGCATTTGTGATAGCAGCAGCAGAAGCACGACAGGATCCGAACACAGTTACTGGTACGTTTCTAGTAAACAACCACTTTGCATCTGTGTTATTTGATTCTGGTGTTGATTTAAGCTTTGTGTCCACTGAGTTTAGACCACTATTAGAGATCGAACCCCTTAAGTTAGATAACGAAAACACTATAGAGCTAGCTGATGGTAAGTTGATTGAATCATGAGAAATAGTACCAGGATGCACCTTAATGTTGGAAGGACATTCTTTCAAAATAGACTTACTACCGGTAGAACTAGGGAGCTTCGATATAGTGCTTGGCATGGACTGGCTGTCGAAAAACCGTGCAGAAATTGTATGTTTTGAGAAATTGGTACGTCTACCGTTATCGTCAGGTGAAACCTTGGAAATACAAGGAGAGAAAGGAAACCGTGCAGTAAAAATGATTACGTGCATGAAAGCGAATAAATTTCTACGAAAAGGTTACCAAGCATTCTTAGTACATGTGATTGAGAAAAAAACCGAAGAGCGACGCATAGACGATGTGCCTATCGTACGTGATTATCAGGGAGTGTTTCCTGATGAGTTACCAGGATTGCCACCCCCCGCGTCAAGTTGAGTTTCATATTGATTTAGTGCCTGGAGCTGCACCAATTGCTCGCGCACCTTATCGTCTAGCTCCATCGGAGATGCAGGAGTTGTCTGCACAGTTGCAGGAACTTTTGAACTTAGGATTCATCCGACCGAGCTTTTCACCTTGGGGAGCTCCGGTTTTGTTTGTCAAGAAAAAGGATGGATCAATGCCAATGTGTATCGATTATCGGGAACTGAACAAAGTAACTATCAAGAATCGATATCAATTACCACGCATCGATGACTTGTTTGACCAGCTACAAGGGACAAGTTACTAGTCGAAGATCGACTTGCGATCTGGTTACCACCAACTGAAGGTTCGGGATGAGGATATCCCTAAGACTGCGTTCAGGACTCGTTACGGTCATTCTGAGTTCTTAGTAATGCCGTTTTGATTGACCAACGTGCCAGCAGTATTCATGGATCTCATGAATCGAGTATGCAAACCTTATCTTGATAAATTCATCATTGTGTTTATCGATGACATATTGATATACTCACAAACGAAGGAAGATCACGAACAACATCTGAGAATGATTCTTGAATTACTAGAGAAAGAGAAGCTTTATGCAAAGTTCTCTAAGTGCGAATTTTGGATTTGTGAGGTTCATTTCCTTGGTCATGTGATCAATAACAAAGGAATTCACGTGGACCCATCCAAAATTGAGGCAATTAAAAACTGGGAAGCCCCCAAAACACCATCCGAGATACGACAATTTCTTGGGTTAGCCGGATATTACCGACGATTCATCGAGAACTTCTCGAAAATAGCTCAACCACTTACCGCTCTAACTCAAAAAGATAAGAAATTTGATTGGGGCGAGAAGCAAGAGAATGTTTTCCAACTGTTGAAACAGAAACCAAGCAGCGCAGCCATACTATCATTGCCCGAAGGAGTAGATAACTTTGTTATTTACTGTGATGCCTCGCATCAAGGATTGGGTTGAGTGTTAATGCAAAACGACAAAGTCATTGCTTATGCATCTCGACAACTAATAGTGCACGAGAAAAAATATACGACTCACGACTTAGAATTGGGAGCTGTCATTTTTGCACTGAAGATCTGGCGACACTACCTATATGGTACAAGGTATACGATCTTCACTGACCACAAAAGCTTGCAACATATATTCGACCAGAAAGAACTCAACATGAGACAACGACGTTGGGTCGAATTTCCAAACCATTACAACTGTGAGATTAAGTATCACCCATGCAAAGAAAACGTTGTAGCAGATGCCCTGAGTCATAAGGAACGAATTAAACCTCGCAGAGTTCGAGCTTTGGGTATGACAATCCACTCGAATCTCATTACTTAAATTCGTGACGCTCAACAATTAGCCTTCATTCCCGAACGCCTTAAGGAAGAATCCTTGAAGGGAATGGGGAAACAACTTGAAACCAAAGACAACGGAGTGTTGTACTTCATGAACCGAATTTGGGTTCCAGGTGTAGATGAATTGCGCCAATTGATTTTGGACGAAGCACATAAGTCTAACTACTCGATGCATCTTGGTGCAGATAAGATATATCACGATTTGAAAGGTTTCTACTGGTGGCCTGGCATGAAACGAGACATTGCCACGTATGTTAGTAAATGTCTGACCTGTTCAAAAGTCAAAGTTGAATATCAAAAGCCGTCTGGGCTTTTGCAACAACCCGAAATGCACAAATGGAAATGGGAACATATAACAATGGATTTCATCACGAAATTACCCAGAACGACATCGAATGCTAACGCGATATGGGTAATTGTCGATTGATTGATGAAATCAGCCCACTTCCTTGCTATCAAGGAAACGGACAGAATGGAGAAACTGACCAGAATCTATTTGAAAGAGATCGTTTCTCGACATGGTGTGCCACTATCCATCATCTTTGATAGAGATGCACGATTCACTTCTCATTTTTGGCAATCACTACAACAGGCACTGGGTACTCGACTCGATATGAGTACCGCCTACCACCTACAAACCGACGGTCAAAGCGAGCGAACGATACAAACGCTCGAAGACTTGTTAAGAGCGTGTGTGATAGACTTTTAGAGGTAATTGGTATACTCACCTACCTGTAGCGGAATTTTCCTACAACAATAGTTATCACACCATCATACAAATGGCACCATTTGAGGCGTTGTATGGATGCAAGTGTCGATCGCCACTTTGTTGGGCAAAGTTGGGCGACAGACAGTTATCATGCCCTGAGATAGTCCAAGAAACTACAGACAAGATATCTCAAGTACTTAATCGATTGAAAACGGCACGAGACCGACAAACGAGTTATGCCGACAACAGACGGAAACCTTTGGAGTTTCAAGTAGGTGACAAAGTCCTACTCAAAGTAGCACCCTGGAAAGGGGTTGCACGATTTGGCAAATGGGGAAAACTGAACCCACGCTACATTGGACCTTTCGAAATCCTTGCGAGGTTGGTCTTGTCGCCTACAAGCTCAAACTCCCGCAAGAGCTTAGTAGTATCCATGACACCTTTCATGTATCTAACTTGAAGAAGTGTCTACCAGATGAGACGTTGATCATTCCTCCTGACGAAGTCTTTATTGACTCAAAACTAAACTTTGTGGAGGAACCTATCGAAGTTATGGACACGAAAAAGCAGAAACTTCGACATAAACGAATCAAACTTGTTAAAGTTCGTTGGAACTCGAAACATGGCCCAGAGTTTACCTGGGAACGAGAGGACGAGATACGAAAGAAATATACTCACTTATTCGAGAGCGTGACCGCGACTCACGGCTCAACTTAAATCTAGGGACAAGATTTCCCTAACGGGGGGAGAATGTGACAACTCTTCAAATTAGGTATTAATTTAAACTTAAGCATGTGCATTCTTACGCTGATTTCCTAACAAAAATTTAAACAAAAACTACTGATATGAAATAAGCCTAGCAAACCCAAAATAATAATACGAGAAGTATTACAAAATTTGTAATTTACATAATTACATAGTAAATACTTAAATAGTTAGTGAAACGCGAGTCTGAAAAATGTCTCCAAAACGTTTCCAAAACTATTTTGAAATATTATTTAACTAAAATAATAAGCGAGAAAAATTTCAAACTGAAATAATATTTTGTTTTAAACACATATTGAGCACGCAGAACATTTATAATATACAAAATGTACAACAGTCAAAAATAATGAATATTATTATACTGATTTTAAATAACGAACTAGGAGAGCATCTACAAAATAAAAATATAAAATATTATATTTTATATTGCTATAATTATACCCGTACACAAAATTAACGGGTCAAAAATGCCACCAAACTCAAATAATTGAGGGGGGCAAAACCCTGTTTTGAACCCATACTCCGTATTTCATTTGATACATATATGTTTTCTTTCATCAGATCGACAACAACATCACAAAATCATCATCATCAAATTTCTTCTTTTTCCTCTCAAATTAAACACAAAGAAGCAGCAGCAAGCAAGCAACAGCAGGAGAAGTAAAAAACTTAAAAACATTAACAATAACTCATCATCATCTCATCGTGATCATCATCATGTATATCATCAAATTGTAAGGAAATTAATTTCCTTAAACTTTTTACTCCAATTATGGTTTATAACATGTTTAAACATCATAATATGTGTATATAACATATATATTTGAAGATTTGAGTGATTGTTCTTGAAAATGGGTTTTATAAAACCAAAACTTGAAATCCAAAATCCATAGATGAAAACTTGTTAAAATGAGATAATAAAATGTTATAATGTTATATATTGTTGATATTAAACATATGAAAATGAATAGTACTCAAAATATAGCAAAACACATAACGATTTCGGATATAAAAACTGGAAACGGAGATAGGGTACTGGGCCGAGGCCCAACCCGAATGGGTCACACATTCAATTGGGCCGAACTGGTTGGGCTAGCACTGCAAACGTGGGCTGATGAACGAACGATAGTGGGCCGTATATGTTGGACTTGGGCTGAGCAAACCCAAAACGAAATGGACCCGGACGGGTCACAAAACCAAGACGTACGGGTTGTGTCCTGTACCCGGACGGGTTAACCCCCAAACCCGGATGGGTGAGGGTAATTATTCGACCGGACTTTTGAGCCAAACCCAATTGGGCCGAAGGTTTTAAAAACGAGCGAGAATCGGGCTAGATAAATGGAACGAGTATTTAATTCAAATAAAACAAACGAAATATATTTGGAATGAATTAAGGTTTTGGTACCAACTTTATTGGATATATATATATATATATTTTTAGACGTCGACTAATAATGTATATATGTATGTACTAGCAACAAACTATCCTATATATATATATATATGTATGTATATGTATGTATGTAATGGGATCAAACGAGGTTATTTTCGTAACTAACGAAATATACATTTTACAAATGTACGACGGTAAATATACGACAAGAATATTTATATACATATATATATATATGAAAATTATATATATGCCCAAAGGAAACGAAACAACGAATATATATATATATATATATACACACACACACATAACTACATGCATGTATATGCAAACTTAACGAAATGGTGACTCGAGAAACATTACTTGTGTTTCAAAACATCATCACCAATGAACAATACAAATTAAGAAATCAAAAAATTCTTCAAACAAACAAACTATTAATATAAATTGATTTAACAAATCCAAGTACTTATGTTAATATAATTATTGCGTATAGGTTGACATACCTGGGGCGCACCATCCATCTGCTAGCATTCACATCACTACCACTACTGTGAGTTTACAGCCCCTATTTTTAAATGTTTTCTGCTTTTAAACACATGGTTCTTAAACATAGAAATTGCATGCCAACACATGCAATCAAATTATAAATTGCTTTATTGCTTTTATAGAACTGTTTATTGGTGAGATTACATTTTCACAAACTGTTTTGGGAATTAGAAACGTATCCTAGTACGGACCCAGACTTGCAATGTATGCATAAAAAGACCTTATGACATACATACTGTAACCATTAGCTAGGTGACTCTATCCACTGAGTATACAGATAGTACTATCGCCCTAACGACCCTCCTACGGATAGGAGCGTATACTTACATGTCCTTCAGGCAAACAACATAAGTGTTGGTCGTGGTTTGGTTATAGGGTTAGGTTGCGTTACTTTAACTTGTAAGGTTTAGTTCACCTTGCAGGGGATCATAGTCTAAGAAATTCCAACATGTTTTTAGGAAGAACGAATCCTACAACTGTTTCTTACCGGAAAATACACCGGTTACTTATTTTATGCTGACAGACAACCAATAATATACTTTGGGATAACATCCCACATAAAGCTTGATAATTTAGGGTAACAGCCCTACAAAACTTATATTTTGTAAATGAATAACGTTTCATTAATACAAACAAACTTGGTTAAACAAACCACATACTCATATAAACCTGTAAATTCACTCAACAATTTTGTTGACAATTTCTCTATGTTTTTCAGAAAATTAGCTGTGTAAGTAAGAATCGCATGCATTCAGGATGGACAACCCTGGACTAATAGGATGCCACATATTTTGGGACGCTTTTGGAGATTTCCTCTGTATGACTGCAGACATTACATTCATACCCATGAAATCTTACTTTATCTATATGTATTGTGAAACTTAATGTTTTAAACACAACTACTACTGTTACAACTTACATGGTTGTAATCTTTTGTAATAACCGTTAAACTTGGCATCCTAACTTATTATGTTGTGCAATAACCATATGCTCTGAGTATGAATGTACTATTTGGTTGATTTACTGATTGCAACCCCGCCACGTCACCAAAGCTTCCGCATATTTAATTAGTACTTATTGTAATCACCGTATGGCGGGGACTGACATCTGTAGATTACTCTCATGCTAACTTATCATTTATTCAGCGAATGGTTAATGAGGAAGGTCAGGCATCTGAACCTGAATTTGACTTTGAAGTTGATAATGATGTTGAGATTGAGGAAGAGGAGATACATTATGATGAGTTTTATGATGATGCTCCGACAATCGAGACTGATTCTTCTGAAGATTAAGCAGAGCCAGCTGGAACTTCACAAACTGTTCCAGAGACAACACCGGCTTCTGAAACTGCTTCTATATCAACTTCTGAACGACCTGTGATAAGCTTTGTTCCTGGTGAACCTATTCCTGTTACTTGCAAGTCATATAAAGTTAGTGGGAATTACAGGGAATTATTAAAAGTTGGAAGACCTATAAGGGCATCTTCATGATAAAAAGGGGTGATGGTATTCAGTATTTTAAACGGTCATTTAAGAAGCTGAGTACGTTGCCTAAGGTAGAGATAAATCATCTAGCTCAATTGGAATTGATAAATCCAACCAGAGATTCACGAGCTGATTTCGTACAGACGATTTTGCGTTGTGAAGTGAAGTGTAAACGTTACAACTTTATCAAACCGACACTTGGAACGAGATATATATTCAAGAAATAGCTTGATCCAGTAACAAGACAGCCGATTTGCAAAGTACACTATCCGCCAGCTCATTGTTTGACTGAGATTCCTCTTGAGACTGTTCCCCTTAACTTTCTTAGAAATATCATCATTGGGAACTAGATCCGCATACTGGTGAAGCGGTATTTGTTTTTGTTCCAGAATCTGAGCATCCAGAGACGACTTCGTTGAATGGTTTGAAGAAAACTCAATTCAAAGTATTTGATCCTATGAGCTTGATAAATCTGTCACATAAAGATTTGAGGAAATTGTTTGAGAGTCCAATTCGCTTCAACGTAAGAAATGTAGTGAATTCGATTCTTGCAAGACAATTTTAAAAGGTTGTGACTGTGTGTGTTACGCATGGGATTCATGCTGGAGGAAGGTTTCCCGCAGGCTGGGTTTGAATTGAAGAAATTTTGAAGACCAAGCTGAAGACACGGCGGAGTTTGTGGGTGCATCTTAGTGTGTCTGTCAGTTGGTCTAAGTCTGTAATGCGTTTGTTATGTAATTACGCTTGTTACGACGTTTGTATTTATAAGTAATTACATTTTGTGTTTTGGCGACACAAGGGTTATGTGTCGCGAGTCAACTTGGCAACACAACTTGTGTGGCATGAGTTGGCTTGGCGACACAGCTTGTGTCGCATAGTTCAGATTAGGTTTCGAGTATAAATAGGATAGTTCGGATCATTTGCTAGGGCTGACGAACCTAGGTATTGTTGAAGCATATTGTACTCGAGTTATTGTAATTAATCTGATCGGTAATCTTTTGAGTATTAATATACTTTGTGTTTGTTTGTTTTAATCGTTTAAATGTTTATATTCAATCATTGGATTCCGCACGTTGATTGAGGATTAGGATTCAATTAGGTCCGAACACAGGGGATCTACACAGGCATCTCGAGTTCTAGGTTGGGGATCGAGTATTGCTCAAAGTATCACCTTGAAAAGGCGTCATCCGTTTTGGTAAATGCGGGAAACTAAACCCTAGGTACATTGGGCCATTTGAAATCCTCGAAAGGGTTGGTCCAGTGGCATATCGATTACAGTTACCTCATGAACTTAGTAGCGTACATCCTACCTTCCACATTTCTAACCTAAAGAAATGTCTGTCTGATGAGACACTTATCATACCGCTCGATGAAATCCAAATTGATGACAAACTCCATTTCATCGAGGAACCTGTTAAAATCATGGACCGTCAGGTCAAGCGTTTAAAACATAGTCGTATTCCCATCGTCAAAGTCCGGTGGAATTCGCGGCGTGGTCCGGAATTCACTTGGGAACGGGAAGACCAAATGCGACTCAAGTATCCACAATTATTCTCAGGCTCCACTCATACCACGACTCATAGCTAAATTTCAGGACGAAACTCTCTTAACAAGGGGAGAATGTGACACCCGCCAAATTAGAACTAGTATCAGTTCCTAATCATAGTATTTGTACATGTAATTAGTTATGTTTAGGGCTAATTATGTGTATCATTATGTATATTGATATATGTCTTTATATATACACACGTACGCGATAGGGTCAAATCATGCATACCTTATCGGATGGATTCCGACTTACCTGGCCGTTGGTGAATCATTTTATATTCTACATAAATCCATTTTTGTGATAAAATGGTCATCATAGGATTAGTATTACTATTTTATAATAATATACTCGAAAAACTTATACGATTAGTATAAAACGTAACGAACGTGAGGAAACGCACAAAATCGAGCCTGATATCCGACAAAACCCAAAAATATATCTTGGTAACTCTATAAGTATTTTAAAAAGTACTTAGTCAATCCAAATAACATTTTCACATTAAAAACATACACGAAAAACTTAATGTTAATTACTACGTTTTAAAACATGCGTTAAACGTTTAAACGACTAACGAGCATAACCCGAACTCAAAGGACGAATCACGGACCCAACCCAAGATGGGTTGGGCCTATTTCGACTCGGACCAGGCCAGGAAGGCCCACGGCCCAAAGGCTAAGCCCAAAGCTCAATTCCTTAACCTAACTATTTAAACCTCATTTTCCCCCTTTCATTATCATTTGATCACACACTTAACCACCAAATCTCTCTCTAATTCCTTGGTTCCAGCCACACCATCACCTCACCCACGACCCTTAGCCTCATCCAAGAACACATAAACAAGATCGAGCATCATCAAGCATCGTTGTACACGTTTTTGACAAGGGAGAAGCAAGAAAACATCAACCGAAGATAGCAGCAGCACTAGTGACTCGTTTCAGTCTTAGATCGACACATTTGTGGTAAAATCTCTTCTCTTTTTCAATAGATCTCCTTGGATTACATACCTAAACATTCTAATGCTACATCTCGGCTCGTTTATTTCCAAGATCAATACAAAAAACCAAAGAACAAAGCTAAAAACCGTTGGACAATGACTTTAACCGCTGGGTAATAACTTAGATCGATTTAGATCGGCCATAACCGAACCATTTCTTGATGAAATCTAACTTTTAATAAGCCTAAATTGTATAATTTTGAGTCTAGTTTTCAAATATGTTAACCTCATGCTCTAACTCAGTCGTTTGCTATTTTTAAGAACTGAAATGATGGTGCAAGGTCAGAACATTTTGACCATAATCTTGACCAAAATAATTTGTGCATATCTCGAGTTATAAGACGAAATAAAAGGTGAATCCAGTTGGAAAAGATTTGTTTTTATGTTAACAACGACTTCTCTTTTGATACATTCAACCATAAATGCGCGATTTATTTTCTAGTTAATTGTTTGTACACAAAAGTGCTAAAACATAACTGATTGACCCTTGCGGCTTTGGAAATTTATTCCGGACAAAATACTAAACTATAGATCATGTAAGAATATGTAAACTAAAGCTAAGATATATATAAATATTTGTAAAAATTATCAGACTCTACATTAGCCATTTGAGTGGTCGAAAAGCAAGGACAAAGTTGAGTAATTTCGGAAAAACATGAACATAAGTGACATTTTTATTTTCGGTTTAAAAATGACACTTGTGGGTCACCAAAGGTCACGAAACTTGTTTTCTATGAGTTTTATAACATAATAGAAGTCGTGTAAAAGTTTTGGGTCAAACCGAGCATTTTTTACCAAAGTTTCATTTTGAAAACTCTAACAGCCCGACTTAGCGTCACTTGCACCCAAATGACACCAGTGACTAACGACAAGTGTCACCCTATGTTCAATTTTAAATTACTAAGCGTCACTTACCCGAGTGACTCTACATACCTGAGTGTCGCCTATAGCGACACTAACTCAAGTGACGCCAACTTATTAAAATCACCACAACAGAGTCAGTCGAGTGACGCCAAACATCCGAGTGTCGCTTATAGCGACACTTATCTGAGTGATGCCATTTAACTAAAAATTACCGTCCAGCGTCACTGACCTAGTGACGCTACCCCCAACCGAGTGTTGCTTCGAGTGACGCTAACAACAGAAAGTTTAAAACCACTTTTCACACTAAGTATCGAATACGTGTAACAACAATCTTACTACATATGACACTACATGAACATGAAACTACCAATACTCAATGGGTATACAAACTTAATAATAATTTCATTTTGGATTATTATAACATAATGTCACCAACGGGCCGCACATGTTTACCAAACACAACGATAACAAACATTGGACATAACTAGTTGAATGAACAACTAGCATGGATGTTCTTTCGAGACATCTACTCATATAACCTTATATGTCTAGGACATTAGAAGGTTACGGATTCGGAGAACCTACTTGCTGATTTTAGCACACGGATATACGTTTATTGTGACAAACGCTTGCTTACAAGACTCATGTGAGTCTCATGGCCCCTTTTTTACTGTTTTTCACTCAAGGGTGGGATACATTGCTCTATTTGTTTTACATATGAATGCAAGTACTAAAACCTCGATATGTACTACATGAGTTTCACACTAATCATTTTTAAAGCCCTCCATAGCATAGTTTGGTAATACTTTTGTAGCGTGAATGTTAGTGTATGGTACCATATGGGATTGACAATCTCCGTCCGGGTTGGAAGCCCGAACTGGTCAAATGGACGCATTATCATTTGTTCATACGAGTGTAGATTAGGCACTCGCAGGGAGGCACCCTCGATCAGGCACTTGATTGTGATCCTGACACCTCAGTTAAGCTCGGACTATGTGCTCATGGCTGTATATACACTCATTTATTTATTTGCTTCGTTGAAAATCATGATACTAAATCTTGCGGTTCATACACATTGCTTTATTATATAAACCTGTGAGCTCACCAGCGGTAGCTGCCCTTTTTAGCATGTATCTCAGGTACACAACAGTAGATTTGGACTGCCCATCAGGATGCATATTAGCTCGAGTCTCCATGCAAAACCTCAGAGATTTCATTGCATTATTAGATTTTGTATAACTAATTATGTTTTTAAATCTCTCATATTACGAACACGAGCTAATGTAACTAGCTAAATTGATGTAAATTTTTGATTTATCAATGTAATGTTTAAAACGACGCATATAGAGTCGTTCATTATATACCTTGTGTGTTTTGATTATTGATTAGTAGCACCCCAAAGTATGCTTCCGCCAAACAGTAAATTTGGGGGTGTTACATAAAAAAATGGAGAATAGATGAACCAATAGGATTGTTCTATGTCAAATACTCATTTTCACCTTTTTTCAAAGTTAAATATCCCACAACCCGTATGTCTAAAAATTATAAAAATTACATATTTGGAATGAGCGTTTTCTCTTCGATTTTAGATCCAACAAGATATACTTTCGAAAAAGTTTTTTGCTTCATTTTTATTGGGTTTTAATGTGAAATCACATGTGATTTAACACTAAAAAATAATCACACCCGCTTATATCTCCGATTAAACTTCTAATTCAAATCATTGATGATATAAAGAGATTCAAACATGAAAACCTAAGTTGTAATTACGTGCGATTCAATATCAAAGTATCAATCACATGTGTTTAAAGGGTAATCAAATACGAATTTCCAAATCATTAACTATAATTATACAATTAAGTAAAAATTAAGTTGAAATCATACATGAATTGTCATATATCGGTAAATTGCTAATCAAATAGCAATTTTTAAATGAAAATCATATGTGATTATATACAAAATCATATGTGATTATATAACAAATCACGTGTGATTAAATCTATAACTAGCAATCAAATGTGATTTTTAATGAAAACTAATGCAAATTTTAATTTTTTATTTATAACTATTAATGTGGATAAATATTAAGTTGTAATCACGTATTAAATAACATATACCATGAATAAATAATCGTGAACAGATATTAATTTTTCATCATAAATCACATGTGATTATATTGTATAATTGGGTAAAAAAATGAAGAAAAAAATTTGTCAAAAGTATAGCATATGACATCTCTAATCAATGAAAAAAATATGACGGTTCCAAATATGTAATTTTTATAATTTATGGACTTACGATTTGTGAGATAATTAACCATTGGGTAAAAATTAAAGTGGATTTTGTAGAGAAATGGAGCAATCCTATTAGTTCTCCCACTCTCTACTTTTTTTCATTCCTAAAAGAACTCAATGTATAAATGAGTAGAGTTCAAATGAGTACATCAATTTTGAGTGATAATGAGAAAACCAATGATATCGTACCATATGTACAAAGAGAATGTTTCACATGTATAAAACCCATTTACCCCCAACATCAATTATCTCACAAATGACAAATCGAAAAATTGTAAAAATTTGCACCATTAAATTAAGCGTTTTCTCCTCTTCGATTTGTCGTCCCTCAAGGCATACTTTTGACAACTTTTTTTTTTCATTTTTTGATGGATTTTACAACTTAGTAACACATGTGTTAGTGATTGATTGTACAATTGATTTGTGGTTAAGGTTAGGGTTTAGGGCTAGGTTTTAGGGTTTAGGATTTAAGGTTAGGGTTTAGCAGGGTTTAGAGTTTAGGGTTTAGATTTTAGGGGTTAGGGTTTAGGGATAGGATTTGGGGTTTCGGGGTGAAACCCCAAACCCCCAACCCTAAACTCTAATCCCTAACCCTTAAACCTCAAACCCTAGACCCTAAACGCAACACTTTAACACATGTGTTAGTAAATATGAAACCCACCAAAAAAGATGGGGAAAAAAGCCGTCGAATGCCTTGGGGGACGGCAAATCGAAGAGGAGAAAACGCTGAATTTTATGGTGCAATTTTCATAATTTTTTGATTTGTCGTTTGTGAGATAATTGATATTGGGAGTAAATGGGTTTTGTACATGTGGATCATTCTCTTTGTACACATGGCACTATATCATTGGTTCCCTCATTCTCACATAAATTTTTATTCTCATTTGAACCCCACCCTAGAAAAATAATAGTCTACACTCTTATTGCATAGACTTCAAAGAATTTTTTTTTTTTTTTTTTGGAAAAGGTATATTTTTGGTAGATTGGTCATTGGTATAGTTAGTATATTACTTTTTGAAACTTGACACTTATTTTCGGACGTAAAGAATACGTTTGTTTTTTATCGAAAGCTAGCGATGAACACTAATAATTTAATACATGAAGTCATCTTGGTCATTTTAGGTGGTAAATTAACGAACCTAGGAAGGGGGAAAATCCACTTATAAGGGATGGACGATAGTGTAGTTGGTCACTGGTAAATTAAGCATGAAAACTGCAATGTAAAGGTTAATTACGTTTGTAAAAATCATAATTTTATCTTATAGTGTAATGGACTACAAAACTTTAACAAAAGAAAAAAAAATTATAGCAAGAATAAAATTCATAATTTACTCATGTAATTAGGGCACACTTAGAGAGTAGACGTAGTGGACGATCGTCCAAAGTCTTCGAATCATAGGGGTTTCAAAATGTGTGTGTGCGTGTGTGTATACTTGATTGTTAATTGCAAAAAGAAAAATGTGTGTTAGTTGGTTCAAAGTTGATTGAGCCGTAAAAAAAAAAAAAAAAAAAAAAGAAAAAAAAAAAATTTATAGCTCAATATAGGAACTCATCTCAACAATAATTCATACGTTTGCTCAGGGCTTACAGAAATTAAGAGACGGTCCTGCTTGTAATGGAGCACATAAATATGGATGGTGATTTTTATCTATATATATTTTTATGTTTTATAATATTGTACGGTACAATACTAGAAAACATATAAATATGAATAAAAAATAAGAATGAAGTGAAATACATCACAAACCCAAAAACGTTACCAAATAATTTCTCAAATCAAAGTATAGATGTATCCAAGAAATTTTTTGGACCCAAATGCTTCTTGGGCTGGTTGTTCTTATGCTGTGTTAGATTAGATACTTGATCTGTCCCGGCTATGAAAGGTGAAAACCTTTTTGTGCCTTAATTTTATAAAAGCATTGCGATACTCTTTTGTTGTCAGGCTATTCTACAAACTTTTTGATTGGAAAAAAAAATCAAATATGATCCTAAATCATCGCATATGTCCCATGCCCAACGTTGCCCATACCAAAGGCCAGCCTAGCTGCGGAGCTGCCTCTCTTTTTTTTATTTTCATGAAAATATTTTAAGAACTCAACTTAATGGGCGCGTTCAATTATAGAAAAATTTCAATTTTTTCTATTTTTCTGAAGAAATTAGAATTGTTTTACTTAAATCTAGAAAACGTTTTTAGTTGTAAGAGTGACGTTTTCCTTTTCTAGGAAAGGCGAGAGATTGAAAACTTAGAAAACCATGAAAAAGAAGTTTTCAACTTTTTGTACTTATAAAAAGAAAAACAAGAATTTTTCTTTTCTTATAAATGTTTGTTAGAAAACTCGAATTTGAAAACATTTTCAAATTCTCTTGTTTTCTTAGAATTTTTCTGAAAAAATGGAGAGTTTTACGTAACTAAACACACCATATATTTCTCATTCCGCTTCTCTTCTACGGTTTATTTGATGTTTGCAGCCAATTTCAGCCTTAGATGAACGACAAATGGCTTGTCAAGATAATCTAAACTCGACTGGCGAATTTTTTAAGCAAATTATGTCCCCAACCAAAATAATGCAAATCTCACAATATCAAAACTATGTATATCAATCAAGAAAGTTGTAACAACAGTATACTCAAATTACGTTGGATGATTCCTACCCGTTGCCCATTTGATAAAAAAAAATGATGATGATGATGATACTAATAACTGTGTTTGCAATTTGTACATTTACAACTTCTGATGCGTTATTGTTTTTGTAAAACATTGTATGCATGTTCTAAATGGTATCTATCGTGGTCAAGATCTCTCGGTGACTTCATCCTAGTAACTGAGCTTTTTGTATAAATCTGTCTCAGAATGAACGGTAGGAGATCTAGTTCGACGGTGCTTCCGATCTTGTTGATTGTTATGGTGGTGTCTATTGATGTCTTTTTTACCATCTTTGATCACTTCCTTCTTTGGACTAGCAATAGGTGATTTCGTGGATATGTTTGGGGCCGAGTAGACAAAAGTACCAACTGGCATGTCATTGAATACTGTTAATGGCTCGAGTGTTTCTACTATCATGCTCATTGTTGGCCTTGCCTTTGGCCTATGGCTAAGGCATTGGTAAGCTAGTTCTGCAGCCTTTTGTGCCCCAATTTCTGAGTACTGACATTCGAGTCTCGGGTCAAGTATCCTGCTGATTTTCCTAGCTCCCCTGAGTTGAGGCCTAGCCCACTCGGCTAGATTTTGTTCACGATTTGGCCGGCTTTTGTCCATCGATTTCCGACCTGTTAGGAGCTCAACGAGCACAACCCCAAAACTATAAACGTCACTCGCTGCAGTCAGGTGACCTAAAAGATCAAAAAAAGAACATATATAAATTACTAAATTTTTATTATGGTGAACATTGTTATTATCTTTAGCATAAGTATGGTGCACAAACTTATAATACAGATACAAAATTCTTTACCTGTCATGAGGTATTCGGGAGCTGCGTAACCATGTGTGCCCATAACTCGAGTTGAAACGTGTGAATCATCTCCCTCAGGACCATCTCTTGCGAGACCAAAGTCCGAGAGTTTAGCAGTGTAGTCCTGAAAGATGAAAATCAAGTTCGATTAGTGCCAAATGAGAGAAACCAAACCAACTTATTGCTGTGGTTTTTTGCATAGCTTGATGCTAGATTGCTAGGTATAACAACATTTTGAATGTAACACATAAGTTATGGTTAAAGAGAGCTTACAGAGTCTAGCAAAATGTTGGATGCTTTGAAATCTCGATATATAACAGGGTTTTTCGCTTCGTGAAGAAATGCAAGTCCTTTCGCAGCTCCTAAGGCGATTTTCATTCGTGTCGACCATGGAAGAGACACCGAGAATCCTGTAAATCAAACCAAACACAAATAAGACTTACGTTCTGTAGTAAAATTAGAGGTGACAATTTTAGACCTATTGGTTAATTATGGGTCAATTTGGTTAATATTTAGGAGGGGTTTGATTTGTTGGGTTTCCTCAAATTTTTTGGATGAGTCTAAATGGGTTTTTCATTATAACCTCCAATTGTGTAACAATTAACCAACGGGTCTAGCGGGTAATTTTTTTTCCACCTCATTTCATTTTTTTATTGTTCACTCAATTTAAAAAAGTTCGGTGAAAACTAGATGGGTCGACCCGACCCGAGACTCATTTGACCAAGACTCATAAACCCGTTTAGATTCATCCTTCTAAATGACTCATCTAGATCCGGACTCATTTAGACCCAAACATATTCAGCCTCATGATCCGACCTGACCGATTCATTTACAAACTACAATTATAAGGGAAGAATATAAAAAGGTAAACCATTGATCCATCCATCGACATATAAGTTATCTTCCACTAATAATAGATTAAAATCAAATATACATAAGTACTACTTAATATAAGCCAGAGATGATCTTAACACTTCTTTAAAAGCTACTGTAGATCTATGACATGTAAATAACATAAATTTTCATTATTTTATGATTAAATTTATTCTATTGTTAATATAACAAAATAATATATAATTTAATAAAATCCTTTTAAACCAGGCCTCGCACTCTCGTTTCTTGCATGACTTTTTCCTTTACGCGTTACCATCACGAAACCATATTTTAAAAATAAACTTATGTCTTATAATATGTGACTTTGTGTAGTTCATTACTACGTAAATTATATCTATAAAATAATTTTTTGTTAAATAAAGTTCGATGAAATATCATTAAAATATCATAACATACATAAATAATTGTGTCTTATACTACTAATTTTCCATGAAAGGCAACGAAATTCGTTATGATCCGAGTACAAATACTTATTCATATCCTAATTAAGAATCACACCTAAGTTGTCGTTATCATTTTACCAATTTATTTAACCCGTAAAGAAATGGAAACTTACTTCGAAAGAGTTGATTCTCTAAACTTCCACGTGGCATATACTCATAAACAAGAAGTCTATGTTCATCTTCACAACAATATCCAATCAACTTCACCAAATGTGGGTGTCTTAGTTGTCCAAGAAATATCACTTCTGTCTGTTAAATAAAAACAGTTAATTCTTAATAACTACTATCTAATAATTTAATACTTAATAACTAATTTAAATTATGTTATATCATTAAAGGAATAATATAAGGTATCTAAAGTTCACATATACATACCAGCCACTCTCTATGACCTTGTCCACCTTCTAGGTCCAAAAGTTTAACAGCAACAGGTTGAGCCTTTAAACCGGGTCTAAGTTTATCATCTATGAATCCCTTATGAACCGGTCCAAACCCACCTTCACCCAAGAAATTGCTTGAAGAAAAAGTTTGTGTGATCACTTTAAGTTCCGCTAAGGTGAAAATATAGAGGTTTGATCCCGCTAGAGAATTCGATATGTCCTCTGATAACATCGAACTACTTAAATCGTTATACGATATCCTCTTAACCGAATTCTTCAACGCAACCGGCTCATCCTTGTTTTTTGTCTCAGATTCATTCGACGAAAATGGTTCTTGGAACTTGAAACAGTTTAACCAAGAAGAAGATTTCTTGATTGTCATTGTAGTTTAGAATAAAGATTTTTACAAGAAAAAGAATGAAAGAATAAATTAATGTTGGTGTTTGGTATTTTGTGTTGAATTTGGAGAGGGAAAATATGATGAAATGAAGAAATGGCTCGAGGGTAGTTTTATAAAGCGAGTGAAGATGGGCCATAGCTATCAAGAATAGTCAACAAAAGTAACTATTTTTGTTGTTTTTTTATATCAAATGATTTAAAATTATAATTGATTTTTATCATGGTTGTATCATATACAGGGGATGGTGGCTTAAGTGGGCAGCAGAGGTATGCAATCTAAGCTTTTGGTTGTGATATATACCTTCGATTTACTTGCATCTTAAGTACACTGCATCGTAATAATCAGTGAAGGATATTGGCATATGTTGTATATGCATCCAAATTTTACGAGCACTTGTTATAATTAGAATAAAATTAATGCGAAATAACAAATAAAAGAAAAAGAAAAAAATTGTTACAGTTTTAGGAAGAAAAATAAGAAACAAACCTTTCGATGAAGATTCAATTATGAAGCATGTGTTTTGTTTTCTAAACGAATAGTCAATTAAGGTGAAATAGTTCTTGTTCTTACGAAAGATTCGATCAATATAAATAGTCAAGACTTTCGGTTTCTTGTTTACTTCTAATTAGTTGCACTCCTTTGATGACAAGAGTACTCTTAATTTGTGTTGTAATCATCTTGAAAAAGTGTTCAGGAATAGTGAAGAATCTAATATTAATACAAATGAACTCTATGTACAATTAAAGATGATTAAACCTTATTGTGCTAGTATAGGAATATTGATATTATACATTATCTAAAATGAGTCGATGACTTTCCTATTGCGAATTGATAACTATTCTCATAATTGTCGTATGCAGAAAGAAGTTTTTCAAAGCTTAAGTCGCTAAAATCATATTTGTGATTCACAATGTCATAAGAAGCGCTTAATGGATGGTCAGTGATAACAGTAAAAAGTAATCTACTACAATATTGATTATAAATGTTTAATCAACAATTTTGCTTAAGAGAATAACTTGTTTTAATGAAGAACGAAAATTGTTAATTTTTAATTAATTGTTAAGTAATGATTTTTTTATTTTTATTTTTATATAATACTTGTAACATTAATGCATTATCTATATATGTGTATTTGAACTTATTTTGTCTATCGAGGATGTAAATTTTAAAATCGCATGTGGCCTCTTAAATTGATTTGCAGGCCTGATAATAATGCATTTTATTCATATAAATTCGACTACATGATAACTTTATGCCCCTTTCAATCGCACTCTTTTATCATGGTTAACAACTAAGGAGGCTTCCAAACATCTATCTGTTATGATGTGTGATACAATAATATATAAGTACCTAATACCACTTTTAGTTTAACTGATTTGAAAAACGTGAGGGGTAAAACCTTGACTTGTATCTTTACTTAACACGTTAAGGTGGGATTTAAATATGGATTATAAAGTTTAGACTCTTGCCACTTGAGACTAATCTTACATGTATTTGTTGAATTTTATTAATGAGTGACGTCTTTTGGTTCATGTATTTTAGTTTTTTTTATTCATGACAATTTATTTATCGCAGTTATTATTGATTTCTATAGCTACAATTAATGTTGTATATCAGGAACCTTTTTAATTTTCTTTTTTCTTAAGTGGGATCGTTTGTAACTTAATGTTGTATTCATGTAATTTGTGTGACGTCAAAAAAAGGTTAGACACGTGTATTCAGATGTTTGCACATTCTATTTTATAAACGATCAGATGTTTGCACATTTATTTTTCAAACGATCTTAAAATTATATATATAAATTTCAGCTGCTAGCTCTTATTATATATTCATAACTGATAATTGATTTTCAGCTTTCAGTGTTCAGAAAAAATAAAACACCCTCAATTAGATGCTAATAATAACTTTTTATATGTATAAGGTAACAACATATTATAGTATATAATTTAATAATTTACTTTCTGTTTAGGATTGGTAACAAAACGTGTTCTACTTGAGTCTTGACGCGAGACATGTATATTGTTAATACGGAGTACGTATTAATTTTCTTTCGGTTTACGACCGTGAATAATGTGAATCTATAGTAAGATTTGTTATATATCTTGTTGATTAACGTCAGTTTTTATATTAGATGCCGTTTATTAAAATTAACTAGCAATATGTCCGTGTAAAGCAACGGGTAATTATTTTTATTTGTGATGTTTGATTGAGTTTTTGATTCTTGACACTTGATAAAAAGAATTACATGTAATACTTAAATTGAAAATAAATATTAGTTAGCATAAATTTTATATGTATGTCATATTTTTGTTAAGTTCTTTTACTTCATGGTCAAATAATTGGTATTAATGGGCTTTTATAATTAGTATGGTAAGAGTAGTTTAGACATTAGACATTGTTGAATACATTTTTTAAGATATTAGTGAAGATGGTTTATATATAGTAGAGATGATCTACATGTGTAATCAATTATAGTGTTAGCTAATAAATTCAAAGAGAGAGGAAAATAGAAATGGTTAATTTAAAGTGTTAGTCCCGAAATCACTATTGTTTAGTGATATAAAATTACAATAAGTAAAGTTTAATTGTAGATCGGGGGTTGAATACAACTAAAAACTTTTTATGATTTTATCTAAGTTATTTATCAAGTTTTTAATTGATTGAACATATGCAAAGTATAACAATTATAGAACAGGGGTAATCATAGATGCAATAGTAGCATAACGGTGAATTTTGATAATCATAAAAACTCACTGAGTATTGATTGCGGAATGGAATAGCCAAAGCTAATCCAAATCAATTATTCAAGCTAATCTATTACAAACTGAGATGAATAATAGTGGACAAACACGCTAACTATTCACTCGCTGCTTGCTGTATTGTGCTTAGACAAACTACTCACTGACTAACAAGTGATTAACACGTACAAACGGAAAGTTTCTAAATACAATGTACTGCTCTATTTATAGTGCAAATGTCCCGCAAATATTTCCTTTAAAACAAGATCTTGGAATGACACGTGTTGCTGCTTGATTGGCTTGATCTCTGATAGACCGATGATTTTGTGGTCCCAATTCTGTTACCTCGAATATCGCGTCTTCCTTAACACCAATTACTTGCTACCACGTAATCCCCAGATATATATAAAGATACGGGAAGCACTTGCTGACGTAAGACTGACTTGCACTTGAATAGAAACTTTATTAGTGTAGTCACTAAAGATGAAATAATCTTTCTCACTCACTGCGAGCTATCGTGCTCTTGTTGAGTGACTTGAATTGAATATCTTCAGCAATTAGCTTTTATTCCGGCAGTGACTTTTGCCTTTATTCATATGAAGATAAGAACTCTCGCTGCAAATCTTGAATCAGCGACACACTAAGTTAAGTTTTAATCTTCCTCAGTATATCAGTTTCCTTGAGTAGAACGAACAGCGACCAGTGAGTACACACGTCAGCAACAGAAGCTTTGACTTAATCATTTCTTTCATTTAGCTTGTTATCATTGAGTTGGTCAGCGACCAGTGACTTAACAATCTCCCCTAAATGATTGTGGTCAAAGCTCCCTAGACAGACTTGTTGCTGTGAAATTTTATAGTCAGTGTTTAAAGATTAAACATTTAGTGACTTGTACTTGTGATCCATTCATTTTTCTTTTTGGATTCTTTTGACATGATCTGAGTTCTGCACTTTGGTTTTCTCAAAAGATCGGATATTATTAAACTGTAAAATTATAAATATTACAAGTAAGATTAGTTACAAGATATCTAATCTATTACAAATTTTACCACAGGCTATTCCAAATTTCCTCTTCTTTCACAACCCCTAGCTCACTAGCTAGCTCATAATTTTTTGTAGAAGAAAGAATCTGAACTGCCTTGCCAAACCTTCTTCCAAAATAGCTTTTCTTATCATTGATTCTTTGGGAAGTAATAAGCTGACTGATCTGATTAGGTGGACTAGCTGTTCATGGTCAATCTTTTCAAGCTCGGATTCTCTCTGAAATTTTAGTACTCCATTAAAGTCTCTGTAGACGAGTCCCTTTTTACCTTCAGTCACTTCAGTACCCTCAATTCTTGGTACACCATCAGGGATAGAAAGATTCAACCTTGATATATATGGAATTCTGTAAATGCTGCTTGTACCTGACCTATACCTTGGACTTGGTGGCTGCACAATCTCTTCACCATGTATGATAGTATCTTCTGGTCTAAGTAGCTGCAATGAAACCATCTTTTGAAACAGTCAGTCAATCTCTTTAAGCACTTCTCTTTTAGCTGCACTTGAGGAGTGACTCACAGCAAGTCTGATCTCATTCCATTCTTCTCTGTGAATTTTGCACCCTTGATCAAGAGCAATGGCCTGAGTCTCTGTGCCTCTGTGGATCAGTAGCTGTTTTAAGACTTGTTCTTTGGTTTCATCAGATAGACTTTGGTAATAGGAGCAGGGTTCGATCTACCAGTCATTCTAGCAGCATATTTCTTTCTATCGATTTCATTCCAAAGTTTATCCGATGATGGCTTATCTCCCCCTTTCTTCTTCAATCCAATGCCTCTTTTCTCATTATCAAGCTCTCGCTGTAGCTCAGATTTTTCAACATCTTCTAGCAGCTTAGCCATATTAAAATCAAACTCTTCTTGCTGCTTCTTCAAAAATATCTCTATTTCTCTTTCCACAACCTCTTCTCCACTTAATTTCAAAATATACTCTATATCAGTATCTGATAACTCCTTTAATCTTTTCTTTCTCTCTTCTTCTTCTTTAGCCTCTGCCTCAACATTGATTTTCAGAATCATTTTTCGCTCTATTTCTTGTCTCTCCCTGATCTTTTTGGCAATTATTTCTTCTTTAGATTCACTGCTGTGAAGGCTCCCTGATGTAGATTCAGGGGAGATAAGAAAAGCTGGGACAAAGCTATCTGGCATTGTGATTTCAGGAGGATGGGTTACTGTTGTTGTTATTGTTGCTTCAGTTGGGTTAATGGTACTTGGTATGGGTAGGGTGATTTGTAGAGTTGATGTTGGTGTTGCTATTGGTATTGTTGTTGTTTGTGTTGCTGTTGTTGTTGTTGATTGTGGGTTTACCTTAGATATGACAAAATCTAATTGAGGCTCTGGTGGTGATTCAGGGATTTCAAGAATTGTTTGTAGCTGATGCATGGTAGCTGATATATCCTCTTCGGTGAATGTTTTCTTTTGGTGCTTGGAGGAGGTGGACCCAGATGTAGGCATTTCGCTGGTCCTTTTTCTTTTCTTAAGAATAGAAGAGATATGTAGTTGATCCTCCATTTCACCATCATCATCTTCTTTCTTATTTCCTTTATCAGCTCTATCATCTTTGTCATCACCATCATTATCATCATCATCTCCCATATCCATATCCACATCATTTTCATTTCCATCATCATCCTCCCTGTTCATCCACTCCCAGCGAGCTAATTCAAAACTCACTGACTCCCCCTCAACCCTAGCTGCCTCATCAGCTGCCCACAATCTGACCTTTTCATTATACATCCTAAGTTCATCAGGATGAAACTCATGGAAATTGACAGCATCAAAGTCATCATCATCAGCAGCATCAGTATCCATATCAATCCAATTAAGTTCAGCAACATCTTCAGCTTCATTTTGCTGGGCGTTCAGCGATAGGTCTCAAGATGTGTCCATCAAAGATAATTTTATTGTGCCACAACATTTCTAGTAACATCTTCTTCAGAGACTTCATCTGAATCATTCTCCCCCTTGTTGCTATGGAATGCTGTAACTAACTCGTGAACAAAGGTAGATGATTTTTGAATATCAGTTCGAAGAGCAGCTACCTCATATTTTGTTTCTAGCTGATGTGATGCGAGGGTAGGCAGTGCAGAGATGATTTTATGGCTATGCTAGATATATTCAACCATAGAGGTAGCCATCTCTTGTTGTTGATCAGTGAGAGTAGTAAGGGTTGCATCATGGGTATGTAAGCTGATTTTTGTGGAGGTGGCCAGCTCAGAGAGTGCCTTTGATTGAGTTTGGAGCCGCTGAGAAGTTCAGATGTAGCTATGATTTTGACTTTTTCACTTACAGCTTCACTCCAGTGAAGGATGGACTGATATGCTGCTGTCAAAGAATAAATTTTATTGGTTAGCTCAGACACATTACCTTTTAAGACATCTCTTTCATCAGTGAGGAGCTTGATGTGTTGTTGAGATGAGGCAATGTATTCCAGCAGCAGCTTGTCTGTAGATGTGGATGGTTGTGGTGATGGTGATTTTTGGTGAGTGTGGTGGAGTTGGTTATGGTTGTGATAGGGCGGTGGTAGTGGGTGGTTCAGCACCAGCTATATTGAAATATTATCACTAGAGAGAGACATTGCGTCCAACTCCTGGATGGGTGATGTGACAATAGTAACTGGTGGATCAGTGGTGATAGGTGAGGGTGAAGGTGCAGCTGCTGCAGAGGTAGTTGGTTATGAGGTGGTGGTGGTGGTGCATCATCTGAAGTAGAGGCCAGAGATTCATTTGGTTCCATTGCAAACAGTTCATACTGTCGAATGAGATTTACTTCCCTACAGCGAATAATATCAGGGGTTTCAATATATATATATTCCTTAGGGTGTCCCATGTGTCTTTAGAAATTTTACACAGTCTAATTGATTCAAACACTTTATCAAGGAGTGACATGCCTAAGTAGATTTTAGCTTGTTTATCTAATCTGACCAATCTTTTGTCCTCATCAGACCACTGTTCCTCTCTCTTTAGAATATCAATTTATGGTATAGCAGGAGTGGTTGCAGTAGCTACAACAGTAGGAACAATCATGGTTGGAATATGAGGACCATTAGCTATAATATTTCAAAGACGATCATCAACAAGATCCAGAAACATCATCATCCGGGACATCCAGGTTTCAATCCTTGAAGGATCAAACGCTGGAGGTTTGGTAGTAGAACCATTTCCCTTTTGATACTCAAACTCAACACAACTGTACTTTAGTGATTCCATTGCAGATCTAGTTAATTGTTTTAAACCAACTCTGCTCTGATACCAATTGTTAGTCCCGAAATCACTATTGTTTAATGATATAGAATTACAATAAGTAAAGTTTAATTGTAGAAGGGGGAGTTGAATACAATTAAAAACTTTTTATGATTTTATCTAAGTTGTTTATCAAGTTTTTAATTGATTGAACATACGCAGAGTATAACAATTATAGAACAGAGGTAATCATAAATGCAATAGTAGCAGAATGGTGAATTTTATTAATCATAAAAACTCACTGAGTATTGATTGCGGAATGGAATAGCCAAAGCTAATCCAAATCAATTACTCAAGCTAATCAATTACAAACTGAGATGAATAGTGGTGGACAAACACGCTAACTATTCACTCGTTGCTCGCTTACTGTGCTTAGATAAACTACTCACTGACTAACAAGTGATTAACATGTACAAACGAAAAGTTTCTAAGTGCAATGTATTGCTCTATTTATAGTGCAAATTTCCCGCAAATATTCCCTTCAAAACAAGATCTTGGAATGACACGTGTTGCTGCTTGACTGGCTTGATCTCTGATAGACCGATTATTCCGTGATCCCAATTCTGTTACCTCGAATATCGCGTCTTCCTTAACACCAATTACTTGTTTCCACGTAATCCCAAAATATAAATAAAGATACGGGAAGCACTTGCTGACGTAAGACTGACTTGCACTTGGATAGAAACTTTATTAGTGTAGTCGCTGAAGGTGAATTAATCTTCCTCACTCACTGCGCGCTATCGTGCTCTTGTAGAGTGACTTGAATTGAATATCTTCAGCAACTATATTTTATTCGGGCAGTGACTTTTGCCTTTATTCATATGAAGATAAGAATTCTCGCTGCAAATCTTGATCAGCAACACACTAAATTGAGTTTTAATCTTCCTCAGTATATTAGTTTCCTTGAGTAGAATGAACAGCGACCAGTGAATACACACTTCAGCAACAGAAGCTTTGACTTAATCATTTCTTTCATTTAGCTTGTTATCATTGAGTTGGTCAGCGACCAGTGACTCAACATAAAGATCTTAAGATTATTTGAGTTAATTGACTAGGTATTTCATATTTATCTAACACCCTTATAACGGGTTTAGACATTTTCTTAACAAAACTTAGAATTTAAAGATGCAAAATTACTAATATATCATTTTTATCAACTCGTAATATATTACAACCATAATCATTAATTAGATAATTAATAAATTAACATACCTTTCATATTAGAATTATGATAAGTCTATTAATCTAAAATGGTTTGATTCATCTACTATTACAACCATGATGATTATGGTTTGATTCTAGTTTTCTGCCTACTTTGGATAGCCCGACTCAGTGGGACAAATCCATTCCCCGTAAGGTTAATATTTTTATGTGACGTTTTATGCTTGATCGTCTTCCGCATAGGCTTAATGTCTCTTTTCGTGGTATGGATATCCCTTCAATTGCATGTCCATTATGTAATAGCAATGTGGAATCCTCTAATCATATCTTCTTCAGTTGTGATTTTGCTAAGGATATTTGGAATATTGTTCATAAGTGGTGTGATACTTAGTTTCCTTATTGTTCTTTGTTAGAGCAGTGGAAGATATGACTCGTGTCTTGGCAAGCGTCTAACGAGAAGAAAAGGCAGTTATGTGTTATTTTTCTACTAATTTGTGGTGGATTTGGAAGTTTCGTAATAGCACCATTTTCCGTCAGCATCCGATTAAGGAATTGACATTTATGACAACATTCGGTCAAGTACCTTCTCTTGACTTCATCATCGTGGTCGTATGTCCTGTAGCTGACTAGATTGGCTCAAATGCCCTTTGCTTGCTTCGAGTAATGATATTAGATGACGTCTCTGAACTTTTTCTTGTGGATGCCTTGTGTTTTCCAAGGTGTAGGGGTTATTAGGATGTTTCTTTTTTTATACTTTTTTTCCCCGAGGCTTGTTTGGGCTGGCATCAAAATCACCCCGGAGGAGAAAACCGGTGGTCAGCCTCCGTGGGTGGGAATTTTTCTCTTGTCTTGATTTGCTGTAATTGGCAAGAGTTTTTTCATCCCTTTTGTTAGCCTCATAGTTAAAGCAGTAACACCCCCAAATTTACTATTTAGCGGAAGCAAGCTTTGGAGTGCTACTAATCAATAATCAAAACACACAAGGCATATAATGAACGACTCTATATGCATCGTTTTACACATACATTGATATCATAAAGTTTTACAATGTATAATGTTTACAAAAGCCCAATAATTACAATGTTTAGAGATTAATCGGCATAACTTAGTTACAAAATATAGTAATGCAAAATAATCTCCCGATGTGTATGCTGAGTCGAGCTATGGGCATCCTGAGTGAACAGGCCTACTGTTGTTGAGTACCTGAGAACACATGCTAAAAAGGTCAGCTAACGCTAGTGAGCTCACAGGTTTGCATAATAAATATGTAAGTAAGTGTGAACCACAAGATTTAGTAATAAGCGTTTGAAATGAATCAAAGGATGTATATGTCTACCATGAGGTCCTAGTCTGCGCTTAACGTGGGTGTCAGGATCACAATAAAGTGCCTGATCGTGGGTGCCCCCAGGCGAGTGTCTAATCCACACTCGTATGAACAAAAGTTAATGCGTTCGTTTAACCAGTCAGTGATTGCTGACCCGGACGAGGATGGTCAGTCCTATATGGTACCATACACTAACATTCACGCTACATAAAGTATTACCAGAACTATGATCGTAGAGGATTTAAAAGTGATTAGAAAACAGCTCATGCAGTATATAGCGAGTTTTGTACTCGTGTTCACGTGTAAAACAAGGTAAAGCATGTATTCCCACCCCTGGGTTTAAAACTGTAAAATGAGGGGCTATGAGACTCACCTGAGTCTGGAGAATTGCAACGAAGTAATATAATGTAATAATATGCGGTGTCCGAAGACCGTAACCTGCTGGGCGTTTATAACGCGCAAGGTTAATACGATGATTAGGTATCTTTAAAGACTACCTTTGTAGTTGTTCATCCAACTAGAATGTCCAAATGATTTTGATTTGGTTGATTTGATTATGTTTTGAAAACGTGTATGGCCCGTTGGTGAATTGTTGTAATAATAAACCTCATTATTATTAATATGATTTTGAAGTGTTATATTTAGTTAGACCTATACCCCGAAATGCTCCCAGCATAGAAGCCTATGGTTCCATCTTGTTAAGAACGTATCCTGATGTGTTTTAAAAGTTGTATCGTATAAGTGTTTGAAGTTACACAAGTTTGACACTTAGTATAAAAATGATTTGTAAACATTCTGTTTTTAGCGTCACTTATAGCGACACTTAGGGTTTATGCGTCACTTAGGAAGTGCCGCATATAATGGAAAATTCTGAAGTATTAGCATCACTTGAGGAAGTGATGCATAAGAGGCGACACTTAAGTAAGTGTCGGGTGTGAGTGTCGGATAAAGGTGTTAAGCGTCACTAGGCAAGTGACGGGTCAAATCATAATTCGATTATAGGTGTCACTTAGGCAAGTGACGCTAGAAGTGTCGGTTCGGAGTGCCGGGTATTGAATCTGCGACACTTAGGCAAGTGTCGGGAAAAAGGGGTTTTATGTGGCACTTAGGCAAGTGACGCAAAAATTAAGGTTTTAAGCGACACTCAGTGTGTCACTTAAGTGACGCATTAAGTGACGCTACGATTCACTGGTCCATGCGACACTTAGGTCTGTTGGCCGGATTTTGAGCCGAAAACGTGTTTTCCGGTTTCCGTTTGACCCGAAACTTTTACCCAACCCTTATTTGGACATTTTGAGCTTATATAAACAACTTTTATGAAAAATAAATGTAATCTAAGAGTTTTTGAGTTTTGTCGGGAATCTTACAAGTTAGCGCGAGGAGTTTCCGGAAAGATGGAAATGTAGATCGTCGCGAGGTGAACGTTTTTCTTCAAAGGGGCAAGATGATCCGAGGTCGTTTGATGGTGGATTTTGGTGGTGGAAGTCTAGTGGTGTTGGTTGGTGGGTGTTTTGAGAGGAAAAAAAGAAAGAGGATGAAGAGAGAGAGAGAGAGAGAGAGAGAGAGAGAGAGAGTGGAAATGAGGGATGGGGAGGGGATCTCCCTCCCTTTTTGGGCAGATTTTTGTGGGGCTCGCCCCTATGTGGGTGTGTCCCAAACCTCGTTCCGTGCGGTGTTCGTTTTCCTGATCATTTAAACGTTTAATTGATTTTATACGCGTTTAAATTTACGTTTTAAAATACGAATGTTTATTCAATATTTTTGCTAAATTATTTACTAAATACTTGTAGTTGAGTTATAAAGTATCTCTTAAATTGCTTTGTTTGTTTGCGCGTTTAACATTTTAATCGTGTTGACGTTTATTTATACGATACGAAATAATTACGAAATATTATCTAAATAATATTTTGGATATAATGGTTGTATTAAATAATATTATATTATTTATTAGAATGGTTCAACAACGTCCGTATTAATTGAACTGAAATCCGTTCGATTTAAAATGAGTATGATTTAATCAAATCGCATAATTGTATATATATTCATCAATATATAATTTGATACATTAATTAGCCTAATCTAGAACTAATTACATGTATTGACAGTAGATTAGGCACTAAACACTAGTCCTAATTTGGCGGGTGTTACATTCTCCCCTTGTTAGGAGAATTTCATCCCGAAATTTAAGTCTGAGTAGTCGTGTGAGTGGAGCCGGAGAAAAGTTGTGGATATTTGAGTCGCATCTGATCCTCTCATTCCTAGGTGAATTCCGGACCACGCCGCGAATTCCACCGGACTTTGACGATGGGAATACGACTTTGTGTAAGCTGTTTGATTTCATGGTCCATAATCTCCACTGGTGTTTCAACAAAATGAAGTTTTTCGTCGATTTGGATTTCCTTGAGGGGAATGATGAGTGATTCGTCGGACAGACATTTCTTTAAGTTGGAAATGTGAAAAGTAGGGTGTACACTACTGAGTTCAGCTGGTATTTGTAATCGATACGCCACTGGACCAACCTTTTCGAGGATTTAAAAAAGTCCGATGTATCTGGGGTTCAGTTTCCCACGTTTACCGAAACGGATGACGCCTTTCCAAGGCAATACTTTGAGTAGTACTCGGTCTCCAACCTGGAACTCGAGTTGTTTGCGTCTCACGTCAGCATAACTTTTCTGACGATCACGCGCGGCTTTCAGCTGTTGTTAGATACCAACGATTTTCTCGGTGGTTTCATGAATGATTTCAGGATAGGTGAGTTGGCTGTCTCCCAGTTCGGTCCAACAGATGGGTGATCGGCACTTACGACTGTAGAGTGCCTCGAATGGTGCAGCTCCAATACTGGTATGGTAGCTGTTGTTGTATGAGAATTCACACAAGGGTAAGTGGTGTTCCCAATTGGCATCGAAATCAAGTACGAAGGCTCGTAGCATGTCTTCCAGTGTTTGGATGGTTCGTTCACTTTGGCCGTTGGTTTGTGGATGATACGCGGTACTCATATCGAGGCGAGTACACAAAGATTTCTATAATGATTGCCAAAAGTGTGATGTGAAATGACTATCCCTGTCGGAGATAATCGAGATAGAAACGCCGTGTCGGGATACGATTTCTTTCAGGTAGATTCGGGTGAGATGTTCCATTCTATCGGTTTCCTTGATGGCGAGAAAATGGGCAGATTTGGTGAGACGATCAACGATTACCTAAATGGTATCGCAACCGCTTGACGTTTTCGGGAGTTTGGTGATGAAGTCCATGGTAATCTGTTCCCACTTCCATTGGGTATGTCAGGTTGTTGAAGTAAGCCAAAAGGTTTCTGGTATTCGATTTTGACTTTTGAGCATATGAGACACTTACTGACGTAGGTGGCGATTTCAGCTTTCATGTTTGGCCACCAATACAGTCCCTTGACACCATGATACATCTTGTCAGATCCAGGATGTATAGAGTATTTGGATTTGTGGGCTTCATCCATTACTAAGTCTCGGAGATTCCCGAAACACAGTAACCAGATTCGGTTTGCGAAATATTTTACCCCGTTGGGTTTGGTTTTGAATTGTTTCTCCATGTTTCGCAAAGCTTCATTTTTCATATTTTCAGGTTTCAAGGCTTCGAGTTGAGCGGTAAGGATTTGAGTGATAAGATCGTTGTGGATTGTAATGCTGAGGGCTCGGACTCGAAGTGGTTTCGGTCATTCCTTTAGACTGAGTGCGTCGGCAACAACATTTGCCTTGCCAGGGTGATATTTGATCTCACAGTCATAATCGGTAAGCAACTCGACCCAGCGACGTTGCCTCATGTTGAGATCTTTCTGATTGAGAATGTGTTGGAGACTTTTGTGGTCGGTAAAGATCGTGCACTTAGTGCCATAGAGGTAGTGTCTCCAGATTTTAAGTGCAAACACTACGGCTCCCAATTCAAGGTCATGAGTGGTGTAATTCTTTTCATGGATTTTGAGTTGTCGGGAGGCGTAGGCGATGACTTTGTCTCGTTGCATAAGCACGTAACCGAGACCTTGATGAGAAGCATCGCAATATACCACGAAGTCATCGGTGCCTTCGGGTAGAGATAGAATAGGTGCGCTGCATAACTTTTGTTTCAGGAGTTAGAAAGCTGACTCTTGTCTGTCAATCCAATCGAATTTCTTTTCTTTTTGAGTGAAGATCATGAGAGGCTGGGCTATCTTTGAAAAGTTTTAGATGAAACGTCGATAATAACCAATGATACCCAAGAATTGGCGTACTTTGGTTGGCGTTGTCAGCGCCTGCCAACATTTGATAGCCTCGATCTTTGATGGATCAACATGAATTCCTTTACTATCTACAACGTGTCCAAGGAATTGAACGGTTCGTATCCAGATTTCATACTTAGAGAATTTGGCATATAACTCTTCGTGTTTGAGAAGTTCTAGAATGATCTTAAGATGTTGCGGGTGTATTTCTTCGTTGCGTGAGTAGATTAGAATGTCATCAATGAATACGATAACAAACTTGTCGAGATATGGTTTACACACTCAGTTCATGAGGTCCATGAATACAGCCGGTGCGTTTGTCAAACCGAAGGGCATGACTTGAAACTCATAGTGCCCGTAACGAGTTCGGAAGGCAATTTTCGGAATGTCAATATCGCGAACTCGTAACTGGTGGTAGCCGGATCTTAAATAAATTTTGGAATAGAAACTTGACCGTTGAAGTTGGTCGAATAGATCATCGATGTGTGGTAGTGGATAACGGTTCTTGATGGTTAACTTGTTCAGTTCCCTGTAGTCGATGCACATGCGGAAAGAACCGTCTTTCTTTTTGACAAACAAGACCAGAGCTCCCCAAGGTGAAGAGCTTGGTCGGATGAACCCTTTGTCCAGAAGTTCCTGTAACTGAGAGGACAACTCTTAAAGTTCGGATGGAGCTAAACGGTACGGTGCTCGTACCACGGGTGCTGCTCCAAGCACAAGATCGATGGAGAACTCTACCTGCCTAAATGGTGGAAGACCAGGTAATTCCTCAGGAAAGACTTCTGGGAAGTCCCGAACGATAGGCACATCCTCAAGTCTCTTCTCCTCCGACTTTTTCTCCATAATGTGAGCGTGGATTGCCGAATAACCCTTTCTTAGATATTTGCGGGTTTTCATACATGAAATGACGTTTAACCTCGTCCCACCGGTCTCCCCTTGTATGGCTAGAGTACCACCAGAGGCGAGGGCTATGCGGACAATTTTATCATAGCACACGATCTCGGCACGATGCTTAGACAGCCAGTCCATGTCGATGATGATGTCGAAACTTCCTATTTTGACGGGTATAAGATCGATTGAAAATAATTCGTCAGCCAGGTTTAAGGTGCAATTGGGTATCACACTATCGGTCTCAATGAGTTTGCCGTTAGTTAACTTTACGACGTACTTAGCATCTAATGCAACAGGTGTGATGTCAAGTAGTGGACAGAATTCATCAGATATAAAACTTCTATCAGCACCAGTATCAAATAGAATAGAAGCAGATAAGTTGTTGATGAGGAACATACCCGAGACCACATTCGGGTCTGGGCGGGCATCTTTTGAGTTCGGGACAAAAGCTCTACCTTTAGCGGTGTTGTTGCTCTTGTTCTTCAGTTTGGGACATTCATTCCTGAAGTGCCCTGGATTACCACACTCGAAACAGGCTCTGGGTTGACTGGTGTTGGAGTTGATGGTAGATTTGCAGTCCTTGGCCATGTGCCCAAATCTCTGACAGTTTGAGCATTGAGTACTACAAGGAAATTCATGGTGACGGCGGCACTTAGAGCAGAAGGGCTTATTTCCAGAGTAGCCCCTTTTTGGTTCAGACCCAGAAGAGTAGGCCTTGATGCTTTCAGGTTTCTTGGATGCGAGGTGTTGTCATTGTTTTTTCCAGACCATTTACGCTTGTTATCCCCATACTGGTTCAGATTGTTAGCAGCAGATGTTCCTCGACGGACCACCTGTGCCATGAGGTTATGTGCCATTCGGACGATAAGGGCGGGGTTGGAAGCAGTGATCAAACCCTGAATGCGTGGGGGAAGTCCCCATATGTAACGCTCGATCCGCTTGTATTCCGGATCAACAAGAGATGGGCACAGCAGTGCCAGTTGGTTAAACCTGGTAGTGTATCCGGTAATGTCATTGCCTTGGGTAGTGAGGTGCCAGAACTCGTGCTCTAGCTGCTAAATCTCATCCCTAGGACAGTACTCGTCCTTTAGCATCTGTTTTAGTTCCTCCCACGGAGTCAAGTAAGCAGTGTCGATGCTCACAGTCTGAGCATAGGTATTCCACCAAGTCAGAGCACCATCCTGAAATGTGCAGGTGGAATACTTGACCTTGCAGTCCTCCGGGAAGTTGTATATGCGGAAGACTGACTCTACTTTCTCAAGCTAGCGTAATAATCCGATGGCACCCTCGGTGCCTTTGAAGTTCAGCGGCTTGCAGTTCTGAAAATCTTTGTATGAACAGGGCCTAGGTTGTGGCCCGTTGGCAGCCGTGTCTTCGCTACCAGAACTTTTTGTTCGGGTAGCCATGGCTTGAGCCACACTCTGGGCGATGAGCTGGGCGATGAGCTAGGTGATTTCGGTATCGTTGAATATGTATCGCCTTGGAGGCATATTGCTGAATCAGGAAAAAGAACAAGTGAGATGTTTGTAGGACATTATGATGTATCACCGTTGTATATGTGGTGAAATGTACAATGATAACACAATATGATAATCATTATCCATTTAGATAATTAAATTGGATACAAGGCGCGAGTTCCAAAAGATACAGAACATCAGGGTTACAAAAGATGTCGGGAATTGTTACATCCGGTTGAATTACAACGATTTTACATAGATACTAGAAAAGTTATAAGATAAGGCTACACTAATCTAGACGCAGGTTAATTTGTTCCATTAATGCGACAAGATGATCCACGGTGTTTGGAAGGTTGTTGGCATGTCGGGCGTTGTCTTCTGCCAAGACTAGCCGTTGCACTAGACCACGGGCGTACTCTTCAGTATCCCGCAAGTGTTGCTCACATTCTTCCATTCTGTACCGTAAAAGTGCGGATTCCACGGCTAAATCCATCACTTTGTTGTAAAGGACGCCCATGTTGTTAACAGTGTTCTCATGGTCTTCAGCAACATTATTGATACGTTCCATTGTTGTGAGTCTCCAGTGCTCCCGAGTTTCCTGGAGTTCGATGTCCATATCGCGTAGTTTGTAACATCCATTCCTCGGGTTTGGAAGTATTTTAATATTTTCTGACTGTGAATTATTATTTAATGTGTCAGAAAATAGATTCGGTAGTTTACTTGAAAATAAATGGGTAAAAGAGTCGAATAATTTATTGTGACTAGTAAATTATTAACTGTTTTAATTTAATTCAGTTGACGGTAATATAAAATAATGTTTCCCCGTAAATGGTTTTTAAGTTCCAGATAATGATAAGTACGGGGAATTAAATTTAAACACTTATATGATACATACACATGTTTAAGTCGGTTTCTTTTCTCAACTATATACATACATACCGTACGTACATACTAACACAGGAAACCCTAAATCAATTAACAAGATTATGAAGGAACATCAAATTGAAGTTGTTAAACATGAATTTAAGCTTCTATCATCATCATAATCAAGGTATGATCACATGTTCTTCATTTTCCATAACCTAGATATTGGGGGTTTTGGGGTTTTTGCTAATTGGTAAGTTTAATCCGAAATTAAGGGTTGATTTTGTGAAATTATTGTTAGTTAAGCTTGTTATTGTTGATTACTAACAAGATTCAAGCTTACGATTATAAGTTTATGGTGATTCTTAGGATTTATGATGATTTTGATTGGTTAATGACTTTAATCCGAAATTAAAGTATGAAATTGGTTAAGTTAGTGTTAATAACTGTTTATAAGATGGTTAGTAATCTTAATTTAACCTAGAAGTGAACTGAATTGTAGTTTGAATTGTTGTATTCTTACTATTGAATGGGGATTCAAGCTCACAATTGTGGGTTAGTAAATTAGTATAGGTTTTGGCATGAAAATGGAATTGATTGAGGTTGGTTAAGTTGTTTGATGTTAATTTATCGCCATATGATACTCCTTTAAGGTTAGAAACTTGACTTGGTTGATTTGGCACTTGAAAGTTGTAAAATTTAGAAGTTAAATCGTAATTGAAAGTGCAAGGTATTTTGTTGTTGCTGCTGCTGTGAATCTGATGAACAAGCCGGCGGCTTGATGAGCCAAGCCGGCGGGTTCTGTGTTGGGTTGGCAAACTGGCGGGTCAAAGACCCAAGCCGGCGGCTTGAGACCTTAGACCGGCAGGTCCTAGACCCCAGCCGGTGGCTTCTTTGGCCAGTCCAACATCCATTCCTAATTGTTAATGTTAATATTAATTTTATTGTTATATGATATAACATTGATAGACCAGTAGTAGTACATGATAATAGTTGTGTTGTGATTTATAATACGTGATTAGGAACTTTTAATTGTGATATCAATTGTATTAATTTCCTAGCATTGTGAATTGATATGAGTTAAGTGTTAATGGTCTTGGTTACTAACTTATATTTGATTTATATTCTTAGGTTACGAGAAGACTCAGTGACATTAGACTACTGAGTGGACAACTGAGGTGTCGGTGAGTGGATCTGTAATCCTCAGTATAATTTACTTGTAACAGGTTTGGTTACAACGGGTAATCGTATTATTACTGCTTTTGGTTTGCCATGATTAATTTGGTTTGATAGTAATAATACTGTTGATAGACTGTTTAGTCTAATATGTTGACCTAATCTAGTATGTGAATATGTGATCACTTGATATTTGGCCTTCGGGCATGTGTGTATTGAGGTCAACATATTGGTTGGGTTTGGTTACTATTGTAAGATGACAGGAATTTCCTTGTACTTATCGTTAATGGGAAATTAGGTCGTATGAAATTAGTACCAAACTATCGGTCTCGTCCGTTATGGCCATACGGATATGTACAATAAGTGTTCTTGAGGAATCCCCGGTGATATCGCGTAAAAAGTCATGTTTTTACTACCGATATCTCTCTCATTCTAGAACAATTTTTGGCATTTTAAACTCAAAACCAATACAAATCAATGATATTATGCCAAGATGGTCAAAACAAGGTTGCACGATAAAAATCAAGCAAAACGGGTGAAAAACGAAGATTCCGCACACGTTTGAAGATTCAAGGCATCAAAATGAGATTTCAAGACAAAAGTGCCCATCATCAACATCCATCTCACCTAAGATGTTCATTTTCAAATTACGAATCCAACAGAAGAAGAATCAACAGAAACGGATAAAGAATGAAAATTCTACGCCCGCCGGAAGATCCAAATGATTCGTACGCAATATCTGGAGATAGGAAACATATTTTTGGGATATCTTTATATCAAAGTCTTCTTTTTTGAATTACGAATCCAACGCAAAAAGAATCAACACAAACGAACGCATAACGAAGAAGATACGCGCGAATTAAGTAACGCATCGAAAGACGACGGATCGGAGCGGGTGGCAGCCAGCCGCCGCCGGCCAGCCACCAGCCGCCGGCGGCCTGATGGTGGGCGGTGCCGCCTCCCCTACCCCCGTCTCTTTTGCGCTTTTCCGTCCTTGCGTGTACCCGGTGCACCACCTTTCGCTACTTTTTCGTACCCGGTGCACCACCTTTCGCTACTTTTTCGTATCCAGTGCACCACCTTTCACTCTTTTTCTAATGTGAGCCTAGGGATGCTAACGTGAGCCACTTTTCACTTATAAATAGCAGCCCCTAGGCCTCATTTTAACACATACTCAAAATACACTCCTACATTCTAATACACTCACATACTCCTTTTCCATTTCCACTTTCTCACTCTAGAAATTCACTTATAGTCTAGAATTATTGTAATTAATCTTCGGATTAGTATATAGGCTAGAACGAACGTTAGGAGGTTTGAAGATTCATCTTTGTACGTGTAAACGAGTTGTCAATCATAATAATACGCTGCTACGCATTTATTTCCGAGTGATATCTAAACCTTTGTCATACTTGTTTTATTCCATATTTTAAATATGTGTTATTGCTTGGTATGTGATATATTTGTTGCCATGAATTGCGAGTAGTTTATTATTGTGGTTGTTGATGATGTAGATAATTATAAGTAAGGATGACATTATATAATCAATGTATGACAATCGTAAAGAGATATGACGGCCCCTATTCGACTGTTTATCCGATATAGTACTGGAAACGCTTTGAGGCGGAGTACAAATGTATGGAAGTCGGTAAACGACCGAAGGTAGTTATATCCCTGGAATCAGCTCTCGTTTAATAGTTGGAATCCCGAAGGGGTAATACAACTTCACAACTAACTGGTATATCCTACGAAAGTCAAAACACTATAAAATGATGTTCGTGAATTACGTTCAGATAAAATAGGAATTAGTAACCCTTGTAGCGTCAAGACTTTATGAATTCAAGTTTAATTTATGGATTACCCTTTCTGTTTATCCACGTGACTACAACCTAGTAATTAGGACCTGATCAACCTTAATTATGGTAAGTAGTTATCTGTACCCATGACATGCAATATGTAAGATACATTGAAACCACTCGTTGTATATATTAGGTTTACATTTCTGCACTGCTTTACATTTAGTTAGATAGAGTGTCGCTTTCACTGTCAATTACTCTCGACCGCATGTTGATGTGAGAAACTGTGGAACTACTACGTAAAGTACACTGTCTATCATTGAAAGGCATGGTCCGCATATGAGACACGTTTTAACAAACTGCGAATAATCTGGGGATGTATAACTGTTTGAAAAGGAGAGATTTGAATCATAAGTCGAAGTAACTAGAGCTTAAATGAATGATAACAGGATTTCGGAATAAGATCAAAGTCGTAATCTTTAAAACACCAAATCTTATAAAATCGGCGGTCTAAACATACAAAGTTATTAATCTGCATGCTAATAGAACAGTAAACTATCTTAGGAGTTAAGAACAATCGGACCTATGAGACGATACGCTACTGATTCATGAACCTCGGTATAAAACCAAAATAGGTTGCTTATCTTTCAACTAGATAAGTATTGGAAGTTTGCGTATTGCTCCGATCAGAATCATGATAACCTAGTTCCTAGTGACATGCCAATGGGAAATCGAGTTGGTAGGGTTCTAGATTTTACACCTAGTAGTTTGGTTGCCACATTAGTATCATCCCTATTTATTCTGTCATCTCAAAATATTAATTATCGAAATCTCAACAATCACATATTTATCTTTATCTGCGTTCCTGTACTTTAATTTCCTGCATTTTAATTACTTGTCTTTATTTAAAACCCCCCAAACCTACCTACTTTGTCCCATCTTAGATACTTCCCTACCGAAAGTGCCAACTTTAATTGCCCACACGTTTGGATTCATAGAACGATCTTAGGTTATACTTACCGCTTACTAACCAGAGTAAGTAGTACATATAATTTAAGCCCCGCTAATAATAAATTTTAAAACCCCAGTTGGCGCCCGATTAGTTACCATCAACAACACCGACGCTTTTGGGTGCTATCTCAAGAACCACCGATCCTCATTGTATTGAGATGTTATCTCATTGATATTATGTGTTTACTGTTGGTATTCTTGGCTGAAGGTTTCCCCAAGAACCATCGATCTATTGTGATGTTATTTGTTTACTATGATTTGTTGTAAACAAGGTTGTTATGCTAAGTTAGGCTGTTGGTTATGTATTCACTCACTTAGCTTTGAGCTATCCCCACCACCCCACTTCTTGCAGGTTATGGTTTTGATATAACGGGATTGTCAAAAAGTTATTCGGGACGGAATGTTTGACCAGGCTTACTCTGATATTACTTTGATAGCTTAAAGTTGTATTTGGAATTAAATAACACCCATTTTAGATATACTATAGTTTTTGAAATATTATGGTTTAGTTACTTAATGTTCTATAACTTAATGGTTAATGTTTGTTTGGACTTACGCTTCCGATGTAAAATACATTTAAATAATGTTGTAAAAGATAGGGTGTTATATAGTTGTTGCTCGTGACGGTGTACTCTGGCAGCCAGAACAGGTACAATGAAGTGAGCAGGTTCTTGAGTATAGGGAGAGACGTCCATGTTGGAAAGTCCTCCATTCAGTGTGGGGAGTTGGATTCCTTCCTTATCCCTCCAGGTGTTAAGTCGGTTTGATAAACATCGCCATTGGCTAGTTGTTGTTTGCCTTTGGGACTGGTTATTGAGTTGGTTTTGAACAGGGTATGGGCTAGCTCGAGGAAACCCAGTGTTCCTCCTAGCTAACCTTGAGTTTTGTGATTCGTACGGATGAGAGTGTGACGAGTTTGGTGGCGTGTTTGCCATTTCTGAGACAAAGCGTTAGAAAGAATGAGGCTTACATTCGTATCGTATATAATATAGCCTAAAGTTTATAAAGAGGTCTAACTATGTATATATATGTATATCACATAATAACCTATTGAGTGTCTAGCACAGACATGTTTGAGTCCCGGTTCTCTCGAGGTCAGAGTCAACTAGTGTATCCCTGTTCAACATAACCGTTTCAGCTCTTATATCATCTTCATTTAATTATACATAGTTGATCAGGCTATGTTAAATTAAACCCATATGATGTAATCCCTGAATCAATCATGCCTAATAAGGAAATACTGCCTAACGGTCATAGTCTAGGCCCACTAAATGCAACCTAGTTCACTATAAACTTAGGCTCTGATACCAATCTGTAAAACCCCCAAATTTACTGTTTAGCGAAAGCAAGATTTGGAGTGCTACTAATCAATAATCAAAACACACAAGGCATATAATGAACGACTCTATATGCATCGTTTTACAGATACATTGATATCATAAAGTTTTACAATGTATAATGTTTACAAAAGCCCAATAATTACAATGTTTAGAGATTAATCAACATAACTTAGTTACAAAATGTAGTAATGCAAAATAATCTCCTGATGTGTATGTTGACTCGAGCTATGGGCATCCTGATAGAACAGGTCTACTGCTGTTGAGTACCTGAGAACACATGCTAAAAAGGTCAGCTAACGCTGGTGAGCTCACAGATTTGCATAATAAATATGTAAGTAAGTGTGAACCACGAGATTTAGTAATAAGTGTTTGAAATGAATCAAAGGATGTATATGTCTGCCATGAGGTTATAGTTTGCGCTTAACGTGGGTGTCAGGATCACAATAAAGTGCCTGATCGTGGGTGCCTCCAGGCGAGTGTCTAATCCACACTCGTATGAACAAAAGTTAATGCGTCCGCTTAACCAGTCAGTGCTTGCTGACCCGAACGAGGATGGTCAGTCCTATTTGGTACCATACACTAACATTCGCGCTACATAAAGTATTACCAAAACTATGATCGTAGAGGACTTAAAAGAGATTAGAAAACAGCTCATGCAGTATATAGCGAGTTTTTTACTCGTGTTCACGTGTAAAACAAAGTAAAGCATGTATTCCCACCCCTGGGTTTAAAACTGTAAAATGAGGGGCTATGAGACTCACCTGAGTCTGGAGAATTGCAACAAAGTAATATGATGTAATAATATGCAGTGTCCGAAGACCGTAACCTACCGGGCGTTTATAACGCGCAAGGTTAATATGGTGATTAGGTATCTTTAAAGACTACCTTTGTAGTTGTTCATCTAACTAGAATGTCCAAATGATTTTGATTTGGTTGATTTGATTATGTTTTGAAAACGTGTACGGCCCGTTGGTGAATTGTTGTAATAATAAACCTCATTATTATTAGTATGATTTTGAAGTGTTATGTTTAAAAACGTATCCCGATGTGTTTTAAAAGTCGTATCGTATAAGTGTTTGAAGTTACACAAGTTTGACACTTAGTATAAAAATGGTTTGTAAACATTATGTTTTTAGCGTCACTTATAGCGACACTTAGGGTTTATGCATCACTCAGGAAGTGCCGCATATAATGGAAAATTATGAAGTATTAGCGTCACTTGAGGAAGTGACGCATAAGAGGCGACACTTAAGTAAGTGCCGGGTGTGAGTGTCGGATAAAGGTGTTAAGCGTCACTAGGCAAGTGACGGGTCAAATCATAATTCGATTATAGGCGTCACTTAGGCAAGTGACACTAGAAGTGTCGGTTCGGAGTGCCGGGTATTGAATCTGCGACACTTAGGCAAGTGTCGGGAAAAAGGGGTTTTATGCGGCACTTAGGCAAGTGACGCAAAAATTAGGGTTTTAAGCGACACTCAGTGCGTCACTTAAGTGACGCATTAAGTGACGCTACGCTGCACTGGTCTATGCGACACTTAGGTCTGTTGCCCGGATTTTGAGCCGGAAACGTGTTTTTCGGTTTCCGTTTGACCCGAAACTTTTACCCAACCCTTATTTGGACATTATGAGCTTATATAAAAAAAAATTATGAAAAATAAATGTAATCTAAGAGTTTTCGAGTTTTGTCTAGAATCTTACAAGTTAGCGCGAGGAGTTTCTGGAAAGATGGAAATGTAAATCGTCGCGAGGTGAACGTTTTTATTCAAAGGGGCAAGATGATCCGAGGTCGTTTGATGGTGGATTTTGGTGGTGGAAGTGTGGTGGTGGTGGTGGGTGTTTTGAGAGGAAAGAAAGAAAGAGGATGAAGAGAGATAGTGGAAATGAGGGATGGGGAGGGGATCTCCCTCCCTTTTGGGGCAGATTTTTGTGGGGCTCGCCCCTATGTGGGTGTGTCCCAAACCTCGTTTCGTGCAGTGTTCGTTTTCCCGATCGTTTAAACGTTTAATATTTACGTTTTAAAATACGAATGTTTATTCAATATTTTTGCTAAATTATTTTACTAAATACTTGTAGTTGAGTTGTAAAGTATCTCTTAAGTTGTTTTGTTTGTTTGCGCGTTTAACATTTTAATCGTGTTGACGTTTATTTATACGATACGAAATAATTACGAAATATTATCAAAGTAATATTTTGGATATAATGGTTGTATTAAATAATATTATATTATTTATTAGAATGGTTCACTAACGTCCGTATTATTTGAACCGAAATTCGTTCGATTTAAAATGAGTACGATTTAATCAAATCGCATAATTGTATATATATTCATCAATATATAATTTGATACATTAATTAGTCTAACCTAGAACTAATTACATGTATTGACAGTAGATTAGGCACTAAACACTAGTCCTAATTTGGCGGGTGTTACAAAAGCGCTCGGGAGGAATCTAGATTATGTTCTTTGATGTATTTCTAGATTTGTATATGTTTGTTTCAGTTTCTAACTCCTTGCTAGATTCTTTTACTGTATATCTTCAGCCGTTAAAAAAATAAACATAAACATCAGTGAATCATTTCACTATCATAATAACTATTATATGAAAATAATCGGTGATACACCAACATCATTTATAATAAACATCAAATTCCGCCGCTTAGCGCGGATATCTTTCTAGTAATCAATAAAAGGGCTTTTGAATTTTCAAAGGTTAAACATTAAGTCAACACATCTAAATCCATTATTTGTCAACTCATGATTCGGAACATCAATTAATTATAAATCGTGACTTGATTTAACTTGTAAGAGTCACTATTTTACATAAAATATACATTTGTATATATATTTTTTATGATTTTTGTTCTTAGAAGAAGTATTTCATGATGAGAGTCGATAGTGAAGTCGTTAACGGACAATCAAAAAAAATGTTTCGTTTAAAATAGATTATAGTCATTTCTTTTTCTATGTTATTTTTTATTGGTTTATTACATTACACCAAAAGTTTGTCTTAATTTTTGAAAAAATTTAGTGTCTGTAACAACCTGTCCCACATCGGTATGAGATAAAAAGTTTGAGTCTCTCTTATAAGTCTAAAGTTGTGACTAATGGATACAATCCACCATGGTTTTAGTTGAAACCTAAATGTATCCGGTTAGTCTTGCTTTCAGCTTTGCAGGGGCGTTATAGTATCAAACAAGACTCGGAAAAGTCAAACAGGACTCGTGAGAGTCAAAGTCATATAAAAGGCGGGTCCTAGTCCCCTCATTTTCCAGATTTTTTACTCTAACTCGTAAAAGCAAGCTGGTAACTCCTAAGATTCTTACAACTATGCCTATCCCCTTGAGTTTGGTACTCCTATATAAGTTACTCCGTTATTATAAGTAGGAGTATATAGGTAACGTAACTCTCATTTGCGAGATATTAATTTGTAGTATATATATATATATATATATATATATATATATATATATATATATATTTGTATCTAGAACAATATTTTAGATCCAATAGCAAAACTATTTATAACTGTATATGTATTTCCTATCAAACTTGTTCAACTGGGAATTAAAATTTAAACTGTTTGATTTGACTTTGTATCTACTAGTAACAATTTTGAATAGGTGCGTTGGAAGTATTGTCGAAAGCGGGAGGTATTTCCAAACAAGCCACCGATAATATAAGCTATTTCCAATTTAAATTTACGTGACGTGTTTCAGAATCGCATGTTTGACCCAATTTTGTCCTGTTTGTAGTATCATAGGATTCATAGGTAGTAATTTGCAAATTAAAAAGATGGTTTTTGTTATCTTGTACGAGATTAGTTAATTAGTTGTAACATTTTTGTTTGCTTCTAGTCTTAAATTAATCACGTTACTATATAACATCAATTAGTACATTACAATCCAAATAATGAGTATTGTGTGGAACTCAATTAGAAGTGAATTTTAACATGTACTTGCCTTTTAACATTTTGGGATGAATTACATATTTTTCCTACCCAAAATAACATATATATATATATATATATATATATATAGACTTTACATTAAAAGTATCAAATACTACACCCAAATCATTATTTTAATAAATTTAAAATTGAAAAATCTCGAATAGTTATTCATTACTCACCTAATAACAATAATATTCTTACTCCTTTTCTAAAAGGAGACAAACTTGCTAAAAAAATTTACACTGTCGATCAATATAATAACTTCCTTCAAAATTCAAGGCTCTGTTTTACTAATTCATAATCGATTCATGTATTCAACCTCCTTAATAACCAAAAACCTATATGGAACAAAGTTTAACGGTGAAAATTCATACCATTCGTTTTGCTCTTAACTATCTCTCTCTCCCTTTTTTAACTTAACATGTTGTCTTTATAGATTAAAAAGAAGATTGGTGTACAACACATATTTAATCGTAACAAACGGAGTAAAAAACTAACTTGAATACATAAAGTGTAGCATTATCTTTAATAAATTGTCTTTTGCTATCGATTCACATACTTGGGTGAAGTTTTGGTCACGATATGTTGGCTTTAACAATACGTTGTTGATAACAAAGAAAGGAAAATATAAATAAAATCAACTAGAAAAGAAGCAATATATATAGGGAATATATCATCATATGATATCATCATACCATCATCATAATTCATAATATGTGTACATTTGTGTATTTATCTAACCAAATCATTAGTTGAATGAGTTATGTTAGACAAGTCAATAATGTAAAAGAAAAGGGATGTAATATGACTAATACCCAAACCCGGTTTATGTTTTGGTAAACAATTTTTGACATTTAGCCATTCACATCAAACACTTGACTAAGACTTTGTATTTAAATTTTTAATTTTATATTTATATATTCTAGAAGCTTTTACGAACTCCTAATGTGATTATGGACTTATGGTTTACACCATTAGAGCACGAATCTTATATCTACATCTTTAGCTTTTATAAAATAAATAACATAATTTAAATTTAATGGTAGAGAGTAGGTAAGTGGGTCCTTTATGATGTTGACTTTTATAGTTTTTTTAGTTAAATCCAAATGTTGAACTCATAAAGTCAAACGGGTTTTTGGACGCCATTTAATGAGTTTTCATCGCTTTGGTTGACGTAGCCCACAAATTCGATTTGGTCAATCAGACGCTAGTGACTTATATAAAAAAAATCATCAATTTTAAATGAAATTGCTCAACTTGTGCTATAAAGGTGTAAAATTGTGTAGGTGGAATCACATTAGGAGTTTGTGAAAGCTTCTAGAATATATATAAAATGTAACATCCAAATACAAAGTGTGTATAACGGGTACAAGAATCAATTTTAAGTGATTCTATTATTCCTTAATAAGTAAATTTGTACTTATTTGCATGTAATAATATATATAATTCCATATTCATTGTTAGTGGTAAGTTCTGCATAATTTGTGTGTTATAAACGTATTGGATTACAAAGTTTCTTTGTTAGTGGTAAGTCGATGATAGTAGTGTATTATTTATCTTCTTGTTCGACTGATTTGTCATGATGTTGATCGAGGATTACTAGGTTATCCTCACTAAGAGCGACGACCAGAAGACATGATGAAGAAGGTGAAGAGGAGAAGTAAAGTGAAAATCGGTAAATATTGGAGTATGTTTTATGTACATATGGAGTTGCATATGTTTTTTGAGTTAGAGTTTATAAAAGGTTGACTCACTCCGTCTCATAGAAATTGTCCATCAATAAGTTTTATTTGAAATAAGATAGGTTTAGGAAATATAAGTTTTATTTTTTTATACTGAGGAAGTATATGTTTTAATGAACATTTAAGTATCCATTTCCATGATAAATTTTAATTAACGAGAAATTCATGTATAGTTAGGCATATAAAATAAATTTTGTATGTATAAGAAATTTTAATCTATCTACTTTTACTAGGGCAATGGCTATAAAAAAAAATTGGATTTATTATATTATTATGACATTTGGTCGAAGGTATTAGAGGTTGAGAAATAAAAAGATAATGAACATTGGTGTTTGATTTCATATAATGCAATTTTATTACAAATTAGTGTGTAATCACTCATTCTCCGCCATATTGAGAGCAATGAGTACATATACATTTTAATAAGTTAGCCTGCTAACTTGAAAACTCTCCGTCCAGATTAATTTTTTGGTTGGGATCGGGTCAAGATTAATGGGTCTACCGCTAACCTAAAAATAACCATCTATATTGACCCACTTCACCCAAAAATAACACAAAGTTAAACCATTTCAATCCATTAACCTTTTTATCAAACCTGTTTGATCCATTTGCCAACTCAAAAGTAACTCATCTGATTCGACACATTTGACCCTAAACCAACATGCTAATTCATTAATCCAATTTCACATGTTTACCTAAACGGTGACAGGCTAAGTACTTTTACTATTGATATAGTAACTTAAAATCTTTGCTAAAAGATACTTCCTCTTCCTATGTAAACATAAAATAGATCATGTGTGCGCATGAAGAAATAAGAAAACAAAAAAAGAAGAAGAAGGTAATTTCAAGTAAATTACATGCACAAGCGCATTACTTAATCAACTCATTGCGTAGCCCACTTGTTAGGAAATAAATACTCCATTCACAATTAAATAATTAATTATCGGATCAATTACTTTAAATTAATTTAATTTAATTTAATTATAGTTTAAAATATAAAATATATATATGTTGACCGTGTAATTGGAACAGCTGGAGCCTTGAGATGTCTCACACCACCTTCGTATGTAAACCCCTGGAAGAACCTTCTTTGCCTATCACGTTTTATTATTGGTAATAACGTAATATAAATAAATAAATAAATAAAATCAATATTTTTGATCAAAAAAATCAATATTTGAGCTTTGCTATAATTGTACTAATCACACATATATTATGATTATGTTCATATCAAATCAAAATATATATATATATATATATATATATATATATATATATAGTAACGGGATCTAAAAAGAAGAAAAATTATGTGGAGAAGAGGGAGAAGCAATATGATTCAGTATTTTTATTACTATGATTCATTTTTTTATTATTATAACTTATGTAATAAAAAATTGAATCATAGTAATAAAATACTGAATCAATATTGCTTCTCCCTCTTCTCCACCTAAATATCCTTCTCCCTTGATCCTAATCCTATATATATATATATATATATATATATATATATATATATATATATATTTTATTATTATGTGTCGATAATTTAATAAAAAATCATGATCAGTTGAGATACCTCTTGATATTTTATTTATCAATTTATTTATGCTCGATCGTATCCTCTTTGTTTCAAATTGATTATATAAAGATATAATACTAGTATAATTATATACTGGTTTATTGACTCGCGGTTACGCGTGATACATCATTTGGTTCTACAAAATTAAGAGTTAGAAGTAATAACAGTAAAATAATGTAATGTTTTGAGTGATATCATAATTGGTGATATGACGCCGAGTTATACAATAAGTATATAACTATTGTGTTGCTTTGAGGGCGTAATACAAAACCAACTGTAAATAAAAAAGATATCAAGTTAATGATTGTAACTTATAAAGATTGACTTAGAAAGTAAAATTGTGCCAAATCAAATAGCATAACGATAATGATTGTAACTTGTAAAGTAAAATTGTGCCAAATCAAATAGCATAACAATAATATTATCAGGTGATACCCTTTAATAAAAACGAAAATAATTTTTGAGAGCTATCTACTACATATGACTTCTAAGGCACAATTTTAGCATCTCGGTTTTATTTAATATTACTGCCTTCGCCTTTGCCTTTCTATCACAAGGTGATGCTAAATGACCCACTTGATAAAAACTCTTGTCTTGTGGTCTAGGTTTAGAACCTGAAACATTGCAATGAAAGAATTTGTGTCAATGATAGATGTTCATCACACGTTATTGTTCAACTATCTTAATACCTTCAAAATACGTGTCAAAGAATTTATACAGACACGAACTATTAGAATATAAAAACATTTAAAATACACACGAATATCTGCCTAAAGCCCTGGAAAAGCTCTTAAGAAAAAGCCTTCTTCTGTGATACAAACAAATAACACGCCCTTTTAATCATTCTTCTTATTGAAAAGTCAAAACATATCATATTCAAGACCCGATATGTTACACTATCCGCTTGAATTTCAAGGTTTCGTGCAAGATAAAAGCACCTGCTCAAAATCATATACAAAAGGAGACAGGTATAGTAGGTCGGCTCCTCGTTAACTTCAAGCACAAGTTTAACATAAATGAAGCCGATAATAATTTTTTTCATAGGTTTTTCTAGAGCTTACTAGCTCTGTGATTGGACAAATTGTTACAGATTTAAATCATTAAACATTTATACTAATCAAAACGGGTCATGTCAACCTGCTTGTAATTTCTAAACACTTTTTGTCTAGATATTTTAGTTTTATTAGGAAAACTATCGTGTTATATAAGACTTCAAAAAAGCAGTTCCTTCAATAAAACTCTAATAATTTTAGTAAAACGATATAGGTATTGTGCATGATAATTACACCTTGCTTGATTTTTGACCCATTTCTTAATGTTTTCAAGCTATCTTTTTATATGTTTTTGATCTATTTAACCCGAATGGACTCACAATTAATAAAGGTAAACTTTAGGTTAAAACATGAAAAAAATAGATCAAAAATCATAATCATAGGAATAAGTACCTTTTTGAGGCCCAATTGTTAATTGTGGCTAGTGATTGTAGTTTGAACCAGGTGTGCAAACGGGACGTGATGATTCTGGAAGCAAATTCTCTCATTGAAACGTGAATATCTCTGGACCAACTGTCGTAGTAAGCAATTACAATAATAATTTCCACCAATTGCTATCTAAAATGATTAACTAATGAACCTATAATAGAGATTATGATGAAACTTCTTGGCACACTTCTCCATCAATTCTTTACCCATGAGTGCATAACATATCTTGTTAAGCTAATGCAATTAAAACTGGATCCTAATTAGAGTCAGGTGAAATAAGTTATTAAATTTATGAAAAGATAGATTTGATCTTCTAAATACACGTAAATATATTTTTTATTTGAGTTTCATTATGGGTTAAGCTTTAGCAAAAATATATTCAATGAAAACGGACATGATGGGTTGACTAATTGATTGAAAATCAAACATAATGACTAATAATGTATATGTATATATCCAATCTTACTTCTTTTAATTGGAAGAGAAATACATGTACCTATTACTGTTATTACCTTTCTAGAATGAAAACTAAAAAAGACATGAGAATAACATATTGAATATAAAAATTAAACGACATCAACACTTTCACATTCAAATTTGAATATCGAGTCTTTTTCTCTGATGCATATACTGAAAGAATCGACAATAGTACCAGAGTGAAATATGATTAACACGATAGTTGTTGTCATCATTTCCAACAACCCACCAACATTAACCGGCAAGTTATATTTTCTTAGAGTGGTTTTAAGTTAACAGCTCAAAAAGTTTCCTTGCACATAAATGACATTTGAGAAATTCAATCCATTACTTGAAAAAAGGGGGGGAAAGGGTAGGCTTTGATAATATATTTACCAACGATCAAATGTGAATACTTCCAGAAGTTTAATTATTAAATAGAAGTCGGTCAAATGCTATTATGAATGTTTACTTTGACTCGTTCCCAAATCCACCCAACTGTTACCGGTTTACGACCTACAAATATAAAATACATGAAGACACACCTGAGGATTAGTGTGCCTAAGAACTTCTTTAACATTCTGATTTAGAACCTGAAAATATGTACATTTAGACATGATGAAATGACATCTTTACACACAAACACACAGCCACACAGGCACATATACGTATGCCTGATATATGATACATGAATACACACACACACACATATAAACAAAGCTCAAATACCTACTGACAATAAAGGTTTTAAAGTACGAAGATATAAACGGGTCACATGGGCCGAAAGGGTTGAAAAATGAAAATCAACCAAAGTTAGCCCGTTGGATATTTACTTAAACACAATCTTTTAATATTGGACCAGTTGTATATCAGTTTGCTCAGATTAACAGTTAACCCATTACTCTACCCACCAATAAGTACCTCCCCAGCTCGTTCACCCATCAACTCTAATACATCAACGTGCCTATAGCGTAATGCTTCCAGTCAGTCAATTAGAGAAACTTCTAGCTGGAATTTTCCACATTGTACAAAAATTCATGTAACGAAACTGCTATAATGAGGATGAATGTAAAACTCACCTCTGTGCACTTAGAAGTAAGAGCTTCATCATTAATAAGAATCCTTAAAATAGTAAGAGAACCTAATATGGGAAAACCGCAACGATTGATTTAGCTTCAATTGTGAGCTTGTGGCAGATGCAATAATTAGTAGTAACACGGGCCTACACTGTGTATATGGAAAATCAGTAATCAGCATGCGTACCATAAAAGTAATTTCTACACATTCTAAGATATTATTGTAATACCTTTTTTAGGGAGATCTAATGATATGTCTGTTGAAAGCGATCTTTCATGAGCTTCAACTAATATATTAACACTGACATATTATTTAGATTCTACAACAGACTAATATTTTGAACGAAGTTCGAGTAACTTTGAGTAACTAAATAATAAAGCCAGCACCTGTACTTGATTACATGCCTGAGAAATTTGATCCTTGTTAAGTCTTGTGCTGCCAAAAAAGATAACAACCACAGTATAAAGACCTATTGACACATCTCCATTGAACTGCCCATCTTGCCACCTCTATGGAATATTTTGGGTCCAATATATCAACTTTAAGTATACATATATAGAATATAGTACATATGTGATTCAACTTGATAAATATTCTTACCTTCTATTGTTCTAACAAAGACGACTTTGAACTTGAAAACTCCAATGTTACAAATAACATTGCTGGAAAATTATTATATTAGATTCGTGTGCTTTTTTATTCCTCGTACAAACTGAAAGTTTCAGGTGGCTGCAAAAACATGGAAACATGAAAATCGAATCAGTAAAGACTATTTGAATATGCATCAATACGAATTTAAGTCAATACTTGGACTCTAATAATCACTTAATCAACGAAGCATTATCCTTTATCCAGGCTTCGAGAAATAACTATGTTGACAATAAACGAATGAATAAAAGATCTTCTATAAGTGATTATAGAAGATATCACACACATACACATCACAACGGCAATCCATGTTAGAGCTGACGATTCCATTTGTTATTCAATCTAAACACCAACTTTGAACCCTAGTTTGGTAATCGTATTCCTTTGATTCCACTGAAATTTAGAAAACCAATGTTAGTCACAGATTGACAATAGCAAAATCATCACACATAAGGAAAGTATGACATAAAAGGCTTTTAAGTTTGTTTGCCCACTTCTGATCAAAACAAAATCAGATTTATATATCGATATATTCATCTTAGTTGACAATTATTTTCTTCACAAATTAACATCAAATTATTTTTTTCTATAACAATATCCCTTGTTTTATGAGCTTTGGTTTGCAGCACACAATAGAAAGATAACAAAATCGTAAGAAAATAGATATGTATACGATTTTTTTTGCCTATTTGAAAACTTCAAGGCGATATTTAATACATTAAGGTTCTCTAGATGTACTGTATTTCACTTTAGAATATGTGGAACAATTAAGGAAATTATTCTCGTTTCAATTTTGAGCTCACCCAAAACTTTCCGCGTACTGATAGGTACAGATGGGGAGAAAGTGTTATCTGAAATAATCACCAAGGGGTGAAAAGTATATTTGGGGGCAATTTGGTTATCTATATTAATTAAGGAGGGAGTAATCTGACACATTTTTAGGGATTAATTATATTTTTTGAAAAGAAAAGAAGATTAATTAGCAAAAAAGGAAATTCGTTATTTTGATCATTAATTATTGGAATTAATTTCCATTGATATGATTTTTTATGGTCTGTAATTAAATTGCAAAGGGTTTTTGAATCGAAGTTGACCATCTATTTTGCGATACATATTGAAAACGGAAATAATATTAAGATTGGGGAATCAATTTATATTATGTATGTATTTTGAGAATCGATTAAAAATTGAAAACCGCTGAAGAGAGATTGTAGAATAGAGTTGGTAAGATCCAAAAAAATATAGGATATTTGGGGACGACACGTTCATTATTTAGTCAAAATAAGATATTGCAATTTTTATATTAATTTAATTAAATAATATAATAAAAAAATAATATGTATAAGATAATATTATTTGAGATATATATATCTCAATAAAATACAATTTTGAACACGAAATATATGTTGATTTAAAATTTAGAAAAAAGTAAAATAGATAATAAATATTATTTTGAACGTATAATATAATATTATTTGAGATATATATCTCAATAAAAACAGTTTTAAATAAATATTAATATACATTAAAATTTGGAATTACTTGGTACTTATTATAATTATAATATCTATTCATATATGCATTAGTTATGAATATATATTATTATTAATTTATTAACTTTTGAATATTAAAATTAAAATTTTGGAATTACCTGTTACTTATTATAATATATACGTTTAGCTATTAATAGTTGAATTAGGGATACGGTGAAAAATGTTATTTTGACAAACATAATGTCAATAATTATATTTAAGTAGTTTATCAAGGGGGCAAATGTAACTTGAGGGTGTAATATTGAAACTAATATTAAATATGGAGGTAGTAAAATGATTGTTTTTTAGGGGTTATATATGTTATTTTTAAATTAATAAAAGGATTAATTAGCAACTAATTAATTATGTTTAGCTATACAATTTTGATTTTAATCATTGGATCAAAATTGTAGAAACCAATGGAAGGGCAAGATCTTTTTTAATTGATCTCTTTTATTTAATAAAGGGATTTGATAAACATTTTAAGTAAAGTAGGATAAAGAGAGCAACTCCATTTTGAGGGGAAAGAGTGACACAGAATCTCAGACATTGATTTCCATGAGTAACGGTTTATAGTCACAACACTATGTGCATACTGCATTTTATGCAGTGTTATTTGGATGCAACAAATTAGGTTGTGAATCACAAATTTTAACGGCTGAGATTGCATTTCTCCTCATAATGCGAGTGCTCGTGAGAACCTCACTCAATATTTTATCTAATATTAGATCTAAAAATCAATTATAATAAACAAACGTACATACTATTTTTGAGAAATTGAAAAATAAGTTTGAAGAAATAATCCCTTATCAAATTTAGACGTGTTTGGTAACACTAGTTGTAGTTGGAGCTGGAAGTTTATAGTTGAAGCTGAGAGTTAAAGCTTATTTTTTTAAGCCGGAAGTCGAAACATAGTGTTTTATAAGTGTTTTACAAACTAGTTGAAGCTGATGTAAACCGGCTTAAAATGACATGAAAAATATATAATCAATAATTTACAAGGGGTATTTGAGTAATATCTTATTTTATAAGCTAAGAGCTTATTTTTAAAAGTTACTTCTTGTAAATTATTTTTTAAAAGCTTATATTTTCAATAAGCTCTTTAATTATTGTATGTCAAAAAATACTAAAATTTTTATTAAAAAATAAGTTTAAACTCTTATAAATTCCTACAAACTACTTTTTCCAAAAAAACGGCCTTTATAAGGGCATCAAAGGCGTTGATAATCAAATTTGGGAGTTCACTATTTTCAAGCATCGGCAAACGACTAATTGAAGCCTTGAAGGTATAAGTTATAATTTTCTAACTTATATGCCCTAGTAATTATAATTGAGTACCTTACATTTAGGTATATTGATTATATTAAACTTATCATGAATAAAGATTAAATACAATACAATTGATATACACACATAAAAGGAAAATATAGAATTAATTAAACGTCCTTCTTAAATATTTATAAAAAAGCATTAGAGGGTGTTTGAGATTGCTTATTTTATCTACTTATCCACTGAGCAGATAAGCAGAAACAAACAACCTTCAGAAAACTGCTTATATGTAAAAATTTTAAGCAATAAGCATAAACACTTAAAAATAAGTATGAAGACACATACTTAATTTTTAAGAAGAAAAAAAAATGCTGACAAATAAGCAAACACAAATACCCCAAGTTCATTGTATAAAGCTTTTTAAAGGCGATCTTCTTATCCAAATCCATATTCAAAAGTGAACAACTTGTGAATTTTAATAGTTTAATTAATTAATAAGAATGGGTATGAATTGGAACCATATAAACTGATAAATGTGATGCGATTTCAACTACTTTCCAATAAAAATCAAAGGTTGACTTTCACATTATAATTGTTACGACTTTGGTCAAACCGGACGAAATGAAGTAAAATGTCCTTTTATACTGATAAAAAAATATATTAAATAAAAAGATTAGTGTGTGGTAATGTATTAAGCTATATTTCGAAGTCTATCATCTGTATTCAAATATATTTTCTATTGTGTGCATCAAATTTTCAATTATATATTGATATTGTTTGTATTCGATAATATATTCATCTGGTAACCGGTATTATTGACGACGGGGCAATCGTATAAGTCACCATGTCATCATCGTATCATCAAAAATAAATGTCATATCATCAATTCTATTTAATAAAAAGTCGGATACATACAATAGTCTTATTACTGGAATTACAATATATCACAGGAACTACAATATATCACACCACACGTAAAACCAAATTAAAATTGAAAACATACAATATACTTTGGTTATAGTTTAGTACATTCCTTGCACTATACCCTTTAATAATTCGAAAACTAACTATACTAAATCATGTATTATAATTACAATTCTTTTATTTTCAAGTTTATTTAAAACCCATTTAGACAATCTCTTCAAATATTTAACGTGAGCGAGCGTCTTGCATGTTTTTCCGAGCACAAAAGAATTTGAGATATATGCTAATGCTAGCCAACTTACACATGTCACATGTGGACCAATTTTAATGTGGGCCTGAACGAGGATAAAGCCTGATCAATTTTGGGCTACAATGGTTTTTAGCATGTCTAATTTTTTTTTGGTTTTTAATTAGATAACTTAAATTAGATAACTTAAATGGAATCATCACTACTTTTATATTGGAATCTCAAACGTATGAATTAAATACTTCAACAAATTTTGAGTAATGAAAAAATCTTGGATTATGTTTTCACCAAATGTATTTCATCTTCAACGTACAAAGAAAATTTTTGCATCAAAACGACTTTCAACATTTAACATTACTTCCTAAACTATTTTTAAATCATACTTTACTTCAATTCATTATTTTATGATCAATTAACATTAGAAAATTATTAATTTAAATGTGAGTTTTATTTATTTACTTTCGTAACATTTTAATTACAAATGCTCTTTCCATAATCATTGTATTAATAATCAAAATTTGTTTGAAATTATATAGTTTGTTTTAATAATTATATTTTCTAATTTGAAGTAAGGTAAGTAGAAAAATCATATATATATATATATATATATATATATATATATATATATATATATATATATATATTTTCGATTTCTGTACTTAAATAATAACAAATTTCTAACATATGACTAAAACAAAATATTACAAATTTGATACAGAGTTTAATGTTACATCAAATTTGATGCTAAATTCTCAAATATTTGATGTACATTAAAATTTATATCAAATTCATTGAGCTAGCCCATTTCTAATGTATATGAGTTTGCACCAAATTTGATGTTTTGGTGTAAAAAATCATCTCCAACCAACTCACCAAATTTGATGCAAGATATAGTGTACATTAAATTTTGGTAGATTTTGCATCAAATTTGGTGCAACACTATATTTTGCACTAAATTTATAATGTTTTATTTTAAACCCTATGTTTGAACTATGGCTGTTATATAAGTAACAAAACTTGAAAAAACTTATTTATTTGCATGATTCTTTTAAGTACTATATAATTTTGATTATATAATAATTATATAATATGATTATTAAAACAATAAAATATAATTTTTAAGCAAATTATGAAAACTTAAACATTGATTTATGCAAAAAACTTATGTAATTGAAGTATTACGAAAGTAAATAAATAAATTTAACATTTAAGTTAATAGTTTGGAAAGTTAATTGATCATAAAAATAATGAATTAAAGTAAAATAGAATGTAAAAAATAGTTTAGGGGGCAATGCGTAAATATTGAAAGTAGTTTTAGTGCAGAAATTTAGTGCACACGTTGCAGATGAAACACATTTCGTGCAAGAATATTCCTGAAAAATTCTTTATTACACCAAATTTGGTGTAGTATTTAATGCAAACGTTGTAGATAGCCTTAGCTGGTATCAAATATGATGCAATGTTGCATACATTTTCTTATATATAGATGGCCTAAGAGCCTTAATTTGATACGTGAGAAAGCTGAATTGAACGTGAAACTTACACGTTATTATTTTATATTATAAGAATTAGATAGTCACTTTATTTTTAATAATCTCTAAGCTAATCTCCACCACCATTAATGAATTGTAACTTTTAACATTAATCTTAACAAGGAATTATTTGTCCACGCTTCACGATGGGTTAAAACTCTATTTATATTATTATGTTTGATTTATACTATGTATTACTTAGTTTCGTTTCTGTCACACCCCGTCTAAAGCGGAAATAACGGAATGTAACCATGATAGGATCACAACACATCAATAATAAGAGATTACTAAATAAAATCAATACAATGTGTTGTGATGTTATTAACACGAATGACGGTTCGTGTCATAGCATTCACACCAACAAAGAAACAATGTGTCACAGACAATAAATGTATGATAAGTCTTGTAGCAATACTTAATGCAACCTAAAAGGTCCACAAAGTTTTCTTGTCCTCGATCCTATTGCCACTAGCGTTCCCTGAAAAGAAATGCTTGAAAATGTCAACACAATGGTTGGTGAGTTTCGCAGGTTTATAAGACACATACAGTTTGCTGTGATAATCAGTAAGTAGCACATATGTTATGAAATATGCACATAAGACAATCTGTTTCGTCCTCAATAAGCAATCCGTTCAGTTTATGCTATTCACTCAAGGATAACACATCTATCTCAAGAGCGGGACCGTCGTCCGATAGTACTATCAATAATCGCACGTATAAGTAAGCAATATGGAGTTTTGTCAAGATCCCGAAGACACAAGACTTATCCAAACAATAAGCAATATGGAGTGTTTTCATGGTCCCAAAGACACAAGACTCATCCGATCAATCCTTTCAGTAAGCAATAATGTAACATCCTCGCGTCGGCCTGGTAATTTTTATTATTAAAATTGAGTATTTTATTATTTAGAAATTTCTTGTTATTAATTGTTATTGAAAAACTTAGGTGAATAAGTCTTAGGACTTATTGTGACTAGTGAAATATTAGTTGTTTTAAATTACTGTAGTTGACAGTAAAATAAAATAATATTTCTCGCAAGAGATTTTACGGTTCCAGACAATAGATTTGGAACGGGTATAAAATACCCAAACATTTGAGTTGGGTTAAGCTGGAGTCGACCAAACTTTTAGTTACTTCCAGAAATTTCATTCTTCCCCCAATTTCATTTCCTCTCAATACACAAAACCTAACATTTCATCAAATTGAAGAATTGAAACTTTGGAATTGGAATTGTGAAATCATTTCTAGCTTGCTATCTATCATCCTTTTGTTGGAATCATCTTCATCATCATCATGTAAGTATTGTGAGTTCAAGAACTTCAATGATAGTTAGGTTAAACTTGAAATTGACAAATTGAATGAATTATATATGTGTTTGAAGTTGATATGTGGGTTAGTTAATGATAGTTAACTGATTTCATAGCTTAAGTTGTGATTTGTTGCCATAGAAATGTAATTCAAGTTCATACTTGAAGTTTTATGAAATTAGCTTGAACATGATAGTGATTGTTGCTTGGTGATGTTGTTTGATGTTAATTAGTGTTATGTGATACTTGCTTGGTAGTTTGAAGTATGATTTATGCGATTTGGTACTCAAATATTTGGGGTATTGAGAGTTAGTTGCGAGCTGGAAATGTGCAGGTCAAAAACTAAGTTTTCTGGGTTTTGCTGAGAAGCCGATCGGCTAAGCAAAGCAGATCGGCTACTCTAGTGTAAAATTGCAACAGAACTTAACCCAGAAACTGAATGGTTAAAATTTAACTAATGAAGCAGATCTGCTTCACAAAGCAGATCGGCTTTTTATGAATAGCCGAACGGCTTTGTATAGCCGATCGGCTGAGTTAGTTCAAAAACTCAACAGAAAATTACTTAAGAGAAATGGCTTAAAAATCTGATACGAAAGCAGATCTGCTAAGGTAAAACAGATCTGCTATGGTTTAGAAATAGTTCAACTCAGTTTTGTTTTGTGTTTCATTCACAAGTGTATAAGTAATACATATATGTGCTAGTTGTGTGATTACTTGTATAACAACATGATTCATCTAAGGTTGTTGGTTGATGACAAGTTATTAACTTGTGTGTGTTGTGGTATTTCAGATACACCAAAGGCTCAGTGAATAAAAGCTGAGTGTGGAGATTTCAAGGGTATCGGTGAGTGGATTCAAAGCTCATCATTTGATTTAGTTGTAATCATTTGATTACAACTAGTAATCGTAGATATGTTGTTGTTGTTGATTATTTGTTATACTTGGTTGATTATAAATCTATGTGTTATATGTGGCCTTCGGGCATTTGTTGTTAATGAGGTCAACGAGTTGATGAACTGTTGGTTGGGCTAGCAGGTTGTTATATGAATGATACAGAGTTGTACTTCATTTGTTGTGTGTATAGACTCTGTATCTGAATGTAATAAACGCTAGCTATCGGTCTCGTCCGTATGGCCATACGGATATGGTTGGGTAAGCGTTCTTGGGGAGCCTCCCGGGTATCATGGTTATCCCCAGAACCACCGATCCTCATTAAGTATCTGTTGATTGTTGATAGTAGTATTTGCGGATATTAGGAGTAATTAAGTGATGAAGCTAAGTTGAATGTTGTGTGATGAATTTACTCACTTAGCTTCGTGCTAATCCTTCGTTGTTACTTCTTGCAGATTTTGATAAAATGTGGGTAGCAAGAAGTTAATGAAAAAGGCAAGGAATGTTTGAAGATTGTGCTACTCTGATCATTTTGTGTCAAATCAAGTTTGTTTAAGTAATGCCCCGAATAGTGAAGTTGGTTATTACTTTTGAACAAGTATAATGTAACTTTAAATTGCTTTTGTACATTATAAATATGATGTAGTAATCAAATGTATGTCTTAATTACTTACGCTTCCGATTTATTAATATAATATTACGTTATTAAAAGAGGGGTGTTACAAGTTGGTATCAGAGCATGGTTTTGGGATAATTGAGCATTGAAGAATGTTCAAACCTCAAAACTGGAGCATGTTTAGTCAAACATTCCTGGTTTGGGATTTAGCATTGGTCGATAATTGTTAGTAGATAGGTACTAACGATTAACAAAGTTCAAGTGTTTTGTTGATTTCAGAAATGGCAGATAATGAGCAACCAACCGGCCACCCGAATAATGCCTCTCGGATAGATGCTCCTCAGTCGAACACACAACAAGAGCAACATATTCATGAAGGTACATCTGCTCATCATCACTATGAATTAGAAAGAGATGAATATGTGCATGAGATGGAGGATGAATTGATTCTTTTGAGGGAATTTAAAAGAAAAGCCGAGGAAGCTGCGGCTCAACAACTTGCATATCAACAACAAACTTCTACTGTTGGTACTGGATCTTCTTCTCAATCTAGTAAGAGATGTTCTTTTAAAACCTTTATGGCTAGTAAACCACCAGAGTATCGTGGTAGTACAAATCCATCTGTAACATTGAATTGGTTACGAGATATTGAACGGAAATTTGAAGTGACAAGTTGTGATGAAGATTCTAAAGTAATGTTTGCGGTACAATGTATGAAAGATGCAGCCATGGTGTGGTGGGATTCGGTTACAGGTCATTTAGCTGAGCAGCAAAAGAAGGCTATTCGATGGACAGAATTTCATCAAGCAGTTTGTAATCAGTATTGCTCGGATTTTGATATGGCACGGATTCGACGGGAATTTATGAATCTTCAACTAACTGATAAGATGACAATTGATGATTTAATTACCCAGTTTACCGACAAGCTCCGCTTTGTTCAACAGTGGGTCCCTGATGAAAAGACTAAAATTGAACAGTTTGTTGAAACTTTACCCCATGAGTATCGTACTTCAGTTCGATTGGCTAGAGACTTATCTCAGGCTTTTGTTTTGGCACGTGCTGTTGACAGTGATATGAGAGGTTCTCGTAGGTATCCACCGAGAGATATTTCTACTTTTTCTTCCTCAAGAAGTAGAAGTGATTCTTCTAGTAAGGGCAAATCTAGGTGGCAAAGTAGTCGACATAATAGAAGGTCAAGTGGGATGACTAGTTCTTCTGGATCAGTTGGTGGACCCAATTGGTGCAGTCTGTGTAGATCCAGACATGACGGTCCATGTACAGCTCAAACCCATAAGTGTCTGAAATGTGGTGAGTTAGGTCATGAGATTAAGAATTGTCGGTATCCTAATTTTGTATGTTGGACTTGTAAGAAAGAAGGACATCGAGTTGGTCAATGTCCAGAGGCAGGAAAGACTGGGTCGGGTACGGTTGGAAGTTCATCATCTTCCGGTCAAAAGCGAAAGAACCCTCCGCCAGCACTGAGTAGGGCTTTTCAGATGACAGTCGATGAGGCTGTCCACACAGATGATGTGATCACGGGTACTTTTCTCATAAACTCTGTACCAGCTCGTGTATTATTTGATTCTGGAGCAAATTGTTCTTTCATATCTGTGTGTTTTTGTGATAAGTTGAGATTAATCCCTACTGTGATAAATAAGCCCTTAGAAGTAGAGATTGTAAGTGGCAACTTAGTTCCTGTTACCACTTCGGTGACTGGAGCTAATATTGTGATAGATGGTCATACTTTTCCAATTTCGTTTCTATTAATGCCGATTCCAAGTTTTGATGTGATTATTGGCATGGATTGGTTAAGTCAGTTTAAAGCAAGTATAGATTGCCACAGTAAGTTGATTAGGATCCCAATTTCTGATGAGTCATATGTTCTGGCTCGAGGAGAACGGGATAAGGGTTGTATTCCTCTGATTTCTATGATGAAAGCTAGGAAATCGTTGTCCAAAGGCTGTAGGTCTTATCTAGCATATGTTATTGATGCCAAATTAGAAAAGAAGTCTATTTCAGAAGTTCCGGTTGTTTCTGAATATCCAGAAGTGTTTCCCGATGAATTACCTGGATTACCACCGGTTAGAGATGTTGAGTATCAGATTGATCTTATTCCTGGTTCTTCAGCTGTAGCTAAAGCTCCCTATAGATTAGCTCCGTCTGAAATGTGTGAGATGATGAAACAGATTCAGGAATTGTTGGATAGAGGTTTTATTAGACCTAGTTCTTCTCCTTGGGGTGCACCGGTTTTGTTTGTAAAAAAGAAAGATGGGTCATTCAGAATGTGTATTGATTATCGGGAATTAAACAAAAGAACAGTAAAGAATAAATATCCTTTGCCTCGAATAGATGATTTATTTGATCAGTTGCAGGGATCTTCGGTATATTCTAAAATTGATTTGAGGTCGGGATTCTATCAAGTTCGTGTTCGTGAACAAGACATTCCAAAGACTGCTTTTCGTACCAGGTATGGTCACTATGAATTTCTAGTAATGCCATTTGGTTTAACCAATGCTCCGGCAGTGTTTATGGATTTGATGAACCGTGTATGTCGTCCTTTTCTTGATAAATTTGTGATAGTGTTTATCGATGATATTCTTGTGTATTCCAAATCCGAATCAGAACATGAAATGCATTTGAGATTAGTGTTGGAAACTTTGAAAAGAGAACAATTATATGCCAAGTTTTCAAAATGCGAATTCTGGATTCGAGAAGTACAATTTTTGGGTCATATCATATGTAAAGATGGTGTTAAAGTTGATCCTTCAAAAATTGAAGCTATTATGAAATGGAATGTTCCAAAGAATCCTTCTGAAATCAAGAGTTTTCTTGGGCTAGCTGGATATTATAGAAAATTTATTAAAGACTTTTCGAAGATAACTAGTCCATTGACTAAATTGACTCGTAAAGATGTAAAGTTTGAATGGTGTGAACAACAGGAAACAGCTTTTCAGACATTGAAACAGTTGTTGTGTCAGTCTCCTGTGTTAGTTTTACCAGATGGATCTGATGATTTTGTTGTATATTGTGATGCATCTATTGTGGGTTTAGGTTGTGTTTTAATGCAGCGAGATCATGTCATTGCTTATGCTTCTCGTCAGCTCAAAACTCATGAAAGAAATTATCCTACCCATGATTTAGAACTTGCAGCTGTAGTGTTTGCATTGAAAATCTGGAGGCATTACTTGTATGGTACTAAATGTGTTATATATACAGATCACAAGAGTCTTCAGTATATGTTTTCACAGAAAGAGTTAAATATGCGTCAGAGGCGATGGTTAGAATTAATCAAAGATTATGATTGTGAGATTAGATACCATCCAGGAAAAATAAATATGGTTGCAGACGCCTTAAGTCGAAAGGGTACTTCTAACCAAGTCTATTATTTGAAAGTTAATGTTTCTTCTGATTTAGTGGATCAAATTAAAGCTGTACAGTTAGAAGCTTTATTGAATCATAATTTAAAATCAGAGATTATGACAAAAAGAAAAGACTTGTTGATTGATGATTCTAGAGGATTGAAAACTTTTCAGTCACGTGTATGGATTCCTTTGATAGGAGGTCTTCGAGAAGTGATTTTGACAGAAGCTCACAAATCTAGATTGTCTGTTCATCCAGGGAGTACCAAAATGTATAATGATTTAAAACCTTTGTACTGGTGGCCTACAATGAAAACTGATATTGCAAGGTTTGTTGGTAATTGTCATATTTGTTCTCAAGTGAAAGCTGAACATCAGAAGCCGTATGGGTCGTTGAAACAGCTTGAGATTCCGGAATGGAAGTGGGAACATATAACTATGGATTTTGTGACAAAACTTCCAAAAACTAACCGAGGGAATGATATGATTTGGGTTATTGTTGATTGTTTGACCAAAAGTGCTCATTTTCTGGCTTCTAATGAAACTGCATCACTGAGTAAGTTGGCACAGTTGTATGTTAATGAGATTGTTACAAGACATGGTATTCCATTATCGATTGTATCAGATAGAGATGCTAGATTTATTTCACGCTTTTGGCAGAATTTACAACAGCAGTTGGGTACACGTGTGAATCTCAGTACAGCTTATCATCCTCAGACTGACGGTCAGTCAGAACGAACTATTCAGACATTAGAGGATATGCTAAGAGCTTGTATTTTAGAATATGGAGATTCTTGGGATTCTCATCTTCCTTTGGTAGAATTTGCTTATAATAATTCTTATCATTCGAGTATTGGTATGTCGCCATATGAGATGTTGTATGGTCGCCGTTGTAGAACGCCTACGTGTTGGTTGGAAGTGGGAGAAAAACAATTTGCAGGTCCTGACATTGTGCAAATTACTGCTGATAAAGTGGCTATCGCACGAGAAAAGTTAAAAGCTGCACGTGATAGACAGAAACAATATGCAGATCCACGTAGACGACCGGTTATTTTTACCGAAGGTGAGTTAGTGTATTTGAAAGTTTCTCCATGGAAAGGTGTAATTAGATTTGGGAAAAGAGGAAAGTTGGCACCGAGATACATTGGTCCTTTTAAAATTCGACAGTTGGTAAATGATCAATCAGTTACATTAGATCTTCCTCCTGAACTCGTTGGTATTCACGATACGTTTAATATTTGTTATTTGAGGAAGTGCAATGTCGAAGATAAATCTCATATTCTTCCTTTGCAAGATTTGAAAGTCGATCAGAATCAGAAGTTGATAGAAGAACCGGTTGAAATTTTAGATAGAAAGACTACTAAACTTAGAAAGAAACAGATACCAATGGTGTTGGTAAAATGGAGACACAGTCTAGGTTCAAATTTGACTTGGGAAACCGAAGAGTTAATGAAATCCAGATATCCTGGATTGTTTGATTAGATTTCGAGGACGAAATCTCCTGAAGGAGGGGAGATTTGTAACATCCTCGCGTCGGCCTGGTAATTTTTATTATTAAAATTGAGTATTTTATTATTTAGAAATTTCTTGTTATTAATTGTTATTGAAAAACTTAGGTGAATAAGTCTTAGGACTTATTGTGACTAGTGAAATATTAGTTGTTTTAAATTACTGTAGTTGACAGTAAAATAAAATAATATTTCTCGCAAGAGATTTTACGGTTCCAGATAATAGATTTGGAACGGGTATAAAATACCCAAACATTTGAGTTGGGTTAAGCTGGAGTCGACCAAACTTTTAGTTACTTCCAGAAATTTCATTCTTCCCCCAATTTCATTTCCTCTCAATACACAAAACCTAACATTTCATCAAATTGAAGAATTGAAACTTTGGAATTGGAATTGTGAAATCATTTCTAGCTTGCTATCTATCATCCTTTTGTTGGAATCATCTTCATCATCATCATGTAAGTATTGTGAGTTCAAGAACTTCAATGATAGTTAGGTTAAACTTGAAATTGACAAATTGAATGAATTATATATGTGTTTGAAGTTGATATGTGGGTTAGTTAATGATAGTTAACTGATTTCATAGCTTAAGTTGTGATTTGTTGCCATAGAAATGTAATTCAAGTTCATACTTGAAGTTTTATGAAATTAGCTTGAACATGATAGTGATTGTTGCTTGGTGATGTTGTTTGATGTTAATTAGTGTTATGTGATACTTGCTTGGTAGTTTGAAGTATGATTTATGCGATTTGGTACTCAAATATTTGGGGTATTGAGAGTTAGTTGCGAGCTAGAAATGTGCAGGTCAAAAACTAAGTTTTCTGGGTTTTGCTGAGAAGCCGATCGGCTAAGCAAAGCAGATCGGCTACTCTAGTGTAAAATTGCAACAGAACTTAACCCAGAAACTGAATGGTTAAAATTTAACTAATGAAGCAGATCTGCTTCACAAAGCAGATCGGCTTTTTATGAATAGCCGAACGGCTTTGTATAGCCGATCGGCTGAGTTAGTTCAAAAACTCAACAGAAAATTACTTAAGAGAAATGGCTTAAAAATCTGATACGAAAGCAGATCTGCTAAGGTAAAACAGATCTGCTATGGTTTAGAAATAGTTCAACTCAGTTTTGTTTTGTGTTTCATTCACAAGTGTATAAGTAATACATATATGTGCTAGTTGTGTGATTACTTGTATAACAACATGATTCATCTAAGGTTGTTGGTTGATGACAAGTTATTAACTTGTGTGTGTTGTGGTATTTCAGATACACCAAAGGCTCAGTGAATAAAAGCTGAGTGTGGAGATTTCAAGGGTATCGGTGAGTGGATTCAAAGCTCATCATTTGATTTAGTTGTAATCATTTGATTACAACTAGTAATCGTAGATATGTTGTTGTTGTTGATTATTTGTTATACTTGGTTGATTATAAATCTATGTGTTATATGTGGCCTTCGGGCATTTGTTGTTAATGAGGTCAACGAGTTGATGAACTGTTGGTTGGGCTAGCAGGTTGTTATATGAATGATACAGAGTTGTACTTCATTTGTTGTGTGTATAGACTCTGTATCTGAATGTAATAAACGCTAGCTATCGGTCTCGTCCGTATGGCCATACGGATATGGTTGGGTAAGCGTTCTTGGGGAGCCTCCCGGGTATCATGGTTATCCCCAGAACCACCGATCCTCATTAAGTATCTGTTGATTGTTGATAGTAGTATTTGCGGATATTAGGAGTAATTAAGTGATGAAGCTAAGTTGAATGTTGTGTGATGAATTTACTCACTTAGCTTCGTGCTAATCCTTCGTTGTTACTTCTTGCAGATTTTGATAAAATGTGGGTAGCAAGAAGTTAATGAAAAAGGCAAGGAATGTTTGAAGATTGTGCTACTCTGATCATTTTGTGTCAAATCAAGTTTGTTTAAGTAATGCCCCGAATAGTGAAGTTGGTTATTACTTTTGAACAAGTATAATGTAACTTTAAATTGCTTTTGTACATTATAAATATGATGTAGTAATCAAATGTATGTCTTAATTACTTACGCTTCCGATTTATTAATATAATATTACGTTATTAAAAGAGGGGTGTTACAAATAAGTCCACAACAATCATCATGCCACATATTCAATCATAATGTCCAAATCAGAAATCAGGTAGTTTGCACAGCATAAGAAAATAGTTCAAAACAATTTGAGCATTCTTTTCCCCCAACGAAAAAATAAGTAAAGAAAATGGGGCCGCGAAAACTCACCTTAAGTAAAGATGTAAGTACTGCCCTTAAGTAAATCCACTAAACAACTCGCAATCTACATATAATTTCATATAGATTAATAACCTAGGCAAAACTATACCTTATTATTATATCCTAATTATTTAAACTTTTCCAATGTTATCATACAATTAAAGTATAACGCTTGTTATATAAGGATATGATAAATGACGATTGAGACATGACCATTTGTAACAACTAATACCTATTACACAACCCCTTTCTTTTTAGATCATATATATAAATTAAATCTTAAAATTTTACAAATGTAAATCCTTTTTTTTATACAGAGAGTTTACCCTTAAACATTCTCTACAACTCTCAAAATAATCAAAGAACGCTTTTACCAAACCGATTTAACATTGCCAACATTTTTCTGAAAATTCGTCATACACAGAACCAGTTTACAAAATAATTTCTATAAAATCGTATGTTGCTTTTTAGAGGCCTAAACCTTGAAATTTAAAATAAAATTTTGAGATCTACAACTTTCGTGTTTTGACCGAAGCCTAAAAACGAGCTTAAATGGGTAAAATCTGCCCCTGATCGTGACTGAAAATTTGGGACAGAATCCGAGACCAACGGGTATATAATCTTTCGGCTTTCAAAACCCACTAAAATCAACATATCCATCCCCAACATATAAACCGATTGATGCATGCTACTTAGAAGCACGACAAAACAATGTATACTAAATCGTTTATTTTATACATGTATAATAATAATAATAATTGAGTTCAAACTAGAAACAAGATGAGTTACCTTCTATTTTGTGATCGCTAACTCCCAAACGGAACCTACGTATCTTCCTGCCGCTTTTCCTCCAATTCGCTCAACCTTAATTAATATTAGTAGGGTTTTAGCTTTTGATTTAATCTTTCGTATATGAACCTAAACGTATATATATACCTCGATATTCAGGCCCATTTAGGTGTTGTTTGTTTTTTCGGATGTTACATGTCTGATGTGTGTAACCATGTCTGCAAAAGAAGATGTAGTCCTGAAGTCTGCAAACTGAACATAGATGATTAGGATGTTGATTGATCAAAATCATATATATTTTAGACATATATGCTCTAATTTAGATAACATAGTTGTTATGCAATTTTTTTAAGTCTGTCAAGTTTATAACGTAAGGGTATAATTAAGTTTCATTAAGTAAATTTATTAAATTAGTCGTTGTTTCACTATTTATAATAAGTTATCATCATTAATATAAGAAAAATGTATCTTAATTTCAAATCAATTAATATGTTATTGGTTCAAGTATCTATAGACACGTGATATTTACCTTTTGATTTTCTTTATTAAGACTTTAACCTTCATCGCACTACTGTATAGAAATAATTCCAAAATTGCATGAGATCGGTTTTGGTAAGTTAATGTTTAACTATTATATTAACTCTCTTAGAAGATTTAATATCATGCTTACGATAGTTTTCTAATCTTTCATAACATAAAACTTTAGTATTGATATCGCGTAAAAAGTCATGTTTTTACTACCGATATCTCTCTCATTCCAGAACGATTCTTAGTACTTTAAACTCAAAACCAACACAAATCAATGATATTAGCCAAGATGGTCAAAACCAGGTTGCACGATAAAAATCAAGTAAAACGGATGAAAAACGAAGATTCCACACACGTTTGAAGATTCAAGGCATCAAAACGAGATTTCAAGACAAAAGTGCCCATCATCAACATCCATCTCATCCAAGATGTTCGTTTTTAAATTACGAATCCAACAGAAGAAGAATCAATAAAAACGGATAAAGATGAAGATTCTACGCCCGCCGGAAGATCCAAATGATTCGTACGCAATATCTGGAGATAGGAGACATATTTTTGGGATATCTTTACATCAAAGTCTTAGTTTTTGAATTATGAATCCAACGCAAAAAGAATCAACGCAAACGGACGCATAACGACGAAGACACACACGAATTAAGCAACGCAGCGAAAGACGACGGACCGGGGCGGGTGGCAGCCAGCCGCCGCCGGCCTGCTGGAGGTCGGTGCCAGCCTCCACTCCCCGTCTCTTTTGCGCTTTTTCGTCCTTGCGTGTACCTGGTGCACCACCTTTCGCTACTTTTTCGTACCCGGTGCACCACCTTTCACTCTTTTGCTAATGTGAGCCTAGGGTTGCTAATGTGAGCCATATTTTCCCTATAAATAGCAGCCCCTAGACCTCATTTGGTGCAATCTTGAATATCATCCTTTACTATCTTCACACATTCACTTAAATACTTTTACTTTCTTTGTAATTTTTAATTCTTCCTAGTTAATTAGGCTAGCTAATTAACTAATCAAGGAAGATTTGTACGGAGGTGCTCCGGGACGCATATTTTAGCTAGAGTTATTGTACTTCTCTCCAGGTGTTAATCTATCTTCCATATATAATATGTTTGTTCTTTCTTTAATAAACTTAAATATGCATGCTAGAATTACCATGATTAACTAAATAACTCAATTGTCTGCATTTAGGAAAGTTTAAATATGTGATTATATTGTATGTTATGAGATTGCGGATGCTTTATATTATAAATAGATGTAGGGATTGAATTTTTATCGTTTATCTGCCCAACTCATGTTGTGACTAAAACCTGATCAAAAATGAACGTAGCTAACTCATAGGGTATATGTCACTTAGTTATACTATGTCAGATTGAATCATTGAGCTCGGCATGGCCGGTGTTCTCTGGACCACATTCGGATCTAAGAGACACGGAACATGGGAATAGAGGTAGATTAAGATTTAATTCAAACAGACGATATTTTTGAGACAACTTTCAGAATATCCTTAACTTAGATAACACCTTTGTATGCTCAAATTGAACTATTACCTTGGTTGTCTTATTGCATGTTCTTGTTTGGTTGTTGCCTTAGGATTATCATGATAGTGAAATATATTTAGCCTTAATCATCGTGAAATAATGTGACGGCCCCTATTCGACTGTTCTTTGATATAGTACTGGAAACGCCTATGGCTGAGTACAAATGTATGGAAGTCGAGAACGACCGAAGGTAGTCATATTATGAATCGATTAACAAACGTGTTACTTAGGTTTCTATTCTTAGTATAAATCATCCCTGTTTTCTTGCATACTTGAGTAATGTTGATAATTTGTATGAATAAGTGATGACATGCTATCCAACCGTTTAGACCGGTTATTCCAACCTGTTCCGGCGAGGGTAAAACCCGTTTACAAGATTGTTTATTCAACAAACTGTGCCATGATTCAGACGTCTTTGATGACCGAGAATGGGGAATAGGATTTGAGATTAACTGTTAGATACTATGGACATGCATTTGAGAGAACTTTCGGTGTATGTTTTAATATATTCTGCAACCCATGTGACATTCTATTTGCCTGATTGTGGACACATCCGCGTTAGCCCGATAGAAGGACTGTAGAATAGCTCAGATTAACCTACAAATTTATCCTCGTTAGAACTCCTCTTATTTAATTTCACCTAAACCACTTCATAGTAGACAATCGCTTAAATTGCTGAACGCCCGAAGTAACCACCACCTTTTTTATTTATCTTAAATTTAACTTTAATTTAGAAAAACCCAAAACTAAAAACATCTTTCTGAGCCTCAGCTAAATTCATAGAAGTTCCTAAACCCTCCTTGTTTCAATTCGTCACGCTTTGAAGAACGACTCTAGGTCATACTTATCCTTTGCTAGCCCTTAGATTAGCAATAGTAGTAACCCTAGGCCCCAGCCTTACAAATTTAAAACCCACTGCTGTGCTGCATCTCCATTAGAAATTTCAACGACTGGTGTGCATCGCAACAAGTTTTTGGCGCCGCTGTCGGGGAAGCGTCGGCGACCGATTTTAGGAGCTTAGAAACTTTAGTATTTAGCGATCCTTTTGAAAGATTAACTTCAATCAAAAGTTACATTTCTTGCCTTTAGGATTAGATTAGATTAGTTTTACATACTTTTTAACCAACCATGTCAACACCTTATCCTGATTGAACCCAACTTTTGGATAATTCTTCCCCCACAAGCCACTTATTTTCCTCAAAATCACTTTTGCCACTTTTTATGCTTGAACAAGACCTTATAAACAAAAGAGTAACCGGATTTCAAGACAACATTGACGCCATGATAAAATTTTCAGAAAAATTAATCTCTAACATGGAATCCATTATGAAAAACTTAAGTTTCATTGAGGAAAGCACTAATCCACCAAGTGACGATGTGTTAATCGTGACAAGAGGAGGAAAAGTAACCAAAGTTGATCCACCACCACCAGATAACACCCCCGAAAACACTTCTTTACCTACACCTATACCTAGTGAACATGAGTCAGTTGACATCCCTGACCCATCACCAGCCCAAACTCAGGATAATGTACCTCGTACGAGAATACCTTATCCTGGAAGACTTAAAAAGGAAAAGCAAGAAGCCAAATTCGGAAAATATCTGGAAATGTTTAAAAGCCTACACTTAAATGTCAAATTATTAGATGCTTTAGTAGAAATGCCTTCATGTGCCAAATTCTTTAAAGAACTCCTTTCAAATAAAGAAAAGCTTAGACAAATAATTAGTTTACCCTTGGATGTTGAATGTTCTTTAATTGTGCAACGTGGTCTTCCACCTAAACTAGGCGATACTGGACGCTTTACCATACCTTTTTTTCTCCAAGATATTCAAATTAGTAATGCCTTAGCCGACCTAGGTGCTAGTGTTAATCTTATGCCTTATTCCCTCTAAAAAAATTAGGATTAGATAACCTATTACCTACTCGTATGACCATTCAATTAGCTGACAGATCAGTTAAACTCCCTCGAGGGATTGCTGAAGATGTCATGGTAAAAGTCGATAAATTCATCTTTCCGGTAGACTTCATTGTCATGGATATAGAGGAAGACACCCATGTTCCGCTCATCCTTGGCAGACCTTTCTTAAACACTGCCAAGGCTGTGATCAACGTAAATGAAAAATCTTTAAAACTAAGAGTGGGTACGGAGGAGGTCACCTTTAATGTCAATATATTAATGAAGCAACCTCTGGAAGAGGACCTTGGTTTGTGTGATACCATGCAGGACATTTTTGATGAACATCTCCACGAAGTATTGGCAATATCCAGCCGGGATCCGATACCCAACACGGTAGTCACCGTTCGGAGGTTATACAATGAGGACCCTGGGCTGCACTCTGCAATCACTTCACCAACAACATCCGAAGAGCTACTATCTCCCCTGCTTGAAAAGAATCCTCTTGCATTAATGGCAAAACAATCACTGTTCCATTAGGATGCGGTACACCGAACCTTGGCTAAAAAGAGAAGGGGCCAAACCAAACCCATTTCCTTCAATTAAAGAGATCCTAGATTCATTCAAAGGAATGAGTATGGAAACACCCCCAACCAACCTGTATCACTACCAAATCCCGAAATCACCATAAACCAATCTTCAACCACTCAATTTCAAGAATTCCAGTTCACCGACAACGGAAGGATTCTTCTCACCCGAAATGACGAAATATCCTCATCAACAGTCAACAAATACGAGCTAAAGACGAACAAATTTTCAAACCAAACTGAATGGGTCGAAATAGCATCAATCTCCACAGCTGAGCTTGAGATAGACGAAGCACCATTCCAAGAAGAGTACGATAAACTAAATAGAGACGAGATAGCTAGAATGAAGCCGTTTATTGAAGAACCACCAACCCTAGAATTGAAAGAATTACTACCTCACCTTGAGTACGCTTACCTCCAAGGAACTTCATAGCTCCCAGTAATAATTTCAAAGAAGTTAGAACCCAAGGAAAAAGCTCAATTAATTGATGTTCTGAAATCGTACAAGAAAGCAATCGCGTGGAAAATTTCTAATATACAAGGAATCATTCCAAACTACTGCACCCACAAGATCCTCATGGAAAACGATTTCAAACCATCCGTGCAGAGGCAGAGGAGAGTGAATCCAAAGATTCAAGACGTGGTCAAACAAGAAGTTATTAAACTCTTGGATGCTGGATTGCTCTATCTAATTTCCGATTCACCTTGGGTTAGCCCTGTTCAAGTAGTTCCAAAGAAAGGAGGAATGACGGTCATTACAAATGAAGAAAATGAGCTTATACCAACTCGGACTGTCACCGGTTGGAGAGTTTGTATCGATTACCGGAAATTAAACGAAGCAACTCGTAAGGATCACTTCCCATTTCCATTTATTGACCAAATGCTCGAAAGATTATCAGGGAACGAATTCTACTGTTTCCTTGACAGATTCTTCGGGTATTTCCAAATCCCGCTCGACCCGAAGGACCAAGAGAAGACAACATTCACATGCCCGTATGGAACATTCGCCTACCGACGAATGCCGTTTGGATTATGCAACGCACCTGCAACATTTCAGAGATGCATGGTTGCAATCTTCCACGACATGATCGAACGATGCATGGAAGTCTTTATGGATGACTTCTCGGTCTTTAGAGACTCCTTTGCATCATGCTTATCAAACCTCGACAGAATGCTCTCCAAATGTGAAGAATCAAATCTCGTCTTGAATTGAGAAAAATGTCATTTTATGGTGAAAGAAGGAATAGTTTTAGGACATAGGATATCAAAGTCAGGAATTGAAGTAGACAAAGCCAAAGTCGAAACCATCACTAAACTTCCACCACCAACCAACGTCAAAGCCATTCGGAGTTTTTTAGGACACGCTGGATTCTACCGCCGTTTTATCAAGGACTTCTCAAAGATCTCTCGACCTATCACTCACCTTTTAGGAAAGGACATCAAGTTTGTGTTTGACGAAAACTGTATGAAGGCCTTCAACTACCTAAAGAAAGAGCTAACCAATGCACCAATCATGGTTGCTCCAGATTGGAGTCTACCATTTGACGCTAGCGACTTCGCAGTAGGGGCAGTTCTCGGACAAAGAAAAGACAATCACTTCCGACCAATCTACTACGCTAGCAAAACGCTAACAGACGCTCAAGAAAACTACACAACAACTGAAAAGGAGCTGCTAGCCGTAGTATTTTCCTTTGATAAATTCCGATCCTATCTAATATTGTCCAAGACGATAGTATACACGGATCACTCCGCTCTAAAATACCTCTTCAAAAAGCAAGACGTAAAACCTAGATTGCTACGATGGATTCTACTCCTACAAGAATTCGATATCGAGATAAAAGATAAGAAGGGAGCAGAAAATGTCGCCGCAGATCATTTAAGTCGACTCAAAAATCCATCGATGGAACAACTTGCAGAAAGAGATATCAGAGATCGATTTCCAGAAGAACAATTAATGTGTTTAAGAGAATCAATGCAAGGCTTGCAATTCACTGATGATCCTTGGTTTGCAGATATTGCAAATTTTATAGTTGGAGGGATCATAAGGAAAGGAATGCCATCATCACGAAAACGGAAATTCTTCCGTGACGCCAAGCATTACTTTGGGGACGATCCATACTTGTTCAAAGTCTGTCCCAATCAAATCATAAGAAGATGTGTCGATGGGAAAGAAGCCGAACACATACTCCATCAAAGCCACCACGGACCAACCGGAGGACACCATGCAACCAATTTAACAGCAAAGAAAGTTTACGACTCAGGATTCTACTGGCCCACTATCTTCAGAGATGCACAAGACTTGGTGAAACGTTGCGCTATATTTGCTAAAGGTTTGGAAATATCACAACGCGTAATGAAATGCCGTTGACGAATATCCAAGCATGTGAAATATTTGAAATATGGGGACTAGACTTCATGGGACCATTTCCAAAATCTTACGGGAAAGAATACATCCTAGTGGCTGTCGACTACGTCTCCAGATGGGCCGAAGCTCAAGCCTTTCCAACAAATGACTCGAGAGTCGTAACCAAATTCTTAAAACAGTTATTCTGTCAGTTTGGAACTCCTCGGTCAATCATCAGCGATCGTGGCACACAATTCTGCAATACGCAGTTTATGAAACTATTGCAACAATACGGTGTTACTCACAAGACGTCTACAGCCTACCACCCACAAACAAATGGGCAAGCAGAAATTACAAACCGAGAACTAAAAAGGATCTTGGAATGAACAGTCGGTCAACACGGGGAAAGATGGGCATATAAGCTAGACGATGCTTTATGGGCATTCCGGACAGCCTACAAGACACCGTTAGGAACAACCCCTTATAGGCTTGTATATGGAAAGACATGTCACCTTCCAATCGAACTAGAGTACAAAGCTTACTGGGCATTAAAAAATTATAGCTTGGATCCTACAATAACGGGAACACACCGAAAGATGCAATTGAACAAGCTGGCAGAGTTAAAAGATCAAGCTTACGAAAGCTCCTATAAATTCAAGGAGAGAACCAAGGTGCTCCATGATTCAAAACTCCGCCTCACACGCTTCAACTCAGGTGATAAAGTTCTACTCTTTAACTCGCGATTTAAAAAGTTTTCTGGCAAATTTAAAACACGATGGAGCGGTCCATTTACGATATCTAAAGTATTCCCATATGGTACCGTTGAGCTCGAGGCCCCTGAAGGAAACTTTAAGGTAAATGGTCACCATTTGAAACATTACGTTCAAGACTTTCCCCCATCTGAGGAAGTCTATGGTTACGAACAGCCCTGATAGAATAACAGAGTCAAGCTACGAGACTTGATAAACAAAGCGCTCTTGGGAGGCACCCCAAGCCTATCCTACATTTTCAGCATTAATTTTATTTTCTTGTTCTCAATTTAATCCATTTTATGCAGTTCTCGCCTCATGAAAGACTAATGATTAGTCCTGGGCCATTAACCTTTTGTATTTTGCAGGATGATTTCACAGTCAGACATACCACGACAGAGACGCTCACATGCCATGTATCACTCCCGGAGTTCATCACCGGGCAGTAGCATGAGGACTGTCAGAGGATCCCAGTCACCACCTCCTAGCTTGGATGAGATCTTGGCAGACTTGGTGGAGGTGACCGTTCAGGAGACATTTCTTCTGCACTCCACCCACGCTAGGTTACCTTCATCTCCGCAACTAGAGGGACAAACCGCAGGGAACTTCAGAGTACCCATCTTTGAGCATGGGGTTACTACTGCAGACCCTGCTGTCACATGGTCTATACTGAGGGCTCTTGAGGTCCAGCACAGTGCCATCGCTGAGATCCACACTGCTCTGGGCTTCCCCTCCACACCTGTGTGCCTCTTTCAGATGGGACCTGATCCCGCTCCGCACATTCCACCGTGGGACTTATTTCCACCTTGGAGCATGACTGCGCAGGACCACTCCACTTTTATGGACCCACTAGAGGAGGAGGCTGCTGCACTAGATGCTTGGATTCAAGATCCAGAGGATGGTACCGCATCTCCAGTCTACACTATCGAGGAGTCATCATCACCCACATCGATCGTTGAAAACACGATCTTGGTGGATGATGACTTCACCGATTGGGAGACGCTCTCTGCTGACATGGATTAGTTTCTAGTAGTTATTTGTGTTTAGTATTAACAAGGATTATTGGTGTTTAATATTAATGTGTATTGATGTTTGTGAAGGATGTTTATTATGCAGAAATTGATGTAGGAATTATGGAACAAGTTCACTTTTATGAGCCTGATCCGTCTCCAGCAAATCCACATACACACGTAGCACAAGGGAGTATCTCTTCTAACCTTGTTTTGCTTGATTAAAATACACTAAAATTCTAAGTAAAACTCTAAGTGTGGGATTATGTCCCACAAGGGAGAGTATAACTTCGAAAGATTGACCAACGTTCGAAAACCTAAGTGTGGGATTAACCCAACTTAGAAATAGAACATTAGGGACAATGTTCTTTTAAGTGTGGGATGACAGTAGTATTCACTACTAAAGTGTGCAACACAAATTCTGATCAATCTTTTAAGCAAAAGTCATGTTTTCAGCAAAATTTCAAAATTTTCAAAGTCAAAAAGGGTACTTCCGGTCAACAGAAACTCAAAGGCTTGGAATTAGATAATGTCGGGCAAAACCCTTTGAGGATTTTTCAAACTCTGTTCCGAGGCAAGAAAACGCATGACTAGGCACTAAACCAGCAAACTAAGTGAGGATTCTTGAGCCATTTAAAAGCATTCATCTTTAATGCTTCACTTTTCGATTGTGAGTGTGCCGATGTATCCTCTCTAGAATCAGAACTTTCAAGTGATACATTTCGAGATTACAAAAATGGGCGTCATACGTGACGAAGGTGCAACTAGAAGACCTCGACATTTCCTAGGATAAAATCCCTCTCATAAAACCCTTGCTTTCAAACTTAACCCAACCAATGCTCACCTTCATCATTGAACATACTGAGCCCTAGCCTTTTCATTTCAACAAAACTCACTTCAAAAGCCAATACCTTCCTTCATCTTTTGGCCATAGCCTAAGTTTCTGTTCTGTCAGAAGAATTACTAAAAGAAGTACGGAGCGTTCCCCAAAGGATGAGCATCATCCGTAAAAGGAGCTCCAAGAAAAAAGAAATTCAGCAAAAGCAAAGCTGTCAGAAGAAACCTAAATGCCCAAGGATCATTTAAAGCCAAGGGAAAGGTTATCAAAAGAAAACTTGAAAGAAAAAGCTGCAAAAAGAAAGCTCAAAGAGAGAAAAATCCAAGAAGAAGCGCTACTAAGCACCCAAGATAAGTCATCACAGACAACTCTTAGGCTATATTAAAACCCCCAAATAAACTACCTACAAAACCCTTCATCCATATACACTATTTCCACCCTCTTGAGAATGTCTAGGGATAATTTGCACTGTCCTCATTTAAGTACTGTAGATCTGATCCTCGACCAAGCCTATGACGACGGAAGAGCTGCATGACTGGCCCCTGAGTGAATTAGAAATTAGGAAACCCAATACACTTGAGTGAATTTAGTGACTACCTGTGAGGATCCCAGTCATGTATATCTTACATTACGAAGATTGAAAAGAGAGCTTGCTAGAACCAGGTTGGAAAAACATCAGAAGGTTAAAACCCCGCCTTAAATCTACTATTTACTTAGCCTGCAGGAATCAAAGCTCTGCAGGATACAAAACCCCCCTTTCTAGACTTTTAAAAACCGTTTCACTGAAGATTTGCTTGAGGACAAGCAAGTTCTAAGTGTGAGATACTTGATATCGCGTAAAAAGTCATGTTTTTAATACCGACATCTCTCTCATTCTAGATCGATTCTTGTCATTTTAAACTCAAAACCAACACAAATCAATGATATTACGCCAAGATGGTCAAAACCAGGTTGCACGATAAAAATCAAGTAAAACGGATGAAAAACAAAGATTCCACACACGTTTAAAGATTCAAGGCATCAAAACGAGATTTCAAGACAAAAGTGCCCATCATCAACATCTATCTCATCCAAGATGTTCATTTTCAAATTATGAATCCAACAGAAGAAGAATCAACAAAAACGGATAAAGAATGAAGATTCTACGCCCGCTGGAAGATCCAAATAATTCGTACGCAATATCTGGAGATAGAAGACATATTTTTGGGATATCTTTACATCAAAGTCTTCGTTTTTGAATTACGAACCAACGCAAAAAGAATCAACGCAAACGGACGTATAACGACGAAGATATGCACGAATTAAGCAACGCAGCGAAAGACGATGAACCGGGGCGGGTGGCAGCCAGCCGCCGCCGGCCAGTAGCCAGCCGCCGTCGGCCTGCTGGTGGGCGGGGCCGGCCTCCACCCCCATCTCTTTTGCGCTTTTTCGTCCTTGCGTGTACCCGGTGCACCACCTTTCGCTACTTTTCCGTACCTGCTGTACCACCTTTCGCTACTTTTTCGTACCCGGTGCACCACCTTTCACTCTTTTGCTAATGTGAGCCTAGGGTTGCTAATGTGAGCCATATTTTCCCTATAAATAGCAGCCCTAGACCTCATTTGGAGCAATCTTGAATATCATCCTTTACTATCTTCACACATTCACTTAAATACTTTTACTTTCTTTGTAATTTTAATTCTTCCTAGTTAATTAGGCTAGCTAATTAACTAATCAAGGAAGATTTGTACGGAGGTGCTCCGGGACACATATTTTAGCTACGAGTTATTGTACTTCTCTCCAGGTGTTAATCTATCTTCCATATATAATATGTTCGTTCTTTCTTTAATAAACTTAAATATGCATGCTAGAATTACCATGATTAACTAAATAACTCAATTGTCTGCATTTAGGAAAGTTTAAATATGTGATTATATTGTATGTTATGAGATTGCGGATGCTTTATATTATAAATAGATGTAGGGATTGATTTTTTATCGTTTATCTGCCCAACTCATGTTGTGACTAAAACCTGATCAAAAATGAACGTAGCTAACTCATAGGGTATAGGTCACTTAGTTATACTATGTCAGATTGAATCATTGAGCTCGGCATGGCCGGTGTTCTCTGGACCACATTCGGATCTAAGAGACACGGAACATGAGAATAGAGGTAGATTAAGATTTAATTCAAACAGACGATATTTTTGAGACAACTTTCAGAATATCCTTAACTTAGATAACACCTTTGTATGCTCAAATTGAACTATTACCTTGGTTGTCTTATTGCATGTTCTTGTTTGGTTGTTGCCTTAGGATTATCATGATAGTGAAATATATTTAGCGTTAATCATCGTGAAATAATGTGACGGCACCTATTCGACTGTTCTTTGATATAGTACTGGAAACGCCTATGGCTGAGTACAAATGTATGGAAGTCGAGAACGACCAAAGGTAGTCATATTATGAATCGATTAACAAACGTGATACTTAGGTTTCTATTCTTAGTATAAATCATCCCTGTTTTCTTGCATACTTGAGTAATGTTGATAATTTGTATGAATAAGTGATGACATGCTATCCAACCGTTTAGACCGGTTATTCCAACCTGTTCCGGCGAGAGTAAAACCATTTTACAAGATTGTTTATTCAACAAACTATGCCATGATTCGGACGTCTCTGATGATCGAGAATGGGGAATAGGATTTGAGATTAACTGTTAGATACTATGGACATGCATTTGAGAGAACTTTCGGTGTATGTTTTAATATATTCTGCAACCCATGTGAAATTCTATTTGCCTGATTGTGGACACATCCGCGTTAGCCTGATAGAAGGACTGTAGAATAGCTCATATTAACCTACAAATTTATCCTCGTTAGAACTCCTCTTATTTAACTTCACCTAAACCACTTCATAGTAGACAATCGCTTAAATTGCTGAACGTCCGAAGTAACCTCCACCCTTTTTATATATCTTAAATTTAACTTTAATTTAGAAAAACCCAAAACCAAAACCATCTTTCTGAGCCTCAGCTAAATTCATAGAAGTTCCTAAACCCTCCTATTTTCAATTCGTCGCACTTTGAAGAACGACTCTAGGTCATACTTATCATTTGCTAGCCTTTAAATAAGCAATAGTAGTAACCCTAGACCCCAACCTTACAAATTTAAAACCCACTGCTGTGCTGCATTTCCATTAGAACTTCCAATGACCGGTGTGCATCGCAACAAGTATCATTTTATATAAAACGCGTGTCATTGAATCAATGTACTACCTCCGTCCTCATATAGTTGTTCAGTTTTGACTTTTTAAGTATTTCTTTTTCAACTTTTAACTTAACTATATTTGTTTGTATTATATAATACTTGATGCAAAATATATGAATGGTTTGAGTTATAAATGTATTACCATATGTATAATTTTCATCAATTATTATATAACACAAATAAAAATATTTAAGGTCAAAGTTGAAAAAGAATGATTTCAAAAAGTCAAAATTGAGCAATTATTTTGAGACAGAGGAGTAATATTTAACCTAATAATAATAATAATAATAATAATAATAATAATGATAATAATAATAATAGTAATATTAATAATAATATGCAACCAAAATAGTCTAATATATCATTATAGCATAGAATTTTAAAACTGATACAAACATATATGTGGTTTAATTAGAAGTTTAGTACTTTGTATCATTTTGTTACAAAAATAAAAATATATGTGGTTTAATTATTGTAATATTTAACTAAATAACACTAAAAAAACATCAATTAATAGTAAGTATAAACGTAGTAGAGAGTTGAGAGCTCAAGATTTGAACCTAGATGTATAGGTATTGATGTGACGCAAAAAGTTATGTTTTTACCTACAATATTCCTCACTTTTTGGATCCATCTTTAGTGAAAACTCTTCATAATAGTGTTTATTTATCAATATTTGCTCAGGTGATCTAAAAACAGGCGTTGTGATAAAAACCACTGAAAACACCTGAAAACGTGCTAGAAACAACATTTAAGAAACCACTTGATTCCACAAAACCTATTTACCTATCAAAACACATCCCCTAACTTTGAACATCTGTTATATAGGTAAAAACGAGTCCAAAGAATCAAGAATCGAGCAAAACGGCCAAAGGACGGAAAAGGCACAACAATATCAGAACGTTTAAAGACATTTCGTCAATGCTTAAGTTACATACATCCAATTTTCATGAAACTTGTATCATTAGAAGCGTAACGAAAAAACGAATCCATAGGCGAAAGAATCAGGTCAAACGGACATCGGACAAAGAAGTTACGGGCGTTTTAAGCAACGAACGGGAACTGAATACGGCCCTGGAGGCCGTATACGGCCCTGGAGGCCGTATACGGCCCTTTGCTTACCGTATACGGCCCTTCAGGCACCGTATACGGCCCCATACATACCGTATACGGCCCCCTGGCCCCTATCTGGTTGATGTTTTGTGCTTTGCGCGTTTGTACGTGATGCTTTGGAGGTTGTACGGCTGATTTGAGACTTTGCCTATAAATAGTGGCCTCATTCTTCAACTTCAACACACCTCTCTTCGTTCTCTCATTTCTCTCTTCTCACTTTCTCTCTCACACACATCTTTCTCTCTCTAGTTTCTCTCTCTAGAAGTTTCTCTCTCTACAAAGTGAACTAGAAGGAAAGCTAGTAGGTTAGCTTAGCTTAGTACGGAGATTCTCCAAGGCTTTGTATTCATGAAGATCTGTCTGTAATAAACCTTTATTCAGGTTATATATATCTATCTCTTGCTTTCTTATTTAATCATGTATTGTTTACATCATGCTTATGTAAGATTGCATGCTAGAGATAATATGCTAGGCTAGATCTATCTGTGTTTGCTATGATAGGAGTTATGTTAAAGTAGTTAATATCTTTATGCCATGCTCTTACTCTGCCTGTGTAGTTTTAAACTGTATGTGAACTTATGAACTGAACCTCAAATGTTTATCTATCTAACTTATGCTGTGGTTAGAAGCTTCCTGCTAGAACTTGGCCAATTCCTAGTGGTACGTTGTCTACCTATTCTATGCCTGATGATCAATGAACTTGACATGGCTGTGTTCTCTTGATTGAAATAAATCCTACCCTGAGACACGGAGCATAGGACTAGAGATAGATTAGGTTCATATTTGTTTGTTAAATATCTTTGAGAGAACTTTCGGGATATTTATGATTTAATCATCAGTTATTTGAAATCATTAGGGTTAATGTAATCTATTATGAATCAACCTATTGCATGTTCTTGTTTGATTGTTGCCTTAGGAATGATGCATGCTAGAATATCCCTCCTGATCTGTATCTGTGACTGAATGATTAAGTTTTCGTATATGGAACAGAACCTTACACAGTAGATTAACATGCATGGAATAGTTGTGATGATTTATATGTTAATGTTGACAATTCAACTGGCCGATAGACCAACTATCCCAACCGGTTCCACGGGATTAATTCCTGTTCATGTTATTGTTCAATCAACAATTCATGCCACGATACAGACGTCTCTGATGACTGTGACTGGGGACCTGGATTGGAGGATAGCTGTCGGTTGGATTGGTCTGTACATTTGGAAGAACTTCCGGTGTATTTGACACTCTATAACTGCTATCCATGTGACATGTTATATATCTGATTGTGGACACCTCTACGTTAGGTATATAATAGGCTCATAGTTATAGCTCATTAGGATATAGGAAATTTAGGGGAACCTTAATTGCTTGCAACGGAAAAACCGTAAAACGCCCTGATACTCGGTATAGTGCTGGAAACACCAGATGGTGGAGTACAAACATACTGAAGCCGCGGAACGGTCGTAGGTATAATACTTTGCAGTAGTTAAGATAATTCTCCGGATTAGTCATCACACCTAGTGGTCCTACCTCCTTAACACTACTTATAAATAACATACACCGATATCATAGTAAACACTTGTGTTATTCATTGCTGCTCGAGTCTCCGTATAAAGCACTCAATTACCTTTCCTTAGTTTTTAATTAGAGTAGTTATAAAACCAAAATCCTATCCAATCTATTATTAAACCCTAGCTAAATTACAAAAAGATAATTAACCTTCCTAAAATCCCATGTCCGTTGTAGTTTGAAGAACGACACTTGAGTCATATATACCACTTGCTGCCCTTTTAGGTCTGTTAGTAGTATCAAAACTTAGGATACCCCTGCTCAATAAATTCAAAACCACCCACTGTCGCGCATCCTCGGTTGACCGGAACAACGACCGGTGTGAAAACCCCGAACCGAACGCTGGGGCTGCCGACAGGTACAAATAGGAATAACTCTACCAAGTGGGTCAAACTAATTTTACTTATATCAAAATAGAAGTTTTTATGTTAACTTTCAAACCTTGTTACGCAAAAATCCAAACAAATTACTATGGATAGTTGCTTGTTAATTGATATTAGTTGATAATTACATTAAATAAATACTAAATACTAATCATAATAGGACAAAGAAGTTACTATTTATAACACTACTCAATTGATATTAGGTGTTAATTTAATGAAAATGACTACCTAGGGATTTTGGGGGTGACTATTCAAACAAGAACATTACTGTGGAAGTTAGTCAGACACAAGTTACATCAAATAAATTAATAAGTAGCTTTTATATATATAAATGTGTGAAGAACATAAAAACAACAAGGAATTAGTTTGCCCTTCCGATGCGAAGGAATTTAATCATCGTACTAATAACAAATAACGAAATCACCTATATGATAATAAGAATATAATATATATTGTTAATATACATTAAATAAAAACAAAAAAAAAATATTTATTCGTACGGGCCTACACCACAACATCACTTCTAATTCGGTAAACTGACGTTTCCAAAAACTGATACCAATTGATGACTTGGTGCCAGTGGATAAAATTCTATTTACATAGTGACGCAAACTAACGCATCAAATTGTGTAAAATTAGTGTCACGTCAGCACTTTTCGAAATTGAAACGAAAGTAACATCACTCAGCTTCATCAAGCCCAACATTTACTATATTATACATGTATTTTTATAGACTAAACAAAAACAATTCATTATTATATAAATTATAAAAAGGTAGAGTAATTTTAGACTACACTAAAAAGAATCATAAAGGAGCTGAAATTGATTCTTTGTTGAATTTAATATTAAATATATATATATATATATATATATATATATATATATATATAAGAGATATGATATTTTATTTAAAGTGACCTACGTTTTAAATAAAATATCATATCTCATCTGTCTCAACTTTATTGTCCATAATTTATTTTAGAGATGTCTCAAAAATGATTGTCAACTTTTATTTTCAATCAATCAGAAAACAGCTAAGTGAAAAAAATGAAATCTTATTGTTCAGGAGAGTAATCAGTTAACTATAAATAAAATGTGTACGTACTAAAAAGTTATAATTAAATTGGGACGAATGAAATAAATATTTTATGTATCAGCCATGCAAACCTTTTACCATTTTGTATTTTAAATGTATATATTTCATAAATGTTACACATAAACAAAAGAGGGAAAAAAAATTATGGCAAAAGCAAGGGTCAAGCCCGCAACCCAAGCCTCTTTGTATAACTCACAAACCATCCGGGTACAATGACTTTTATTATTAAGTATGTTAAACATAATATGTCACATAATATATATGTCACATGAAGACAAAAAAACCTATTCAATTGTTACCTGGAGAATCGAATGTGAGCCATCCAACATGCAAAACAACAGAGAAGCCACTCAGCTAGTCTCACACTTGTTGTAAGATCCATTAAATCTATTATATATAGTATGTATGTGCCTAATAAAACAAAATTTAGTATTCATAAGGTTACTCAATTGATATTAGAGGAGAATACATAAATGTGTGAAGAAAAGCAGTTAAATATATAGATGGATACCAGAAAGAGAGTGTGTGTATCAACATTACAGTTGTATTGACTTCATTTTATTTAGTCACTAATTAGAAACTGCATGACATCGATCCATCAGTCATCAACTAATGAGGAAAGCCATGAATAATTTCGATATGACATTAACTACAAAACTTTCTTATGCAACTAAAACGCCTAAAACTTATGCCATGATACAATGGTTCCGGTGTAGTTCTCAGATCTACAGTATTTTAACATAACATTATAAATCAGACCCTTAAATCCAACACATTAACAGCTCTTAAGTTTGTATTAGTATTTAGTAATCACGAATGAAGGGTTAATCATCCATTCACTCCAGAACTAGTTGCGCTCAACTTTGTGTTGGTGTTCCAAAAGTATATTAATGTTTCTACATCCTAACAACAAACCGACATGAACAAACTAATCTATTGCCTCAGTGATGCTACTAATAAACTATCCTTATCATGGCGTTAGCCTAAGATTCTCAAAATACGGAAAAATGAAACCATTTAAAGGCAACATGTACTTAGCTATGAGAAATTTAATTTGCCTACACCCTTGAACGGTAGAATCTCTCACAATGTTCGATATATCCCGTACAAGATATTTATAGCAAGTAAACTTATTATGTTGCCTCAAAATCACAAGTTCAATCCGAAGAATACATACAAAAAGCCGAACCAAACTTTCAAACCAAATAAAGCCATCAAAAATACAATATATTAAATCTTACTTGAAAGCTAAAAAGTCAACATTTGAGTTTCTGGAGCCCATACAAAGTTGCCCATAAACTGTACTGGGGCGAATCATGGAAGTTAACATGTATTTAACTAGTTTGTGCTTTACCGCAACACATAAAAACCTTTTTGATTCGACTATAATATTCCATGTGACCCAAAAACCGAATTTAACTGCACAACAACTGTCGCACCCCCAAATTCGGTAATTACGGTTATCAGATGTTTTGCGGAAGCATTAGATTGGGTGGGGGCGCCGACGTAAACGTTGGACAAACACGCATATCAGAGCATATGATTACAACAGAACATATATATTAAGATGCCATAAGTTATAGTACATAGTTTACGATTCACTGAATCGTATAATTATCAAAAGTATTTAAGTTATACAAAAGTAGATTTCTGAAATATTACTAAAAATGCTTTAGTTATACTAAAGAAATCCATTTGTTTCAAAAGTGGCATCCTAAGTCTTCATGGGTCGCCTAATTTCCAAAAGTGCGGGCGATCTTACGTGCGCAACTAATTCCCTGAAAAACATAGTAAAAGTCAACAACGAGGTTGAGTGAATTCACAGGTTTTACGTTTGCAAGTAGAGTTTGATAAACCACAGTTGTTTATAAAATGTATTGCCATAACAGTAGTGTAGTAAGTTGTATAATGTTGTCCAATATAAGTTGAATTGCCAATTGTAGGAAAGTAAGCATCCTATTAGTTGTAGGAAAGTAAATATCCTAAGTATTGTTTGGTTGGGATGTTACTCAAATACAGTTTTATTTGTTTGTAGGAAAGTTTATATCCTAACTATAATATTTCGTAGGAAAGTAGGTATCCTTAATAAAAGTACGATTTGTAGGAAATGTAAGTATTCCTATTAAAATGTTTTGATCCAAGTTGGTAGGATCTGATCCGAGTCAGTAGGATCCCTGCTAAAGCCCATCAGGCAACCAAATAGTAGGGAGAGTCAGTGTCCCTTGATCCAAGTTGGTAGGATCTGGTCCAAGTTGGTAGGACCCATACAAAAGCCAATTAGGCAACCTAAAGTGTAGGGAGAGTAAGTGTCCCTTGATCCAAGTTGGCAGGATCTATACTAAAGCCCATCAGGCAACCACACATCAAAACAGTTTATGCGATTCGTATTAGTTTGTAGTATGAAAACGTTATTTCATAAACCTAATTTGTATAAACGTTTAACTGTTCCAAAGTACTCTAGCTACAAGTTAAAACATGATCACTATCATTAATAATCAATAGTTGGGAGTAAACAAGCAAGTTAACAATCATATAAGCAAAAGCAGTTATGGCAATCAGTAAAGTAGTTGACTATGTTTCTCACCCCGAGTTGAAAGCGGTTAAAAACAGTAAAAGTAGGGGCTGTGAACTCACCTCGTGAGCTCGGTATGTGAGTGCTAGCAAAGCCTAAGCCCAAGGTAAGTCTCTAACGTCCTAAACGTATAAGATATTTCATATAAGTGGATGGCTAAACGCTAAAACATGTTATTCGTTCACTCAATTGGAAGATCATTATTGTTTAAAAAGTTTGTACGATACGTTGGTGGTGATTTCGTAATAATAATTCCAAAAAGATATTATTTTTATACCCATTTAGTTGTATACTTTAAAAACGTATATATATAAATCGTACGAGTTATCTCGTATATAATTTGGTTGTGGATATACTTATTCAAGTGTATATACATAAATTACATGTATGATTTGTCATAGTGTGTCTGTGTGTGTATAAAGTTAATAGTTTTGTGTACACAATTTATTTCGTACACTTTTTGTTTTTCTCGTACTCATTTACTCCATTTATTTTGTTTATAAAAATTAACATTTGAAATAATTTTTTTTAGTGTACACTAAGTTGTATCTCTGTGACAAATTTGAACTATTTAATATGGACGTGAATGTGTAGTTATATATCAACTTGTTCGTAGTTTTTAACCTGCCCAAAACTACGTAATGTACTCAATTCAAGGACCCTAATGTCAAACAGATTGGGTCAAAACTAGAAATAGTGACCTTTTCTTACGAATTACTAAACGATATATATGAGTACGTATTGACTATTTCAAAAACGTTTTGTATCATAGTTGGGTGATATCAACTGTAATGCATTAGTAAACCAAAATCAACAAAATATCAAGGTTGACTGGTGTTTTAAAAAAAATAAATAAAAATAGGATTATAGCTAGGCATTTGGGGATCCTCTATATATACTTGTAACTTATGAAGATAGAGTTGTACATTCAGTTTGTGTCCTTTTAAACTTGTGTCTATTTGTTGAGTGTTTGAGTTTATAAGCATATATATGAATTACATTAAACTTGTTACCCGATGGGGTATAATACTTCACCCACTCATTTAGTTTTCGTTTACCTTTGTTACGATTTTTAGCATGATCTTTCATAAGTGAACTAATAACATGTTAATAATCAAAAATCATGTAAAGTAAGTGAAGAAAACAATTTTCCTTACAAAACTCAAAATGGTGAAATAAGGATGATGAAGATGCTTGCTCTTTGCTCCACCTTTGAAACTTATGGAGGATGATGGAGATTATTATTATGATAATTATGGTGATTGTGTTGCTGGGCTGCTGTTTGCCGAGTGAGCCAGAGAGAGAGGGCACAAGAGAAAAAGTTGAGAGAGATAAGGAATGAGATGATGAATTATTGGGTGTAAATATCTGTTTCTGTTTTTGTGCAAACAATTAAAGAAATCAAAAGCCTAGATATGTTTGATCTTGTGGAGTCGGTCAAGAGGGGGGCAAAGTGTGGTCATGCACATGCTTTGTCTCCCAGATCATTGTGTAGTTGTGTAGGTTTTTAACCCGTGTTCGTTTACCCGATCGTCATACGTTTTTATACGTTATATTTCGGTTAGTTTGTTAGTTATATCGTGTAAATATTTTTTTGGTGTCTCAAAAATATTATTTTTGACTCGTTTGGTTGTCGGGTTCGTTTTATGTATTTTGTCGCATTTTTCGCGTTTTAATTAAAACGTATAATTGTTTCATTTTTCGTTATGTATTATTTGTTCGCATAATGTTTCTAAGTAAATAACTACTATAAAAATAGTTTTACGTTATTTAATATATGTTCACCAACGATCGTATTTTTGTCGGACTAGTTCCGAATTGTTTTGTACACAATTATAACTATTTACGAAATATGTAATACTACGCGTATTAACTAGTTGGGCTTTGCTAGACTTATCTCATTAAAATGAATGCGAATTCACATAAGTAGGGAATTAGCCTAAACATGCATGTATTGACGTACTTAATTATTTCAAAAAAATTGCGGGGTGTCACAACAACATCACTCCTGGGGCCAAGAACCAGAGGAGCTGCCTTCAATTAACTGAGAAAGCAAAACAGATTTAAAAACCGCGTTTAGTAGGTAATTTAGAGCAATGGCAAACATTAATTATAGAAAAAAAGTCAGATATCACAAGTAACTACCTAGTCCTGATCAAACTATTAAACCCGGCCTATATATGGCTAATAGAAAAGAGAGTGTCAGTGCGTAGCCTTCATTCTACTACTCTACGAAAAGGTTACGAAATCACTTAGCTCGACGTTAAGAGAGTCAAGGGTGGCCTCGTTATCCACACCTCCGGTCGGATGAATGGAGGAAGGACCAACCCAGGTTTTCACGAGCGTTGGTGGGTTTTGGAGTGCTTGTCAAGGGCAACAATACCATTGTGATTGTACCATTGTGACTGTTATAGATGGGTGGGGTGGTGGGGGAATCAAAAGAAGATATGCATCCTCTAAGTCAAACTAGTAATCATAATGTTAATCCAGAGTTAAATACTTTGTGTCAAGTACATAGAATATCATTATTACTAATCTGATGAACAAAATGACATGAAAAACATTTTAATGTTTTTTCGATCAAAACATTTTTAAATTCTTTTCTCCCTCTTCAAAACCCTAAAACTTAAACAGCCGCCACCCATATTTTTAGATCTCTCTCCGGCCATTGGCTTTGGCCGGTGGTCCAGAGGGCCTCCTTTCCTTCTGCCATTTCATAAGTATGTGGTTCTTTTAACTTCGTTCTGTTTTTCGTGTTTCTTCTTTTTCTTTCTTCTTAGGGTTGGGTAAGATTGTATCCATAGTGAGGTGCACGTTTTGGAGGTGTATTTTCAGGTGGTTCCGTGTAGTTGCAGGTGGTTTAGGTCGAGAGTACGGGTGGTATAAGTTGGGTTTGAGGTCAAACTCTATCAGGTAGTGTCAAGTGGTTTCGGTAATAGTTCCAGATCAGTTATTTAGGGTGAGTTCAGGTTGAGAAAAGGGAATTTTTGGGGGTTTTTGGTCCTGGTTTCATTTTTAGTTCCAATCAAAGAAACCATGAAGATGGTCATTTTACGGTGGTATTTTCCAGCAAGGGGTATGGTCATGGTTTAAATTTCAGATTGGGGGTGAATATGGCATGGTCGGTGTCAACATAGGTTTTATCCGGGGGTTGTGGGTCGTTGTGTTATTCGGAGGTCATTATTTGGTCAAGTTGAAGGTTACTATTGGTGCCAACTTGGTGTTTTCAGGGGTTTTTGGATGGTTTGAGTCAATGGGTCAAATGGTTGTGATTTAACGTAAAAAGTCACGTTTTTGCGTACATAATCCCTACCTTTTTAGCCCCAAAATGGATGAAATCATTCAATATCAATACTTTTTCACCAAAATTCATTGTCAAGGCTAAAAATAAGGCATTGCTTCAAAAATCAAGTAAAATGGCTAAATAACGTACAAAACAAAGCATAAACGATATGATCACGTTCTACGAGCACTTTTTAGCATATTACCTTGAAATTATTCTTTGATTAGTTCATTATGATCTTCAGGTAATTACGATCACGTGGATATAAAGAAAGCTGAAAATGGATCAAGAATGAAGAAGTTATGGCCAAATGAAGATCGACCAGTGCACGAGACTTACGATCCAGCACACAAGGCAACGACCATGGGCTACACACCCCTACAGGGGCCGTATACACCCCCATAGAGGACGTATACCCCCTCTTTGGGGCCGTATACCCCCTGTAGGGGTGGTATACCCCCTCTACGCTGCCGGATACGCCCCATTTGCTACCGAATACGCCCTATTTGGTACCGAATACGCCCCTTTTGGTGTCGAATTCTATAGCTAGGGGGTGTATTTCAGTGTTAAAATGGATCGAGGGTGTTAAGTGTAAATTCGATTCTTGGATGCCTATAAATAGAGGCTTAAACCTCCTCATTTCTCACCATTCAACCATTCACCACTCACACCATTCAACACACACACACTTTCTCTCTAGTTTAGGTTAGTTAGTAGTTAGTTTCTCGTTAATATTTAACGGGACTAACGGAGGGGCTATTTTGTAATATTTGTTGAAGATAGTTGGAGCGGTGCTTTTGTAATATTCGAGGCTCTGCTCGTTGTAATCTTTCAGCTTATATTCCAACTACGCATTTATTACGGTTATCTATTTTCTTATCTATTATAATGCATGCTATTGTTATTATGCTAGATTTAGGATTCGTTACCATGATTAGTGAGTAGTTAGCTTGTGTGTTTGTTGTGATGTATTTAGCCGTTATAATGGGCGATGATGTTAACTTAAATATATAACTGAAAACTATGTCTGTTTAACTTTTCATCTATGATTATAAACTTTTCATCAAACTATCGCCTTTCCTCCAATAAACGTGGTTAAAACCCTAAAAGACAAGGAGTTGCGAACATTGTTCTGAGGGTAATTAAGTATCTGTGCTATCTATCCATGGTCTGATTTCGAAGCTTTGGAAATACCGTTAAACCAAATGTATAGTACAACGTGAATAAATCAGGGATTTATTGGGTAATATTAAGTGAGGGCTGGGGTTTATATCATATATGGGTACGCTTTAATACAAACTGAGTTTAAAAGGGTTCAGAGTGACCTGAATGTGCAACATGTGTGGAATACCGTAAAACGAACTATTACTTAGTATAGTGCTGGAACCACCTCTGGTGTAGTACAAACGCATGGAAGCTACGGAATGGTCGTCGGTATATACACCCTAACTTGCATTAGTGCGCAAGGCATGGAATGCCGTAAAACGTCCTAGTACCTCGTGTAAGTGTCGGAATCATCCTTAGGGAACGGTTCCCATACACCCAAACTATGGAACGGACGTCGGTGTATACATTCTGAGCAGCACTGGGTCATCCACCAGCTCTGAACCTAACAAACCATCGATGAAAAGTTAACAGACGCTTTCCGAATAAGTTCTTAAATGTTCTATTTGAATTAGAATACTTTATGGTATCAAAGAACGGTCAGAAATTAAATATCAGTCTGTTACCTTATTCATTCGCCCCGGAGTTAACTCCAAAAAGGGTCACTAGTCTTCACAGACAGTGTTAGGGGTAGAGCAGCCTGATCTTATCAGAATCATGACAACCTAGTACTCAGTAACATGCTATCTGAGGAATCAGATAGTAGGGTGCTAGTGTTGACACCATAAAGTACCTAAAACAGTAGAACACAAATACTTAGAAAGAGCGTTTTCAAAATATCAAACCCAAACATCATCTCCCCTTTAGGCTAATGAAATCATAACAAACACTCCTCTCCATATTGATTATCACCTATTATTTTATTTTGCTGTTTATTTACTTTAATTTAGGACCTAAGTAAAAACCCAAAATCAAAACTCTTGTTTACAAACCTTACTAAATCGAATCGATCGTCTTGATTGCTTAGTTTCACAATACGGTTGATCTTAAGAACGACCCTGAGTCATTACTTGTCGCTAACTATCCTTAGCCATAGTAAAACTTAGGTCCCCAGCTCTATAAATATAAAATCACCCGTCCGATCGCACGGTCCCGACTGGGAGGTCAGCAACGACAAGGAAGCAATTCCTTGACCGACCGTCTAGGACCCGATCAGGTTTTTGGCGCCGCTGCCGGGAAATCAATCGTAAGACTCTTAGGAATCTTGACGAACTTTTCTATTTAGTTCCACATGTAAATACCCGTAGTTTTTCTTGAGATTCTATTCCAGGGTCCCACCTTCCAGCACCATTGGCCATGGAAGTTCCACCACCCACTGATTCTGAAGGAAGGAAAGTCGAGCTCTCGACTCTAACAGCAGCGCTTCTTGGGAGGCAACCCGAGTAATAAAACGTGTGTTGATTTTAGTGTTAATAAGTGAAGATAAATCTCTGAATATCCTTCACACTTGGATATACCTCAAAAATATTTTCAAAATATTTTAAAGTCAAAAACTCATCTCTTGCAAAATCACTTGTCTCAGATAAATAGGGAAACACTTTTCAAAAATTAGTTCATATGCTTCGAGCATTTGAGGTACTTGCATACTACTTTTATGCATTATGCTCGAACTCGTTTAAAAATATATGTTCTACAAAATGATTTGTAATAGAAAACATCTTTTCATTCTGAGACAGTGATTCTCTTCTATTGCAAAAATATGAAGAAGAGAGTTAAAAGGTATATCCAACGTGTTCACACTTAAGAGATTGATTCACGAATGATGGTTGAAATGGAAGGAAAGGTTCTCATTTAAAGGCAATCCCCCTAAAAGCTGAATAATCCTCATGGAGTTGCTGCAAAGACCTTTCCACTTATCAACACATATTCAGATCTTCAGCTTTTAGCTATCTGGGGAGTTTCTTCATCCTTTCTCTGTTTCTATCTTTTTGCTTTATTGAGTACAGTTAATTAATAAAAGTAATCTATATCATATCCTAAGCTTATCACTAAGTGTAGGATTCCAGCCCAAATTAACACTTGAGAAATATTTTCTTATATGTTTAAACTCTAAGTGTGGGATTTTACTTTCAATAAAATCTCCACTGAAGAGAACATTAGGGACAATGTTCCTCTAAGTGTGGGATAGCGGTATAGAATACCTTAGATAGATTTTTGTGTCCAAATAGCAACTCAGAAAATGTTCCTCACTTTAAAAATTAAAATATTCCTCATAAAACAAAGAAAAGCATGAGCTTGACTTCGACAGTAGATAGCTACTCATTCAGTTAGCTCTGCTTTTTCTTTGAATTTTAATATTCTAAGAGGAGCCATTTTAAATATGAGTAAGTTATTTTGGAAAGTAGTGTAAATAAGGTAAGAATTTCTCAAATTAAGAAATGATAATCTTAGGGGCAGCGCATGACTAAGCACATACAACCCATATTAATTGCAGTGAGGTATCTTGAGCCTATATAAGCATTCATTTTAAATGCTTCACTATTCATTTGTTGTGTGTGCCGATGTATGCATTTCTGAATTAGAACTTGCTCCTGGTATGCATTTTGAGACCATATTGGTGAGTACCGTACGCGGTATAGGTGCAATTAGATGACCTTGACATTCCCTAGGAAATAAACCCATTTTCTCATATCTCTTCAAGCCTAACCCTACCGATACTCATTGTTAGTATCGATGATCCGCTTAGTAAACCCTGTTGAGCCTTAACCTTTTCGTTTCTTGAAAACCCAAGTTTTAAAACCCACTCACTTTCATACCCACCAAAACCTTATCTTGGAATATTAAATTTTTGAAAAATGCTATTTAGGTATTCTTTTTGCTTTCACTCAAAAATCATAAATCTCATGTTTTACTCAAAGTTTCTCGTGTGCGTTTTAAAAATCAAAATCTCAAAAAGATCGAGAAAGTCTGAAGGTGTGAAAAATTGACACCAAGTAAAATTCGAAATGTCAAAAGATTGAAAAAAAATGAAAGTAAGAAAGGATATCAAAAGGCGAAAAAAAAATCTCTTAGAATCTCCTCGGCAAAGGAATTATGAGCCAAAAATATATCATAGAAATAAAGCTAAGTGCTTCAAATCTCTCGAAAACTCCGATCTGCAAAATATATATATTCTGTGTGTTTTCAAAGATAGAAGTCAGCTATCTTTACTTCCTTACCGTTATCCATTTCCGTTTTCATTAAAAAGCGTATCTAAATAAAGTTTTTCTCAAGTTTAAAAATCCTGAGATAAGCATACCCCTTTAAACCTAAAAGCATCCCATTATCGATACCCTTTAACCCTCACTTCACACTGCAACCCGATGAATGTCTTGGGATAATTAGCACCGTCCTCACCTAAGTGGTGGAGATATGATTCTCGATCAAGCTTATGACGATGAATGCTGCATGACTTGCTTTTGAGCGATTTCATTTGTTTAGAATGATAGGAAACCCGATACACTTTTGAGTGAATTGAGTGACCACCTGGTGAGATTGCCTAAGTCATGTGTATGCCAAAGATCACGAGAATCAGAAGCATGCCCAAAGATATTCATTTCTTATTTCTGGAACAAATATCTTATTTGTCTCGATTTTCTGAAACAAGTTACTTATATGAAGAATGGTTGTTTTCAGAAATATTTTAATTCGCAAAAATCGGGCCTAAAACATCTTTTTAAAGTGAGGATAGTTGAAGTATTGCTTGAGGACAAGCAATGTCTAAGTGTGGGATACTTGATTTAACGTAAAAAGTCACGTTGTTGCGTACATAATCCCCACCTTTTTAGCCTCAAAATGGATAAAATCATTGAATATCAATACTTTTCACCAAAATTCATTGTCAAGGCTAAAAATAAGGCATTGCTTCAAAAATCAAGTAAAATGACAAAATATTTTACAAAATAAAGCATAAACGATACGATCACGTTCTACGAGCACTTTTTAGCATATTACCTTGAAATTATTCTTTGATTAGTTCATTATGATCTTCAGGTAATTACGATCACGTGGATATAAAGAACACTGAAAACGGATCAAGAATGAAGAAGTTATGGCCAAAGGAAGTTCGACCAGTGCACGAGACTTACGATCCAACACACAAGGCAACGACCACGGGCTACACACCCCTACAGGGGCCGTATACCACCCCCTAGGGGCCGTATACGCCCCCATAGAGGCCGTATACCCCCTCTTTGGGGCCGTATACCCCCCTGTAGGGGTGGTATACCCCCTCTACACTGCCGGATACGCCCTATTTGCTACCGAATACGCCCTATTTGGTACCGAATACACCCTATTTGGTACCCAATACGCCCCTTTTGGTGTCGAATTCTATAGCTAGGGGGTGTATTTCATTGTTAAAATGGATCGAGGGTGTTAAGTGTAAATTCGATTCTTGGATGCCTATAAATAGAGGCTTAAACCTCCTCATTTCTCACCATTCAACCATTCAACCATTCACCATCCACACCATTCAACACACACACACACCTTCTCTCTAGTTTAGGTTAGTTAGTAGTTAATTTCTCCTTAATATTTAACGGGACTAACGGAGGGGCTATTTTGTAATTTTTTTGAAGATACTTGGAGGGGTGCTTTTGTAATATTCAAGGCTCTGCTCGTTGTAATCTTTCAGCTTATATTCCAACTACGCATTTATTACGGTTATCTCTTTCCTTATCTATTATAATGCATGCTATTGTTATTATGCTAGATTTAGGATTCGTTGCCATGATTTGTGAGTAGTTAGCTTGTGTGTTTGTTGTGATGTATTTAGCCGTTATAATTGGGGATGATGTTAACTTAAATATATAACTGAAAACTATGTCTGTTTAACTTTTCATCTATGATTATAAACTTTTCATCAAACTATCGTCTTTCCTCCTACAAACGTGGTTAAAACCCTAAAAGACAAGGAGTCGCGAACCTTGTTGAGGGTAATTAATTATCTGTGCTATCTATGCATGGTCTGATTTCAAAGCTTTGGAAATACCGTTAAACCAAATGTATAGTACAACGTGAATAAATCAGGGATTTATTGGGTAATAATAAGTGAGGGCTGGGGTTTATATCATATATGGGTACACTTTAATACAAACTGAGTTTAAAAGGGTTCAGAGTGACCTGAATGTGCAACATGTGTGGAATACCGTAAAACGACCTATTACTTAGTATAGTGTTGGAACCACCTCTGGTGTAGTACAAACGCATGGAAGCTACGGAACGGTCGTCGGTATATACACCCTAACTTGCATTAGTACGCAAGGCATGGAATGCCGTAAAACGTCCTAGTACCTCATGTAAGTGTCGGAATCATCCTTAGGGAACGGTTCCCATACACCCAAGCTATGGAACGGACGTCGGTGTATACATTCTTAGCAGCACTGGGTCATCCACCAGCTCTGAACCTAACAAACTATCGATGAAAAGTTAACAGATGCTTTCCGAATTAGTTCTTAAATGCTCTATTTGAATTAGAATACTTTATGGTATCAAAGAACGGTCAGAAATTAAATATCGGTCTGTAATCTTATTCATGCGCCCAGGAGTTAACTCCAAAAAGGGTCACTAGTCTTCACAGACAGTGTTGTGGGTAGAGCAGCATGATCTGATCAGAATCATGACAAATTAGTACTCAGTGACATGCTATCTAAGGAATAAGATATTAGGGTGCTAGTGTTGACACCATAAAGTACCTAAAACAGTAGAACACAAATACTTAGAAAGAACGTTTTCAAAATATCAAACCCAAACATCATCTCCCCTTTAGGCTAATGAAATTACAACAAACACTCCTCTCCATACTGATTATCACCTATTATTTTATTTTGCTGTTTATTTAGTTTAATTTAGGACCTAAGTAAAAACCCAAAAATCAAAACTCTTGTTTACAAACCTTACTAAATCGAATTGATCGTCTTGATTGCTTAGTTTCACAATACGGTTGATCTTAAGAATGACCCTGAGTCATTATTTGTCGCTAACTACCCTTAGCCATAGTAAAACTTAGGTCCCCAGCTCTATAAATATAAAACCACCCATCCGATCGCGCGGTCCCGACTGGGAGGTCAGCAACGACAAGGAAGCAATTCCTTGACCGACCGTCTGGGACCCGATCAGGTTGCAAATGGTTTTGGGTCACGGTTAGGCGTTTCAACCAATAGCAGTCTAGTAAACATGTGTGATTTTCTCCTTTAGCCATCTTTACTCCTCACATTGCCACCACTCGGTTGATTGTATGGTCGGAATCGGGTAGTTTGTGGTAAGGGTGGTGATATTTGCACCACACTTTATGATAAATCCACCAAAACTGTGCAGTAGTTATTTGTACTGTACAAACTCTTAATGCATAATCATGGTGGATTTAATAAAAAGTGGGGTGGAAATATCACCACCCTTGTGGTAAAGGTAAAGGTCAAGGTCAAGATCATGCTTGTTTACACCCCGTTTCACACTCTTTACCGGGTGATTGCCTTTGGTGGTTTTGTGTTGCGTTGAGTTTAGATAATGGGGTTTAATTTAGCACCTGATTGTTAGATTTGCCTTTGGGGTTGGTGTTTTAGAGTCATATAGTTGGAATCTTGGAGTTGTTTTGGTTGAGTGAACTATAATGGTCATAGTTTATTCCGATCACTTTGGTAGACTTTATTGTGTCATTATAAGTGTTGTAATTCCCAGCATCTCGCTAGTTTGTTTTAATATAGTCTGCCATTTCCAAAAAAAAATAACATGAAAAAAACTAGCAGGTGTCATATCCTCAGAAACTTAGAACCTAGACTAGGTCATTGTACGTGTTCTTGGTTGGGTTCTAGAACCTATCAATACATTGAGGTGTGGTTGGTTTATATGTCCACTGTGCAGCCATAGAACCCTAGATTTGTAGACATGAGACAGGTTTACCGAGTCAACTAACTGTGAAGGTACCATAGGGGCATCATTGCGGCACAGATGATGTTGCACTAACTGTGATGGTGGGATTAGTCCACGACGTCTCCACTTTTGTGATATTATTTGTTTATGCTCTGGAGTGAGCCATTATTTGTGTGATTATGCTCGGGTGAGCCTTTGGATTATCTGGGGGGCATATGGATGCATCATTGGATGCGTTTGATATGATATGATTTGTGTAGAGCGCTCGTATGGTGTAGTGCCATACACACCATATGAATAGGTGATACACCTGAAGTTGCGACCAGCGTGTGATTTGTGATATATGATTCGAGATACGATATGATTTGGCACCATTGTTGTGCAGTTTGGATATTTGTTTTGTAGGGTACTCTATATAAAAATAACCCAACCCCTCGTTGCTTCAGCCTTTATTTCATTTGTTACTCTGGTGTAAGGGTGGTGTTACTCAATAGGTAAATTTTGGAAAATTAAATTATTTATTTCATTTCATTCGCATTTTAAAAATATTAATAAACTATTTATTTCTGTCTACATCCGCACACTGAGCAATTAGCTCAGCCGCATTTCTTTTCCTGGGGCAGGTACTCAGGGTAATATGAGATGAGTGCTAGAGCTTCAAGACTTGAACTTTCCATGGAGAATATCTTTTAATTTACTAGTTGGACTTTTATATATGTTATCATTTAATATACATTGTCATTTATTATTACAGGAATTTATTAGTACTTTTAATATATAGCAATAAATGTGACTTCCCATTTCGTTATCGGAATGGGGGTGTTACACCTGTACAACTCAAGATATTAAGTTGTCCTATGGCTTTTCTCTGGTAGCAAATATAGAGATTCTTCAAAATGTAATTATTTAAAATAATACGATTTTATATGCACTTGAAAAAATATCGTTTCTACAACTCAAAATATCTTCCGTTACAATCTTTGTAAGATGAGAAATTAAAAAAGAAGACAGATGCGAAAGGTGAAGAAATTAGGTGAGTAAATAAATTATAATTTTACGAATTGATCGTGCTCTTTTACGCCCTTTTGTTCTCACATCATCTGGATTCTTTATAGTGTGTTCAGTAGGTTTTTTCACTCCAAAAAAAGAGCAAATGGCCTCACCTTTATCCATTTTTATTGCAGTAGGGAATTCAGCTTTAGCCTCTTCTAGTAATTCCATTAGTCACTCTCTGTACTTAACAAATTTATCCACACTGTGTACCAGCCTTTTTGCAGTTTGCTCAACAATCTGTTGAATCTCTCTTATTCCGGCCAATGGACTATCACGGATTTTATGGTGTTCATCAACTTTCTCTGTCTTCTTTAGAATAGCTTCTACATACCATCTTTTAAGCATATACTTTTGGAAATTCTTCTAAGTTCTTAAAACGGAACACATAGAATATGTGTCGGCACAACAACCCATACAAATCAAATTTCTTGCAAGAACATACAGCTGTAATCGCTGATGTGTTGAAGGTAACCTACAAAACAATAGTATCAGCATTGTACAATGAAATGTGTAAGATTAACTTTCAAAAAGCTATAACTACAAAAAACTCATTATTAAAAAGTAGTATGGTAAAAATTATAATGCAGTACATACGTCATAGATTATCTTGGCTTCTACTTCTTTGATTCTAGATATTTCAGAATCTTCATGCTTCTCATGGGTTTCTGACAAACAATCTATGTAGCTGGCAACCAGATCATCTTGTACATCGAAAAAAATTGGATGAATGTACATAACTGATGCTTGCTTTTCTAATTCAAGGTTTGTTTTCAAATCAGGAATAGTGTATCTTGTGTTGTGGTCATTCTGTTGCTGCACATACCGTTGATGTTCCATTGCAGTATCATAATGGGTCAAGAACTCGACCAAAGTTAAGTATCTGCTTGTAAATTTCGAGAAGAAATGATTCTCACTTTCTGATCTCGAGGATTTTCACATGAGTCCAGCCAAGGGCTCATCTAATAGATAAGTTCGTATCCACCTCTTTCTCATATCATAAATTTATTGCAACCATTCGTTATTCTCAAGTCCAAATTCTTCAACTATTCTCTAGCATCGCCTCTCAAACGTTTCTGGTGATATCTTATATGTCCAAACAATTCCACAAATTTTTTTTTGAAATCTATATTCGCAAACAAAACTGCACCAACCTAGTAAAAACAAAAAAATAACATAAAGTTGTAGGTTTTTTGTAATTTATAGTGCTACATTTTTGTTAAAAATAACTATAAGATGCATATGTTTTTTATGTAAAGTACCTTTGTCATTAACTTGCGTATTATATGCCACATACACAGCCGGTGTCTTGTGTTTGGAGAAACAAACATTATTGTTGCACGCATTGCTGAGTCATGATCTGTCACAACAACTTTTGTGTCGCTCTTGAAAGTTTTTTGGAAAGTCTCTAGAAGCCATCTATAATAAACTTCAGTTTCTTTGGTCAAAAGGGCCGAACCAAAAGTTACACATCAATTGTGGTTATCGATTCCAGTGAATGATACGAAAACCATTCCATACCTGTTGAATAAATAAAATTAACACATTTAATGTAACGAGAAGATCAAATTAACTGCATTTTTTATAGAACTTTTAAAATGAAGTCTTTTAGTTGTTAGGTTCAAATAATATGAAATTTTTTAGTTATTGCATTTTTTTAAAGTCTTTGTTGGATTTTTATTAATAAATTTCTACTGCATAAAACCAAATATTACATGCAGTAATATGATATTTCACGTTACTGTAGTTTTTACTAGTGTCTTACTGCACATAAGCAACATAAAGATGATGTGATTATCATAAAATGCAGTAACATAATATTTTTTTGTTAATTGCAATTTTCAATGGTATTTGTTGCAGATTATCATAAAATGCAGAAACATTACATTTTTGTATATTGTATTTTAAATATTATTTACAGCAAGTGTGTGTTGTTGCACATAAGCAAGTAGTTTAACATGTGGTGATAATGAATTTACCTGTTGGAATTGAAAGTTAAGTCGAATGACACAACATCGTCATAGTATTAATAATTTCGATGAGCTTCAGGGTCTGCCCAAAAAACCCCAGCTAGTTTGCCTTCTTCAGTTAAAAGTAGTCCACATAGAAGTCTATGATGAATTGCATTCTTGCTAGGAGTTTCTCTACAGCCATCTGTGCATATTCTTTTCCCATAAAAATATTTACATCTCTCCTGAAATTTTTACAGTCCACTTTTGTCACACAAAGTTCCTCAAATCCTCCATATATCTCCTTCAACATTTTAAACCCTTTAACTGGACCAATGTTTACTGTTGATACTTGAAATAGGAATTGTTCCTTCATATACCCTGAATTCGTTGTTGTCCTAACGAATTTCATATCTTCTTTATCAAGTAGGTAGTGGTTGTGACCTTCTACAAACTTAATAAGTTTGTATGTTCCATTTGGAAGTTTCAAAAGACCAACATGTGCCTCACACCCAATTCTAAAGCTGCTAGTTTTTCTTGGGCGTTTTATCTCTTTTTTAAAAAGCTTCAGTAGTCTGGTGTTTTGTCAACTTCTTTTGTAACTTTGAGGGGTTTGGGTTTCTTGACATATTTTTTACCTTCCCTATTACATCTGAAGTACTTATTTCTAGGGTTCTTATTTAAGTCGGGTTATAAGATGAACTCTTTTTAGATTGAAAGGATGCTTTCTTAGCATATTGTTGATAGAACAAGTACGCCTCTTTCAAGGTTTGGTAGATAGTTCCTACTATTGGTTTCTCATCTACTTCTTCTGGATACCAAATTCGACTTCACTGTGGAGTATATAATGGAACTGCAGCTTTTTGTGAAACACCTACATATCGTTATATTTTTTATTCTGTTAACTTTTGTTTCTCAGAAAGAACAAAATAACATACAAAATTTATAGTGTTTAATAGTGCATATTCTAGTTACACATTCATATAGTACATACTGCATTTTATGAACATCCTTTGCTGTATATAATCAACTATAACATGATGTGATTCTTATAAAATGCAGTAATAACACATTTTTGGTTACTGTATTTCCAATAGTTTTTACCTTACTTTTAACTGTTTTTATTGTACATAAGCTACTATAAAATGCTGTGATTATCACTAAATGCAGTAATAATACATTTTTTGTTACTGCATTATTAATACTTATACTGCATTTATCTATCAGAAAGAACAAAATAACATAGAGAATTCCAGTGTTTTTAAGAAAGATTATGTCTATCAACGTCAATGGGGTGGGCACACTGGATAAACAGGATTGGGTCAAGGAGATTCGAAAAAACAATAAAATTGAAGTTCTTGGAATACAGGAGACAAAAAGTGGCAACATTGATCCGATGACAGCAAAAAACATTTGGGGGGGAATAACGTTGAATTCTCGCAATTGGAAGCTAGGGGAGCATCGGGAGGAATAATTACTCTTTGGGATCCTACACTGTTTAAAAAAGAGGAGGATACCACAAGACCAGCAGTGCTGGCTGTAATTGGCAAATGGGTCAAAATTGGAGTAGAATGTGATTTCATGAATGTGTATGCGCCACAAGGAATATCGATGAAAAGAATTCTATGGGAGGACATAAAAGAGATACTTCATCAACACAATGAAATCAATTGGATAGTTTTTGGGGATTTCAATGAGGTAAGGAGGATGGAGGAGCGGAAAGGATCAATCTTTAATCATCACGGGGCGAGAATATTTAATGAATTCATACATGAAGGAGGTTTAATTGAAATCAAGAATAGTGGAAGAAGATTCTCGAGGTATAGTACAAACGGAGACAAACTCAGCTTAATAGACCGTTTTTTTGTCAATGTGATTGCACACAATACATGGATCAACTCAAATGTAATGATACTACCACGAGGTATGTTAGACCACTGTCCATTACTTTTTGATACTGAAGTTAGAGATTTTGGGGCCACATATTTTAAATATATAACGTTTGGATGGAAAACAACTTGTATAAAAAAATGGTCAATGATACGTGGTCGAAGCAGTTGGCAAATAAACATGTATCAGGTGTTCGTAAATTCATGATCAAGTTGAAAGAAATCAAGAAAGCCTCGAAAGATTGGCATGCGATCCAGAAAAAAGAAAAAGATGGAGAAAGGTTGAGACTCGATCGGAAAGCAATTGAATTTGATATGATGGCGAAGAATGGTATACTTTCTGAATCAGAAAGAATTCAAAGAACGGAAACGGATATCAAAAGACGGGACCTAAAAAAGAAAGAAACAAGAGAGTTAAGGCAAAAAGCAAAGATTAAATGGGGAATTGAAGGGGATGAAAATACTCGATACTTCCACAGCATTATAAACGGCCGAAAAAAGAGTAACTTCATTCATGGTGTATCGTACAACGGCGTATGGATTTCGGACCCAAATGGAATCAAAGAAGCAGCGGTTGAATTCTTCTCGAAAAAATTTGAAAAACCCAGTGGAGCAAGGCCAAAGTTCAAAAGCAACGGGTTCAAAAAATTGTCTTCTGAACAAAGTGAAAAATTGGAATGTGCAATTACTGAGGAGGAAGTTAAATGTGCCATATGGGATTGTGGGGACGAAAAATCCCCTGGTCCAGACGGGTTTTCTATGCTCTTTTTTAAAACGTTTTGGACGTCAATTAAAGCGGACTTCATGTGTGCAATCAAGCGCTTTGAGATGACTGGAATGATTGATCTGGGCTGTAATGCATCGTTCCTGACACTCATTCCAAAAGTATCAAATCCACTATCTTTCAGTGAATATCGACCAATAAGTCTGATAGGCTCTTTATATAAGATCATAGCAAAAGTGTTGGCAGACAGACTCAAGGGTGTAATGAGTGGGATTATTGGCAGGGAGTAAACTGGGTTTTTGGCAAATAGGAGTATTATTGAAGGCCCATTAATCCTTGGTGAGATCATATCTTGGGTAAAGAAGAAAAAAGCAGAAGCATTTATCTTGAAAGTCGACTTTGAAAAGGCCTTTGACTCGATTGATTGGGACTTTCTTGACGACATAATGGATCAAATGGCTTTTGGTTCTAAATGGAGAAGATGGATTTCTGGGTGTCTAAGTTCTTCTACGATTTCAATCCTCATCAATGGGTCACCAACATTGGAATTCAAACCTAAAAGAGGGGTGCGTCAAGGTGATCCATTGGCGCCGTTTCTATTTCTGATAGTGGCCGAGGGTCTCAACCAAGCAATGAAAAAAGCAAAGGAGCTGGGCGTTTTCCATGGTATCAAACTATCAGCAAACGGGCCTGAAATTACACATCTTCAATATGCTGATGACTCAATCTTCGTGGGACAATGGTCTTCTCGCAACATTAAGAATCTGTGCAGAATATTAAGATGCTTTCGGCTATCTTCAGGTCTTAAAATCAACTATTCTAAATCGAATCTGTTTGGCTTTGGGATAGAAGAAGCAAGAGTCCATAGAATGGCCAGTGAAATCAATTGCAACGTTGGCAATCTTCCGTTCAAATATCTTGGATTTCCAATCGGCGCATCGATGAATAAAACCGAATCTTGGGAATTTTTGGTAAATCGCTTCCAACAGAAACTTTCGAATTGGAAAGCTGATATGCTTTCCATTGGGGGTAGGCTTCAACTATGCAAAAGCGTTCTTGGAAGTTTAGGTACATACTATTTATCTTTGTTCAAAGCTCCAAACAAAATAATTAACAAGCTTGAAAGGTTGCGGGCAAATTTCTTTTAGGGAGGCAATAAGGATAAACGAAAAATCAATTGGATCGCATGGAATCAAATACTAGCAGAAAAAGATAGAGGTGGATTAGGCATTGGAAGTTTAGGAGCTCAAAACAAAGCTTTACTTAGCAAATGGTCGTGGAGAATGCTTACTGAAAACAATAGCTTATGGAAGGAGGTTATTACTGGAATACACGGGATCAATGGTGGTATCGGGGCAGTCAAAATAAAAGCAAAATGTTCGGGCTTACGGAATAATATCCTAAAAGTTTGGAAGGATTTTGAGAACCTCAATGTGGGGTTCTCCAACTTGTTTGTCCTCGACACTGATTCTAACGCAACAGAAAACGCAGCATGGTCTTGGAGGCTAGCTTCTTCAACGGTGTTCAATGTGGCATCAATTCGGAAAGCTATTGATGATCTGACTTTGGTGCCAACGTCCAGATTTACATTGTCATGGGTAAACATTATCCCGAAAAAGGTCAATATTGTAGCATGGAGAGCGAAATTAAGGAGACTACCCACGAGAACCAACCTTGCGAAAAGAGGAATCATGCTTATCAATGATCTATGTCCACTTTGTAATGAAATCGAAGAGACGGAAGATCACATATTTTGTAAATGTAAATTTGCCAAAGAGCTAATACGGTACGTGGGTATGTGGTGGAAGGTTTCGGATCATAATACTGACAATCTGGAATCATTGCTAGACTGGCCGAAGCGGATGGGGCTTAAAGGGAGAAAAGAGGACCAATTTTTGGGAGTGATTTACACATATATGTGGAGCTTATGGAAATTCCGAAACGAAGTTGCATTCAAGAACAATGAGATTAAAAACTTGGAGTTCCTACCAATGCAAATAGTTGGGAAATCCTTCTTTTGGATAAGAAATAGAAGCGGCAAAAGTGGTTCGAACATACAATGGGCAGAGTGGTGCGATAATCCAAGGGTATAACAAAGGCTATCGGAATAGCTTGGCGTAAAAGTGATGATCAATTACTCAAATTGTTCCTAAGATAGGTGAATCATTTGTGTTAATTTCTTATGTAAAACAACTGTTAAGTAGCATAAGGTGTAATTTATATCTTGTAATCTAGCATCTTGCTAGTCTTGTTCATTAATATATTTGGGGGGCGGGTTTGAGGTGATGGCGGAGCCGAAGCTTCTTTCCCGTTCCTCACCTTTTTTGCTGTTCAAAAAAAAAAAAAAATCATTTAAGTTACATTTCTCCTGATTATTTCAACTTGATGCACAACATAGTTTCAACAAGGGGGTTGATTTTGCCACCGACAAATTTAATGGGTACACAGGTAAAATCACAAAAAAAAACAAAATCATCTATATTGTGCTCCCTGTGTACCAAGTGATAACCGAGGAATAAAACCTTATTGCATGCAGATTTCTATACAAAGACAATGAATTTTATTGATGCACATTGTTCATAACTAAATTTCGCAAATGACGGTAAATGAAATATTAAAATAATTGGATTGATTAAACGGATGCACTTTACATTAAAACAAAAAAATAATTCAAAGAACTCCATTTACAATTTCAAAGAACCCAACATGACAAAAAATTGAAGCAATTAAAATACAAGTGGACGCAACTGATTCACAATACACCAAAGTTTGATACATAGATCTTCAAAACTTGATGCACAAAAGACATCTACACTTTCTAGTCACAAAAAATGACAAGAATCATTATGGCCAGAGAAGAAGCAGAAACAGGGGGAAAACCGGGGGAAAAAACACTCGATGCACATCGGGGATAAAGCTGATGCACACCGCAAATACCTGATGCACAACGGAAAACCAAACTCTGATGGACCACGATGACCAGACTTGATGTACATCGGGAGTGCTTATGTACACCGAAGAAGCTTGAAATCAAAAACCCGATTCACAACAATCAACAACCCACCCGGTTTAGATTTTCGAAGCTTAATCGAGATGTCAAAAAAAACAATCCAAAACAGTAAAAACGATGTGGGAGATGGTCGATGGCTCATGGCTGTGATGTTTGGGCAGTTAGATTTTACTAAAAACGATGGGGAGTTTAATAGGGATATTAAAGAATGTAGCCAAATGTTGGTTCAGGGAGGAAAAAGAAGCAAATGGGAGGTGACAAGTGTCTTTTATTTTTCCCCCTCTTTTATTTCACCATCTTCTTCATTTCTCCATCATTATCATTTCTCCTCCATTTTTTTCTTAAATTTTTTTAGTTTTATTTTTTAGTTTTATTTTTTTTTTACTTTTTCGTATTTAAAAAAAAAATTAATTAATTTTTTTTTTTTTTGTATTTTTTAGAGTTCTTGTTATTGTGCTTTTTTTTTTCTTTTGCGTTTTTCAGCCTTTTCAGTTAACTTTTTTCACGACTTGTTTATAATTGTTTTTGTTTTTTTTCGCGTTTTCAACCTTTTTTCTGTAGTTGTTTTACCTCAAATTATTATATGTAAATACAATTTTATATATAGTTTAAAAAAAACACTTATGTGATACACCGTATTCATACTTTTAATAAAATAAATTCTAATATAATAAAATTATAATTTCAATGTATCGTACAACTTAAATTATGATGTACCATAATTTATAACTGTGATGCACCAAGATTTATACACTAATAATGTTTATCGTATATCTAAAAGTCAAAGCGTCATATTTATAACTATGATGCACTATATTTTATAATTATGATGCACCATGTTTTATAACTATAATGCATCACCTTTTAATTTAATAATAATATTTTATAGTATATTATGAAAGTCAATGCATGATATTTTAAACACTCGATGCACCATTATTTATAACTATGATAAACCATGTTTTATAACTATGATGCATCACTTTTTGAAATTATGATGCACCATATTCTATAACTATGATGCACCATATTCTATAACTATGATGCATCAAGATTTATACACTAATGATATTTATAGTATATCTAAAAGTAGGAGCGTAATATTTATAACTATGATGCATCATATTTTATAATTATGATGCACCATGTTTTATAACTATGATGGACTACCATTTTAATTCAATAACGATATTTTATAGTACATTTTGAAAGTCAATGCATGATATTTTTAAACAATCGATGCACAATTTTTTATGACTATGATGAACTATGTTTTATAACTATGATGAACTATGTTTTATAAATATGATGCACCACTTTTTAATTCAATAACGATGTTTTATAGTATATTTTGAAAGTCGATGCATGATATTTAAATACTCGATGCATCATATTCAGAAAATCAGTATATCATAGTTATAATGTTGGTGAACACAATAATAATTTAGTTTTATTGCATCTTGTTTTTTATATTCATGTGCATCGCTATATATAATATCCGGTGCGTCACATATTTGAAAATTATATAATAAAAAGAAAAAATTAAACAGGAATAAAAGATAAAAATTAATTTTTAGATTTTTAAATTGATAATTTTTTTTAGAAAAATGTTAGCAAATTTTATTTAATTAACTTTTTTTAACAAAAGTGTTATTGAAGTTTTTACATGTTTAAGATTTTTTTTTTTTAAGTTTAAAATCTTTTTTTTATAATAAATCTTTTTAATAAAAATAAATTAAAAAAAGGAAATAGAAAAAAAAAAGTAGAGAAATGAAGAAAGAGGGAGAATTGAACAAAAAAAGGTGGAGAAATAAAAAAAAGGTGGATAAATGAGGAGACACTTGTCACCTCCTCATTGGCTTCTCTCTCTTCCCTTACTTTTACCCCTTCTCCCAGGAACCTCACCCTTAATTTATATTAAAGTTGGAGGACATTTAAAAAGTTTTTATATTATTCTATTTATTTTACGATAAGGTTTATTCTATTTGATCCGAACCCTATATATATATATATATATATATATATATATATATACTAGCAAAATGCCCGCATGATGCAGGGGGTTTAACAACTATTAGTTTTACATGTATTCAATATAAAGTATTAAATCAAAATTAAAATTTATATGACAATACACTAAGATATGATGTTTCTAAAGGAAACAAAATAACCTTTTTACCCTATTTAAAAATTATTAAAAATGCATAACAACATATATATATATATATAGTGGAATGATCCAGACGGAAGTGCATTTTTTGGGGGAAGGGGGAAGCGTTAATATGCATCAGGAAGCATATTACATTCACCCATACAAATCTCGAAAAAAGCAAACTGAAATTTAGTAAATGTTAATCAGAATCGATGTTATGAATGTTAAGCTTCCTTGATAAATTCTTTCTTCAAGTTGTAACATCGATTTATGAATATTAGATCCAAATCCGTTAATATGCATCGCGGTGCATATTAGTTAATATGCATTGTGATGCATATTAACAATAAAAATATTTTTCAAATAATGTGGAGTTTTAATATGCATCGCGATGCATATTAGTTAATATGCATCACACTGCATATTAACAATTTATTAAATAAATATTCATCAATTAATGTTATGACTTAAAAATGAAATTCATTCGTTAAAATATTCTTTATAGCATCGATTTTGATTACTATTTACCGATAAAAATAATTTTTTATTGATGTTTTGATTGATAATTGTAATATGCTTCTTGATGCATAATAATGCTTCCCCCCTTCTCCCCAAAAAGGCACTTCCCTCTTGATCACTACCCTATATATATATATATATATATATATATATATATATATATATACACACACACACACACACACACATAAAATGTCATTGTGAACTCAATAGTCGGGTTGCGAGTCTCTAATAGCCAGGTGTCATGTTGGCTGGTGAAGAGTCGTTAGCAGGTAATTTTGTTTTTGCTTTTTCTTTAGTATTTTAATACAAAACAATATGTTCGTGAAACGGTAATCCCAAATTTAAAAAAAAATAAAATTCTAGAATATAAAAGTTGATGATATCAAAACAAAATATGGAATGTAAGTAAACTAGTAAATTTATAATATGATACAAAAAGACATCAAATAGTTTGTTTCTAGTTTTTTAAAACATTAAAGAAGGTGAAAAACTAAGGAAAAGTTGATTTTGAAGGTTTAATGGCCGAATTTGACTTCAAACACTGTACAAATCGCATTCGGCTGTTTGTTATCATGTTTAACTCGTTTTTACCTTTCTAGATATAATTGACACGTCGCGTACCTCTTTACAGTTTAAAGGTTATGTCATGTTTTAGTAAAAATAAGAATTTGACATATGTAGGGATATATTAGTAATTTCAAGTATGTTTTTCAAATGCTCATATTAACTTCAAGGGTAAAGTAGTAATTTTCATTAAAATACCTAAATTGCTTATAATATTTTAGTAGTAGACATGTAAAAAGAATTAATTAATTAATTAGTATTTAATGTCATATGTTGGTTACTTTAATTTTCAATAATTATAGTATTACTTTGATTTAATTATATGTAAGGGTATATTGGTAATTCCATGTAGATTTTTTAAATTTCAATGGTAATGTTGAGGGCAAAATAGTAAAATCTATCTTAAAAAAAACTTTGAAATTCATTAATATATATATATATATATATATATATATATATATATATAGGGTTGGGTTCTGGTGAGAACAAGAACATTCCGTAAGAACAAATCCTGACCTTCAAATTGATCTGATAAAAAATGTAAGAAATTACGGTGACATTATTGTAAATTTTGTAAGTTTCATATTTGAGGGATAGATCCGTCATTTACCTTTATTTTAGGCTTTCTTTGTTTATCGTTCAACATCACCGTCATACTTTTTCTCCATCACATTTCTTCTCCGTCATACAGCAAATCAAAGCAGCAAAATGAAACCTGAAAAAATCAAAAGTTGATATAACTTCTTCTCCGTCATAGTTTTTCGAAATGAAGAAATCAAAGCCGAGTATATTTGATTATCGAAGAATTTACAACACCACCATCGGATGTTGATGCAGATAAACAACCAAATCAAGAATCAGGTTTATTTTACTTTACTTTTATCGTATTTTTTATATTAATTTTAAAATGTACAGGGTTTTTAATCATATGTTTTCAATATCAATATAATGTAAAGTTATTGTAAACTAAAATTAACATATATATTTGTGTGTGAAGTTTGTCACAAGTCAGCTTCATATATTTAATTTGAATGTGAAGCTATTATAAAATAAAATTAACATAAATACTCGTGTGAGAAGTTTGTCACATTTAGCTTCACATATTTATTTTGAATGTATAGCTATTGTAAAATAAATTTAACATAAAAACTTGTGTGTGAAGTTTGTCACAATTCAGCTTCACATATTTATTTTGAATGTGACGTTATTGTAAAATAAAATTAACATAAAAACTTGTGTGTGAAGTTTGTTACAATTGAGCTTCACATATTTATTTTTAATGTTAAGCTATTGTATGGTAAAATTAACATAAAAACTTGTGTGTGAAGTTTGTCACAATCAGATTCACATATATTTTCAATGGAAAGCTTACATTTGCAACTCATTATACCTTATTAATAAATATAAAATCATTTACAAAACAAAAAAAAATGACTTTCCTTCACATATGTTTACATGTTAAAGCTTAAAAACGATCGGATCACATAAAACCACAAAAAGATTTACTTTAACGAAATTACATAACGTAAAATTAAAATAAATCATTACCTGAAAGATTGTGAAAGGATAAATCATTGCCAATAGAAGACATATTTCAGAAAAATACAACTGAGAGTTTTAAAACGATTGAATGGATAACTAATCTAGGATGAACATTATACGGATGATGAAGGGTTACAATAAAGATTAACAATGTGTTGTGCCAGATGAAGATTAAACGATGGATGAGATTACGTTAGAAGCTGTGCCAGATGAAGGAAACTATTTCGATTAGATATAATGAATAAAGATTACCTAATTTTGGTAAAATGATGAAATTGTCCCTTACATATGAAAGTTGTAAAAATCACAACTTTATCACCACCATATTAGACAATTTTGATGAGATCACATGAAAGGCCATAATATGTTCTCATTGTTCTCACGGAATCAACTTGTTCACACGGGATCCCAAATCTCTCTCTCTATATATATGTGTGTGGGTTAGTTATTGTGAAATAATATTATTGTAGAATAAATAAAATAAATTAAAAAGATAATGATGATAATGAGAAATGAAAAAGTCTTTATAGTTAGATAAATCTCTCTTAATATATAATAATATTAATTAATATTTATAACTTATAATAGAGTGCATATTAGATTGTCTTTATAAGTTTAGTAAATTCTAATTTAATCCTATCCATTCATTAATTAATCCTTTAAAATATAAACCATTCATAATCTTTAATATAAATGACTACCTAAATAGTGATTTGGTCTTCTTCAAAAGTCATAATTGTCCCTCACTATTTTTGATAAATCTACCAACAATGTGCATTATTTAATTATACAGTACAACACTACAATGCATATTTTTGATGGATCTATCAAAAATAAAGTTGCAAATACCATTACCCCCTTAAATATTACAAATTCAATTTTATCAAGGGTAGACTGCAAATTTTGTCCCTGTGGTCTTGTCATTTTGCTGGTTTTGTCCTTTTACTTTTTTTTTGTCGCATTTTTTGTCCTTGTGATTTTCATTTTCACTATTTTTGTCCTTCTATCCATTCTTGGTTAGTTTTCTCGTTAAATAATACAAAATGACCAAAATACCCAAATGGTCAAACGTTTTTCTTCTTCTACTCATTTAAATCCAAGCAGACATTATACCCATATTTTTGTACTTTATTGATAAATATAAAATCATTTACAAAAAAAAAAATGACTTTCCTTCACATATGTTTACATGTTAAAGTTTAAAAACGATCAGATCACATAAAACCACAAAAAGATTTACTTTAACGAAATTATATAACGTAAAATTAAAATAAATCATTACCTGAAAGATTGTGAAAGGATAAATCATTGCCAGTAGAAAACATATTCCAGAAAAATACAACGGAGAGTTTTAAAACGATTCAATGGATAACCAATCTAGGATGAACATTATACGGATGATGAAGGGCTACAATAAAGATTAACAATGTGGTGTGCTAGATGAAGATTAAACGATGGATGAAGATTACGTTAGAAGCTGTGCCAGATGAAGGAAACTATTTCGATTAGATATAATGAATAAAGATTACCTAATTTTGGTAAAATGATGAAATTGTCCCTTACATATGAAAGTTGTAAAAATCACAACTTTACCACCACCATATTAGACAATTTTGATGAGATCACATGAAAGGCCATAATATGTTCTCATTGTTCTCACGGAATCAACTTGTTCACACGGGGTTTCAAGTATATATATATATATATATATATATATATATATGTGTGTGTGTGTGTGTGTGTGTGTGTGTGTGTGGGTTGGTTATTGTGAGATAATATTATTGTAGAATAAATAAAATAAATTAAAAAGATAATGATGATAATGAGAAATGAAAAAGTCTTTATAGTTAGATAAATCTCTCTTAATATATAATAATAATAATATTAATATTATTATTTATAATTTATAATAGAGTGTATATTAGATTGTCTTTCTAAGTTTAGTAAATTCTAATTTAATCCTAACCATTCATAATCTCTAATCTAAATGACTACCTAAATAGTGATTTGGTCTTCTTCGAAAGTCCTAATTGTCCCTCACTATTTTTGATAAATCTACCACCAGTGTGCATTATTTAATTGTACAGTACAACACTTTAATGCATATTCTTGATGGATCTATCAAAAATAAAGTTGCAAATATCATTACCCCCTTAAATATTACAAATTCAATTTTATTAAGGGTAGACTGCAAATTTTGTCCCTATGGTCTTGTCATTTTGCTAATTTTGTCCTTTTACCTTTTTGTTGCATTTTTTGTCCCTGTGGTTTTCTTGTTCACTATTTTTGTCCTTCCATCCATTCTTGGTTAGTTTTCTCATTAAATAATACAAAATGACCAGTCAAACATTTTTCTTCTTGTACTCATTTAAATCCAAGTAGACATTATACCCATATTTTTGTATCTCCGATAAGAACATAATATGAACAACAAAATTCTTCAACCCCATTTAACATCCATCACCACATAATATTTTCAGTTTTTCACTATCAATTTATAATCTCATTATCAAACAATTCTTTCATAAAAAAAATATTAATTCTAACAAAGCAAAATTTATTCAAACCAAAACTCAAATACCAAGCAAACACATACAACCAAAACATTTTCTTTTCGAAAATAAGAGCAGCATATACTGGCGACTTGTTGGAAATCCGTCAATGCAGATTCCGACAACGCGTGTTTAGGATGTGTGGTAGCTACGTTTCCGACGACAATCATGGATTCCGCCGATGAATTCACTTCAAAATTGTTTAGATCTGTTCAAAAAAATGCTTAAAACGAACATAGCACCAAAATAACTTAAAGATCCGATGGTAGAGTTCATCGGAAATTGACGGTGCTATGGCGCACCTTTTTCCGGTGGTTGCTTTCAATAAATACATAACATCGATTTTAAACGTCGTTTGTAGTTTAATTTGTTGATCGAAACCCTATATCGAGATATAAAAAAATTCCGTTGAAAGAGAGAACTGCTTGTGTGGATGAATAATGATGCAAGTGAAATCCTAGATTTGTTGGCATAGCCAGAATACGAAGGAAAAACAAAGAAGATCTAATCGGTGCTACTGATGGTGGTTACGATCGGTGTTTTCATGTTGATGTGGTTTGAACGAAATGGGTTTGAACGATGTTTCAGGCGGTGATGTGTAATGGTTGTTGCGGGAGTGTCTGTAGCCTGTAGGTTTTAAAAGTAGGGTTTTAACGGAGAAGAAAAGGTCTGATCCAGAATAAGGTGGGGAACAAAGGTTAAGTAAGGGTATTTTTATCAACAGTAACTAACTAACTAACGATATGTTTGTTAAGTTTAACGGGAAGAGGACAAAAATGGTAAAAATGAACACCACGAGGACAAAAAAATGCAATAAAAAAAGTAAGAGGATAAAATCAGCAAAATGGGAAGGCCACAGGGACGAAAACTGCAGTTTACCCTTTTATTAATTATAACCAAAAAAAAATCGAAAAAATAAAAAAATAAACCGGTCTTGATTAATTAAAAAGAAAAGAAAAGATCCTCATCCTCATTAGAGAAACACGAAGCATGCTTAGTTCGTTCAATCCTCGTCCTAACCTTCTCCAAATCACTCTCTTCTCCAGACTAATTCCGAAGACCTGGAAGCTAACCTTCACCACAAACACAACTTCTCACGTTACCCCATTCAATCCAACATCATGTTTCGAAATTGAAGAAGCCATTGGTGAAAGAACCTGTGGTCGCACACCTATAATTCCATTAACCGTAACCCTAACATCAGACTAAAGGTATGAACTTTTTATAGCTTTAATATCATTCGATTCTGATTTATGATCGTTCATAATTGCAATTGCAACATGTAATTGGATTTTCAGAATTTTAGGTTAAAAAAGTGCATAATTGGTGAAAGCATCTTGCAATATTGTTAAATATTTTCTTTGACCAATTATTCGGGCGTTTCTTTTAAGCTAATATTTATTATTCTAACTATTTCATCTCGGATAAAATACAATCATTAAACAAAAGATTACATTAAATTTAATAATCTTAATTATCTAATATGTGGTCCATATATAAAAGATTCTTACATTCTCCCACTTGGACCACAAGTAAGATGATCATATCAACCTCTTCATAAGTGATCTAATGTATGGCCCAAACTTTATCATCACTTTGTTAACTTTATTGAGTGTAACAAAACTACTAGAACTGGAAATGACAAGTGCATGGAATATGGCGGTCTTACTTTTAAATAATGCATTTCCTTCCATGATCACAATACATTATAATCTCTAATTTAGTATATAACATTATGAATGACCAATAACCATAAGTCATTCATGGTCCACTTTACTGAATAAAAAATTCCCAAATAAAACACAAAATGTTCATAAACATAATGTCTAGACAAAACACATAACTTAAAATAAAGATCTTGAAAGGATTAACAAGCCCCATATGAGTTTACATGACCCTTAAAGACTTTAGCCGACAAACCTTTAGTCATTGGATCAGCAATCATCGACTCAGTATCTATATGCGCAATAGTAATATCCCCCTTTCCAACATGATCACTAACCTTCAAATACTTTATGTCTATATGCTTGCTACGACTCCCACTTTTGTTGTTCTTTGAAAAGAACACCGCAGCTGAGTTATCACAAAAGATCTTTAGTGGTCTACTAATAGTATCGATGACCTTTAGACCAAAAATGAAATTCCTCAACCATAATGCCTGTGATGTAGCTTGATAGCATGCAATAAATTCAACTTCCATCTACTACTACAGAAGTGAGCATTTAAGGCGCCACTAAAAGGCGGTCCTAGAAGGAAACTCGCTGCTTGGTTAAAATAGTGGGGTCAAAATCGTTTATATGGCGGGCATTGATATCATATTAAAGCGGGTTTATGTAAACCTCCTTACAAATACTAAAAGGATAGAGGTTTTATTGATCCCGCTTTAATTGCTAGTATTTTTATTGGTGGTTTTACTTACTCCACTTTAATTGCTAGTATTTTTATAGACAGTTTTATTAAAACGATGTATTTTTCAATATTTTGCATTTTCAAAATAATAACAATTAATATGTTTATTGTTTCAATTTAAGAGTTTGATTTAATTTAATGTCATTTAATCTACTCCATTGACTATGATGATTTTATGGAGTAATAAAATTATTAAGTGGTTGTAATATAACGGAAAAAGCACGTACCATATAAGATAAACATATTACCCAAAACATAACATAACATTGACAATAATTATTTAAATAATAATTGTAATAATATAAAAATTACTAATAATATAACATAACATCACATTACATAAAAGATCTATGGGTCTGGATTGTAGATGGTCTTGATAAGATCCGTGATCTTTTCCTCATATTCCTTGATCTTTATGTTCTTTTTATCTATACGTTCAACATGGAATCGTATAAATTCTACATGTCGCTTAATACCTTCTTTCAAATTCTGTACAAGTTTTTTATACGTTTCTAACATAGACATTTCTGCCCCGAAGCGTCCTTCATTACACTTCTCACAAACATGTTGGGAAAAACTGAAAAAATTCGTAGGGATTCTTTTGATGGGACGAGGATGATGGTTGGGGTGATGGTTGTGGTGATGGTTGGTGGGCTTGTAGTTATTGCTCTCCTGTTTCTTTTGGCATTATTGGTTGAGGACGCCATTAGAATTTGTTGAGAAATGAAAATACGGGACGGGACTTTGTGTAGTAATTAAGGAAAATATGAGACTTTGTGTAGAATTTAGATACGAGACGTGTAGGAAAAATATGGTTTATATAAACGAGTTGTTTAATCAATTGGCACAACGATCAACTGACTGAGTAACTGTAACGTCAAAACCACCTTAAAGATACACAAAACGCGCCAATTGAAACTCAACAGTCAAA